>CM072861.1:10405000-11005000 GCA_036937835.1 Pampus argenteus | reverse complement strand
TTGTCACAGCTTCACATTTGCTTCCAGCAAAATCTCTAAAGGCTAACTGCTGCTTTCAACCTTTATTAGTGTGTTTAGCCTGGTGCATAGTTGTGAACCTAAAGCTTAGCAATGGTTGAGTAAATGTATTGGCTGATATACCACATAATAAATATAATAACAATCAGCAACCAATATTTTTCAAAAGGATTTCTTTAATTTATGGTCAGCCAGTATTCATTTTATGTTTTAAATAAATGTAAAAGAAAAATCAAATAAACTTGTCAATGCTGCCTGGTGAGTATAGTATGTAATGGTGATAAGGCTGCAACTATTGATCTTTTTCATTATCGATTCATACGATTATTTTCTGATTAATTATTCTAGAAAATAGGGAAGTGATTATTCATTTGTCAAAATAGTGGGTGACGTCAGGATCAGGACTCTTTAATCACTGATGTGGTGCAGCTGTGAGAGATAGTGTTGATAAGGGCCGGAGATGTGGCGTGGGGGGAGAGGAGGCCGCCGGGCGGGTGAGCTAAGTGCATTTTTTTTTTTACGTTTGTGTGTATAGGTCGGCCTATTTTTTTATATCTTATATTCGGTGGTAGGGTTTCCTGGGCGGAAGTGACGGGTCTGAGGGTGGGCGGTCTTATGAGGGCCAAATGCTGCAGGTTCGCTGTGTGTGGGGTGGTGTCTGAACTCTATGTGCTGTGGTAAAGCGTGCCTTAAAAGCTAGTGACCCTAGCCTGATGTGTAGTGAGTTTTTATTCTGCGTGCTGTGTTTAAAGCGTGCCTTGAAAAGCTAGTGAAGCTAGCAGATGTGTAGTGGGTTGTCACTGAGTTATATTAGAGGTGAACCTGCTGTTGTGACCCTCCAGGAAGAAGCCTGTGCCCCTGACCGGCATCTCCCCCGTCAGATTGGAGCCCCCACATGTTTTATGAACTTTATTATAATTTAATTATTAATAAAGGCTATTATTTACTGTAAATTATCCTGTCTGTGTGTGTGTGTGTGTTCGAAGGCTGACGTTATCAGCTTTTATAGCTCAAGGTAAAACCCACATTTATTACAATAGTTACATTGATTAATTTTCTGTTAATTGACTAATCGACTAATTGTTGCAGCTGTAAATGGTGACACAGTTTCTAATTTACTCACATATCATATCTTTAGCATTCCTGTGCTGTAATGTCTTGTAATTGTCCAGACAATTCATTGGTTAAGCTAATATAAATTTCTGGTTTTATCTAACCAACACTCCAAAATCCAAAAATATTCTTTTTACAATACCATAAAACAGTGAAAAGAAATACAATTACATTTGAGATGATATATTTGCATTTTTTCTTGATTAATGATTACCATTGATTATCTAATTAGTAATTGCTTACTTTTGAAAATCAGGAAAAGACCATTCATTACCCTCATTAATGCCTGACTATAATGTCAGCACAGTACTGGATATTATTTGCAAAAGGACTCTTCAGCAGGTTGCTGTCAGAGGGGCCTGAACCCAATCCTCCTGGCTGAAGGATCATCTCCTTAATCACTGGGTCACCCTGACACTGGAATGAGGTATGATTTATGAGGGACATTACACTTTAAGTGTTCATAACAGGACACTCAAGGCTGATTACAATTATTATGGTCATTAGACTGTTCAGGGAGGAACGTGCACTTGCGGTTCTCTTTATCAGGCCTCAGCTGATAAGTGGTTGTAAATAATTCCTAATATTTATGTGTTTAGGCAATAAATGGGTCAGGATTATGTCTTCACAACAATATATTTCATGTCAGATTAATTGTCAATTGCATAATGAATTGCCACTTTGACTTTGCAAGAACTTTCTGGTGCTTCTTTGTATTTTTAATTATTTATTTTAGTTCTATCCACCAAGTTGGTAAAATTATATTAAATAACATGTCACACACAGAACAGTATCAGACACCACAGTGAGGTATCTTGAGCAGTGAAACTAGCTTTGTCCTCTTGCTATTAGTAAGTTACTTTGCACAGGTAGAGTATATATATGTATGAAGTTGACCCCTGGTCTCTAGGAAAAGGCAGTTTAGGAAATGTAGGAGATCAGTTAATGGAAACAGCTATGAAAATAGACAAATTAATATTGTGTCATTGTATATAACATCATATCACACACCACTATCTCGAAGTCGTCAAAGGGCAGTCTGGGTTATGTAGATAATCAGTTTCTATTATTGTGCCAATCATTGTCTCTGTTATTTGTTTCAGGTCAAGGTCAGAAAATCCTAAAAACTATACTGTCAAATCATGACATCTTCATATGTATATATATATATATATATGAGGCAGGACTGTTGTCTAGATTTAAGAACACATTGCCTTGTTTAATTGGTCTTTCTGCTTGGTAGAAGTCCAAGAGCAGCTCTACACCCAAATTAGCATGATTACTACAAAAACTGATAAATAAAGACCTTCTCTGGAAAGTCCAACAGTGAGCTGACATGCACCAGTATTTCTCACTGCGAACCGTATTACTCAAGGTGAGATCAATAGGCGAGGCCTTTTCTACATGAGGCGAGTTTCTTGTGAACTACCCCCCTAAAGAGCCATTATTTACTGCTTACTCACGCTGTGACAAATGAACTCAGCATGGGCCCATTAATGTGTAATTAGAATAAAGAATGAGACAATATTTAACAACACAAGTGCTTTTGCTCGTTGGATCAGCTTCACTCTCCTGTAACCTGAGCCCATCAGGTCACAGTATGTTCAAATATGATTTATTATGTACGACACTGTGGAGGCTAGCTAGCTAGAATTTTATTTTACCAATAGTACAGCAGTGAGAATATTCATTTATAAAAAATTTAAAAGTCTTCTTAGGATAACATTCTTTGTACATGAATTTTCATTTGATTGATTAACATAATGTATCTGTTAAAAAAATACCAACAACATACCAGTTACAAGTCCTCCAATTGAAGGATTCTCTTGCCTTAATCCATAACATATCATTGTTAAATGAATAACTTTGGGATTTATCATCATTCCCCATCATTTTTGACATTTTACAATTGACCAAAACAACAAACACTAGATTAAGCACACCTTATTATCTATAATAAGTCTACGGAAAGTCTAGACAGAAATGTCTCGACAAATACTGGGTGGAATTTGTACAAACATTCATAATTCCCAGTGGATGAAGCCTACTGACTTTGATGATCCACCCAATTTACATCATGTAGCACCAGAAGGCAGGGTTTGAATTCGATCTTTTTCCTCAATGATCTGCAACTGTCCCAAACTTAACAAACATGGTTCCAAACTTCTATTAAATATAGTTCAATAACTTTGGTTCAGAAACTCCCATAACTTCATTGACTCAATCTGGTTCAAAATGGAAGTTGTCAACACTTTATTTTATTTTAATCAATATGTAGTTTCACAGCATAATGTGACACTCAGTTCAATTTAAGTTCATAGGTACATTATCATTATCATTATCTCTTACTGCTGCTGCCTCTAAAGTAGCATTTTAACATTAATGCTGAGAGCAATGACATTAGTATTTAGTTCAGTACAGCCTCACATATATTATATTATTATTGTATTGGTCTTCACAGGTGGACAGCATACCTGTAGTAATTTGATGTCTTGCTTAAAGACACTTTAGCAGAGTGGATAGCAGCCAACATAGGGATTTGACCCCATCTTTCCTTCCTCTGTCAGCCTGGATGGCATTGCCAGCATGGCAGAATGTACCAGAATGATTATTTCTGTAAACAACGAGAGAGAAAACTCTTTTCGCACTGAGTTACTGTTTGATGTGAAATAAGAAAACTTGGTTTCACATGGACCGCATTAAAGAAGAGGATACCTGGCACTCTCCAGGACTTAACCGAGGTAGAGGAGTCAGGCACAGACTGTAGGGACTGCTCTCCAACCTTAACTTGCTCATGTTGGTCTGATTAAAATTAATGCGATAGTCTGGTTGGTTTGGCAGTGGTGAACCTTTCCCATGTCTTCTAATGGTTAATTCATACGCTGGTTGTGGGTTTTTTTCCTCCATCCCTCTCCCCTCCATTGTATTTCTGAGGCTTATTCACTCTAACCTGAGCAGGATTCCTTTCGGTCCATCCAGTTGTCAGTGGCAGTTGATCATGCTCCACCACAACCTCCATAATCCCCTGCTGTGCTTACATTTGATGTCATCTTTTTCCCTCAGATTAAAAAGGTTGCCTTGTACAGCGTATACAGCTTTGATAAAGTCATGGCAATTATCTGATACGAAAAAGGTGTACTTTCTGTTCGATAGCAAAAAATATAAAAAAAAAATAGATTAATTTACTCAGTTTTGACAAATAAAAATTAGAACAAATACAAAAGCACAGTACTCAACAGTAGTTGTATCTGTCAGCAGTTGAACAGTGAGCCCTCAGGCTAGAGGGTAATGGCTGTGAGCGCCGCAATGTTTGGATGAGAATACAATATTCAGTCAATTACACAATGTGGGTTTTTGCCTTGGTCCCTGTGGAGGGTGGATTTTTTTTAGCATTTGCCAGCTTGTCCTGAAAAGTACTTAGTTCAGAAGCTGGTTGTACCATGGCATTTAGGTACTGGGATAATATTTGGCTTATAGCCTTTTTACCCCCAAATGTGGATTAAGCTTGGAAGCCTCATACACTGCTTGGTTTAGAAGTTTATCTATTCACACACATGAATGGTAAAAACCCAGGAAGAAAAGAGCTAAAAACACAAATTTGTGCAGGTGAGATAAATTATGTTTCAAAGACATGATTTTTTTACAAAAGAGGTAAGCAGATGACAAAACCCACGAGAAAGTAACATTCTATTACAAAAGCTAAATGCATAAATTATATAGTTGACGAACCAAGTAAACCGAATGACTTTAAGACATACTGTTAAATAATATGAAAAATTACACCTTGATTAGACAAATCTCATTGCCTTAAAACCAAGCCATATGTGGGATTTTATTTGGACCGTTTTTTTAAATGTTTGTCACTGCTGGATAAAAACAGACTTAGATAAACCAGATACAGTCAATCCACTCGTACATTATGCTCCCGTCAGACAACAATAGAATCAGAAGCAGAGAGGATTTAAGATGAGCCTAATGAGCAAAAAAACAAAACCGTATTAATACAGCACCCTCACTTTTTCCCAACTGAATATGACACCTTGGTCTTCAGTCAATACCCAGTAATCAATACTTGGACCATGCTAAAACCAACATTTTCAGATGATGCTGAGCATAAATCATTTATATCATGGCTGAGTTATTGATCTCTAGATGGGAAAAACAAAAACAAAGTATACACATATACACACACCATGAACAACACGGCCTACGCAGACCAACATGTCTGTGTGTATTTAGGGATGTCGTTACTCAACATGAAATGTCACCACCATTTATAGTCCCGTCTTCTTCTCTCATTCTTTCGCCACTTATGCACAGAAAAACAGGATCATTTGCATTTCTCTAGAGGACATCCCTGCTGGGCTTTGTGTGGGTTACATGTGTACTAAAAAATTTCCTCATTGCACTTCTAATCTTTCAGCAGATAAGGGAGGAAAAAAATAATGAGGGACACAAACACAAAAAAAAGTTAATGAGGTTTTTCCTGTACTACACCTCTGGAGGCAGGGGTCCTGTTAGCAGGAATGTCATTAAGCAGGAATTAAACTGGGACTGTTGTTTTGCCGTGCTATCAATTTATATGCTTTAATTGCATAACCAAACTGTGCTGCCAAAACAAGGCAAGCTGAAAATGCAGCAGCGTGAGTATGACCTGTTGTATATTATATCAGTGAGCACAAGCTTTCTTTCTCTTTCTCCTCTGCACAGCTTGCTTCTGGACCTACAGAAACAAACCCAGCTGTTTATTTCATAGGTGAATTTGCTGCAAACTTTTAAATTGGAGCAGACACAAACTCAATCCCAAGAGAAGCAATACATTAGCGAACACCCTTTAGCAACTCGGGGACTATGTCCTAATAGTATTTTAAAGCAGCCGCACTTGGCAATCCATCATGGAGATAGCAATCACAGTCTGTCCCCTCATGCTGCAGTAGACTTACCATCATCACATACACATGCACATTTATGCACAAAGTAATTTGGGACTGCCTGGAAACACAGCATGACGCAACAAAATAACATGAAAAGTGTTCAATTTAGATTTGATTACAAGTAACAATTAAACTTTATCAGAAGTTTTATCAGCCCTCTACAAAATTGGAGAGAAATCTGTGGCCTGCAGCCCGAGTAAGCAGAATGGACTTCACTCAAGATAATGTCCTTCACATCTTTCAAACACACAACTCATGTCCCCAAAACTGGAAGCAGTTTCGGATAAAATAGACTCCTGTTACACTTACTTTTATTTCACTACTGAAAAAGAAAGTATATTTGTATGTCAGGCCAATAACACAAGGTGAAAAAAAAAAGTAAGAGACAGAGATAGAAAAACAGAGATTAAATGTCTTGCTATGTGAGGTTGACTTATCTCACAATAAAATTTACTGTGTTTACTCATGTGATACAATCTATAAACTGCATACTGAAGGTGTGGATATTAGCATTTACTGTTTTTGTTGCGTGTGACAATGTAATCTTGTCATGCTTGCATGTAATTCATTTGAACAGAAGTGGAGTGCGTCAGCGACAATACACATCAGACACACAGACAGACAATCTGACAGAAGATATGTCAAAATGAAAAATTGTACAATTTCTTTTCATGTATTTTTTTTATTGTATTTTCTTTGTTTTTTGATATACTGGAATGATGAACACATCTATTATTATCACACTGCTGCCTTAACTGAGTGATGTTTTGTTTTAAAGCGTGTATTAATATTTTAATTTGCCTGACTGCATTGTGAGGACATTTTTTCCAACTCTAGGGAACAAAAATATGGGAGAATAGTGTAGATGAGTTTTACACATCTATCCCCAGCCCACACACCTCAGCCCTTCATTGCTGTTATTGCACCAAACCTTTGTAATTGAACCTGAGATATCAGGATGGGCTGCATTGATGCCAGGTGCATACTAAAAATAGTGCTCTCTCATTGGACCCTCTCCTAGGGATGCCATTTTGTCATACATTATGCATATATGCAAATATGGGACAGGGAAATGGATTACTTGAAAGGGCACCTGTGGTTCCCAGCTCAAAGATATACGCAACAGGGGAAATGAAGCAAACAGAGCTATCATTTAGCTGACACACACAGCTGTATGGTGAAGTGAAGTGAAGAAACGCACACTCAGATAGTTCTGTAATTCAAAAGTGGCTGATGGCTGATAAATGTGGATGAAATCAAAAGCAGACTTGAGGGTACGTATACATATGTGGAGGGACTCTCATCTTTTTCTCTGTTTTGTACAAGACCATTAGCGTAATTACCTTTGAATATAAATGATGGCACAGTATAGCATCCACCCTCACCTCTTTAATCACTTTCATAACAACCTGATGAAATGGAGTACAGGAAAAGTATAGGGAAAGAAAGATTACAGAAAAGACCTAACTACAATTTCATGCATAAATTTTCTTTCAAAAAGCAAAGTTTCACAATTACATAAAAGGGTTATAATGTGGTGCTGATTTTGGAAATTATTGTCACTCACTGTTTCTTAGGGACACTGCATGGGAATCATACTCCACCCAAAAAAGTCTTTTTTTTATGTGATTGGAGTCTTTCTAATATGGTTGCTTAGGAACACACAGGCCGGCACAACTGGAAAGGGGTTATAAGTGACCACGTTAGAAAACTAAAGCTGTACTGGCCAAAAACTGATGTTAGGATGGGTGTGGGGCATTATTTTTTATTGTTGAGAAATCTATCTTTTGTTCTTTTTTGCATCTTTTAGAAAGTCCATCAAAATAAATTCCTGGAAGATTTTTGTGCTGGGTTAATTCTAATTTCTCATACACGCCTTCGCTTTCATTCTATAATGAAGCAATTCTTCAACTGTATCTTGATTTTTGTAGCTTTAGAAGGGCCTGAGGGAGATGAATGAGGTCCAGCCTCCTGTTGTGAAGTAATCCCTCTCCTTCCTGACAAGGATTCTTCCTATACAAAGCAAACCGAGGCACACTTTCTTTTATCCTTTCATGTTGGCATAAGAGAGCCACACACAGCCTCCTATAGAGTGTAGAAAGCAGACGGATGCAGCGTTAGATCTGAACAAAGGTGTCAGCTCTCAGTCATCCACTGGCTGCAGGTGAAATTGAGGTCTCAGTCTTAACTCTGATGGGGACCCTTGTGACTGAGGCTCAGATTTAAAAAGGCTGAATGGCAGGTACGCCTGTGATGTGCAACAACAAGGTAGCAAGAAGTCAAAGAGCTGGGGTTATATCCTTATAGCCTTAGTCATACAAGTGTGTCTGTGCACATGCAAGAGCAGATAAATGAACTTTGTGCACTGCTGGTGTGCAAAAAATTGATTCTATTGTCTCTAAAGAAACAGTGCAATTATCCCCCATCCTCTCATCTGCTGCTTCTGCTCAAGATGTGTTAGCTATATACTGTATGAGTGCTGGCTGGCAAAAATGTATTTAGTCCATAAGCTTCAGTCTCATCAGTGCAAACTACAAAGCTGATTTCCCCAGTGTCCTCTGCATGTGTGATGCAGAGTGTACCTACACAATTTGGTATGTTTGTTAGCATGTAACACATCAGACATTAATTAGCTGCACAGTAAGGATCTTCCAGCCCCTCTATAAACTCTGTATGAATGATATGTTGGGGGGGCAGGGTTGTTATTGTTTGTTTGTTTTTACATTTTTTCTAGCATTTTCTGGATTTGATGTACATTTCATTAATTTTGGAGAAATAATGGTCATATTAATAAAAAACAATCATTAATTGAAACCCTAATGTACTTGTGGGTCTGCCTTTCAACACATGTTATTGTGATTGCCTGGATGCATCTGTCTGTTTAAAGGTGTGTGTTTGTTCATGTAGGTGCTTGCCAGCTGTGGCCATTAGCCAGAGGCTGAGCCTGTTCAGACGTGCGGTTCAGAGTTCTCATCTAATCTGGAGGATCTGTGTCTGATGAGGTCTCCACTGTAAACAGAGTGACCAGCCATAGCCAGTTGTAGAAATCATGGAGCCAGTGGGCAGTGGGGATGGAGTGGGCAGGCAGACATTAGCACAAGGGTAATTGCTGTCCCCACGGCAGCCCGCTGAATGACATCTAATATTGCTGGTGTGGGCAGCTCACCATTACCTGATGCGGAATAAGAGCTTTTTCTGATGGCCACTGAAGTCCAATTGGGCTTGAAAATGGTTCATCATACAACCCAGTCGACCCATTTAGCCTCCTATGCTGTTGTGTCTGAGAAAGATACAGCAAGTAGATTATTGATTGTCCTTGAGATTCTTTATACATTGATGTTTTTTCATAGACACTGAACTGATAGGAAGGGTGTTAGGCTAAAGTGAAGTGAGGATGACTGCTACATTTATGGATGTGGTGCATCGCAGGGAACACACGCCTTATAATTGGGGGCCTTTGGTGACTTAATCTAACCATAGGCTCCTTCAGCGATGCAGGATTTTGAATTCTCTAGAATAAGCAGGGATGGCAGCACAAGGGTGCCACCATCCACCCAGGAAAAACAGGCAGCATACTGAGGTGCATCCCAGGACTGTGGACCTCGAGGGGACATACTCAACATGCACATCTCTCCCTCCTGTCTCATCGCAGGCTCATCCATGATCCGACACGTCTACTGTTCTAAAACAGAAACCTTTTGCCATCCAGGGGCTCAGGTACTCCACATTAATTCGGTGCTCCATGAACTACTGCAGAATAATCCTTTTGCACCCTCAGAGGTCACACATGTTGAATCTAACGATATTAAGATTCAACAATCCGTAAAGTGGAAAGATAACTTTAAAACTGCTCTGGAGTCTGGTAAAACAACATATAATTTCCGAATCCCTGCCTGCTCTTCAGTTTGAAGATGTCAAATTCAGCCGGATACACAAGCTGTGTATCAGTCAGGAAAGAAAGTCAAGCCCATTGCTCAAATATTATTTCAGAAGTCCAATAATAACAATACTGTGAATGATTTGCTTCATTTAAAAAAAGGTTTCTATTTTAGCCATCATTACACACAATGCATCTGGATATAAGAATGGCAGTCTCTCAGTATTTCTGGCTTTTAATCTAGAGCAATATTATAGTCTTAATTTTCTTTTATTAACTTATTTTCAACATTTGATTGTTTAATTCTAATTCTTAGTATTGCAAAATGTTCCTTATTGTTTTGTCCGTGTTATTTTATACTTGTTATTGAAGCACTTAGGGCTGCATGTTTGTATGAAAGGTGCTACATAAAATAAGTTGAGTTTTATGCAAAATGTGGTCTCATCTGTATGTGTTGGTTTGCAACCAGTTTCATCATTCTGTAGCAATTCATTCAGACATATTAAAACATCCTTTGATCACACTTTGAAGACAAAAGACTGTTTTTGGAAAAATATATTTTTTAAGCGTCCTAAATGTCAAAGCTCATGCTAAAAGTTTTGTATGAAGAAAAAAGTGTATCTCATGAATATATCCCCACAGGAAATGCACAGGATTATGGCTCAGTGATAAACAGACGCTGCAAAAGAAAAGAGTAAATCAATGAAGCCATATATTGGATTGATGAAACAGTGACTTCACAGATACTGTTTGCAGAAGCCACCCAGCTGTCTCTTTTGCTTCCTTTTTATTACACTGAGAATCTCTTACGCCTCAGAAGATCTTAAAAGCACTGGATTAAGTGCACATTTTGCTCATATTGTTGTCACCAGGTAGTTAAGTTTGATTTTTTTCTCGATATAACTCATTGCTCCTCTTGCAAGCCTAATTGCTGCAATTCATATCTGAACCCATTCTCTACTTTCCTGCTTGCCAAAAAGCTTGAAATCAGGCTGGAACCCCATCTGCCTCATAGCTTCCAGATACAGCTGGTCGACAGGCCCTGGCTGGTGTGCAGATGTGGGGTTTCATTTAGCTTCACTCAGCCAAAAATTCCTCTGAAAATTTAGCAATTTAAATTTGCAAAGGTCAAAAGTTTACTCATGCAGGACAATTCCAACGTGATAGTGATATATACTAAAAAACCCTGCAGTTTCACTTCATGACATCTTTAAGAATATGTGTGTGTAGTTTTCTATTTCTGTTTAATGCACACTTATGCTGTGAATTTAGCATGGTTTGAATACTCAGGTATCTGATAGGTGTTGTAGTTGTCAACATTTTGCCTTCCCTGTTAGTTATATAAACAATGAACATGTTGTTGACAAAAAAAACTACAGTGTATAGGCTATGCTACACACTGGTACCATACACCACCTCATGAAGGTCTCTAACAGCACCGTCTCTACCTCCATGGTGACGACTCTGCCAAGGTCTTCAGGGATGTCACTGGCCGAGCAGAGCAGATCCTCGTCTGGCTCCAGCTCCATGAAATGGCTGTTGGCTCAGTTTGCTGACCTGGGAGGCTCTGTGAAGGCACCCTGGAGTTGAGGAGACAGGATTGTGTCAGTGAAACTTTGATTTCTTTGCAACTCATAGATTATCTTGGCTAATGAGCTGTTTTCAGAAGAGTTTTGCTAATTAGAAGCCACCCATCCGACTAATGTTTGGATGATGCTCAAAGACAGCAACATTTACAGTTAGAGTTGATGTGAGATTTTTCTTTTTAAAGTACTAAATGTGACACCCCTATCAAACAGTCTCACGAACACCAGTGCACAGTTTCAACATGTGTACCAAACACTGAGTGCTATGCCGTTAACAAGTAAGCAACTCTCCAGGGCAGAGGTCATTTCAGGCCAATTACTGCTGTATCATCTGTGATGCAGCTCCAGGCATGCTGTTCTAAATAAGCAGCATTTGTTTGAGACTGGCTGCATGTTTAGCATGGCACATACAACTTTAATTTAAATTAAATTCTATTTAAAAAAGAGAAAAATTAATATTTATAATTTCATGCATATAGTCATTATTATGACTTTGTATCAACTCAAACATCTAGTCAACTTCCACAGGCAGAATGAAATCATCCTTATCTTATTATTGTGCTTCTAAGTAGACTGACATCTGTCAAGAATCTAGATCATTTCCTGTTGAATTAGAGAAGGAGGCCCCTGCAGGATGCTTAGAAACCAAGCAATCAGTTAGTCATTCAGCCTGTCAGGAGCCAGTTGGACCAGGCAGAAACCCAGTGCTGGAGGGGAACTGGAGGCAACGAAGACACGGTGTAAGATTATCAAAGAGAGCAGAGGGCTGTGTATCTAAAGGCTTAGCAGAGGCACACCAAACACCAACAACAAGTAGCGGGTGGGTTGTATGGGGGGTCGGAATGAGTGGGAGAAAGACAGAGACTGAGAGAAACATAGATGAAGAGATGTGGTTATAAAATGACTGAAACCACATATCCTGACAATCACATGGGAATTACATGTCTGTGTCATAAGGTGTATGTGGAAGTGACACAGACTGTGTGTGTATGTGTGCAAAGCACCACACTCACATGGGAAGTTTCTACCAGGGGGTGTTGTTTGTTTCCTATCTGTCACATCATATATAGGAAATATGCTAAACATATTCAGACAGACACCTCGATGGTGATGGTGAACGTTGTAGCTCACACAATATTCAGGGGAAAGCAATGTTTACTCTGGCAAATATTTTATGCAAAGTACGTATGTAAAGGAGTTTTTAATGTGTCCAGTATTTTCATTCAATTGTCTACGTTTTGTTTTTTTTCTTGACAAACAGAGAGGCAACAAGGCACAAACAGATATTCACAAATTTAATCTGCATGCAATAAACTGTCTGTCCATCCAGCTATCTATGTGGTAACAGATACCTATGGTTCTGGAGGAGCACTATTCTCCTCTATCTACAGGAGCTGTTTTGGGAATCTTAGCAGACATGTATGCCATAGTAATTGGAAATTTGGTCCATAGCATTTTATTATTTCACACCCTTTCTGAATAAGAATCAAGCATCGTCGTGCAAGCAAAAATGCCAAGCATCCAACGTTTATCAAATGTGAGACTGTGAGAGATGATTCTGTTTAAAATCATTGTGAATGAAATATTGTTGGGTTTTGAACACTTTGTTTTATGTAACAAACACATTTGAAGATATAACCATGTGCCTAAAAACACAAATCTGATGTACTTTTAATTAGAGTATTTATTATTAATGTACAACACCAGTTGACTGTTGCATTTAAGATGTTTCTGCATTGAGTACTTTTGATATTTTTAGTACATTTTGCTAATAATGCTTATATAATTGTGACATTTTCAGTGTATACATTTTACTAGTAAAGTATTTTTTCATAAGTAAATGTTGTGAATACTTCCTCACCAATCTTGAGGAAGGCATGTTCTTATAGAGGTTGTGTTTGAGCCACATTTACATGGTTCAGTGGCTTTAAATATGTATTAAAACCTGTACCCCCATAGAGTAAGTCTGTGATATTTGAACTTTCATTGCACCCCTTGTTGCTTGCAGTCAGTATTAGGACATCAGCATTTCCTATCAACTCTCATTGAAAATGAATGCTATTCAGTTTGTTGCCTATTGCCTAAATCTAAATGTAGCAGGAGATGAGTCAAATAGTTAGAGGAGAAAGATGTCTCCTATCCACTGAATGAGCCGCCCTGCAGCTTAGTCATCCTTCAAATGTCACACACACACACACACACACAGAGAAGAAAAAAAAAAGTGTTGTTCATTATCATTGACAGTGCATGAAAAAATGATAACACTGCAAAAATTAATTATTACCCTTATCAGTGTCAACACATGTCTCCACTGACATGCAAAAAGGAGATGTTGTCAGATGTCACATTTTTAGCTTTGTTTGTGCATGCTTTACATGCATGGATTCAAAAGCTTGCAGAGTGTTGAGAGTAGCTCGTCTACAGCATTTCACCTTAGCCAACACGACAGCCAGCTAATAGAGATCAAAAGCAATGCAACAGTGGCTAATTCCTGTGACATATTTATCACACACACACACACACCAGCCACAGGTATTTCAAGCTGGAATTAATTTCCACCATGTCAGCATTCACCTCTTACCTCCGGGATAGCTCTATTTCCTCTGAGGCCTTTTCTGCGTCTTGTTAGCCAGACAGCTCAACGTTCTGCAGACCCTGCAACACTGTCAACCTCTTCACAGCTGTCTAAAAATCTCAACAAATCACCTCAAGCATCTACTGCCACTTTTCTCCTAAATTAAAACCCATAACAAATTTCTAGCCCATTTTTACTTCATGTGCCCACATGAATGACGACCTGTTGTTGGTGTGCCCTTGTTAGCCAAGTGGGGGCACTGTTGCATTTCTAAGCTTGTTTTCCCTGGGCAGGACACCAAGGTGCTGAGGTACAGGAGTGCCACAAATATAACGTGTGTTATTCATGGGTGCAGGCAGATCCCCACTCTTCTGGGAGACTTTGGTCAAAGGTTTGGGCACAATTTTCTGTTCACACCCTTGCCAAAAACCTTTTAAGGTGTAAGTCAGCGTGCCGCCACACACCATAAACAAAGAATGAGAGAGAGAGGTAGAGAAAGAGAGAAAAGGAAAACAGACGGACGTGAATTCAGGAGCTGTGGGTGCTGCACTGTGTCGTCTCCTGAAGCAAATGAATATGACAAGTTCCTGCCGACTCAGTTCGCAGACAAATAACAAATCAGTCATCATTGAGCCAAGACTTTGCGTTGGAGGTGCACCTCTCCTCACTTCACTAAAATCACGCACAAACAAGTGGCTAACATTTTCTGTTCCCTAGGCATTTGCCATTGTGAGAGAAAGAAATAGAAAATGTAAAAAAAAGACAGTTTTGTTTTCTTGGTCTTATCTGGCTACAAGTGGAACTATCTATTTTTCAAAGAAAAATTGCAGTAAGTCGTTATTGCATTATTTTGCAATCATTATAATCAGACCAAAAACACACACAACCTTATTGATCAGAAAAAAAAAGCTAGAATCCAAGAGTTATTTTTGTAGTTGGTATTCAGAAATGTATAATTGCAGGTAAAATGTCAATGATGTGCCCTATAATAATTGCTTGCCTAATCATGTAGCAGTAACACTTAATTCGACATCTCTTTACTTTTATCTTATTAAGCTGCATTTCCCATAATTAATCTAAAATGTAAGTCTACACCAATTATTTCCTATTTTCCTCTACTACAACCTGAGTAATTGATATCTTTGTTGGGCTCTTCAAACAGTCCCCAAAACTTATCATATTACAGAAGTGTTTAACTAACTCTGGGCATTACCCATCATTTAGGACATAAGGACTACATCTCCATTACTCCACTGCTATGCTCAGATAATACTCATACAGTGATGTATTACAGAACACGTGCAGAATAACTTGACATGTTCATACAAAATTAAGTGTGAAATGTAAGATGTATGTAGATGACGCTGCGCCAAAGTGCCAACTATGTTTGTGCTGAATTTGTATTACAAATGCCCCGCTAAACCCTTTCCCTATGTTCTGCAGTGTACTCATGGATAGCTAGTGCCATCAATCAACAAATCCCATGATAGTAATTTCCTTTTTGTCTGATCAAACCATCAAACTTGAAAGTCTCTGAGGGAGGTGGTTGGCAAGGTTGTTGACTGGATGTGAGTGACAGAGAGAGAGAGCAAGAGAGACGGAGGGAGGGAGGGAGGGGGGGGGGGGAGAGAGAGAGAGAGAGAGAGAGAGAGAGAGAGAGAGAGAGAGAGAGAGAGAGAGAGATTGCTGTTGCTCATTTTCACAGTGACATCCAGTTATGTTTTTACCATATTGATTGATGATCTCTCCTAATCCTAACCAAGTGTGGTTTGTGTCCGAACCTATCTAGACCTTAACCAAGCCTAGAGAATAAGGACTTAAAATTGTAATCATTCCAATCATCAGCTGTCCCTGACCTCTGACCTTCATTACATTACAGGTCAGAGACAGCTACAGAATAAAATCTACTTGTGAGCCGCAATAATGTTACTATTCTGCTGATGCTGTGATACTGACTCTCAAATGGACCATTAACGGCATCATAAATGTCTTTTGAAGTGACTTTTTGTGAGTTTTATTAATTGTATTAGAATTGAGTTGGGGGGATTTCAGATAATCTTATCTACTCAGTAATCAGGGGCAAGTTTTCTCTTCAGGTATTTTGAAATAGAACTGAAACAACTATTATGATAATCAAGTAATTGTTTAATCATTTCTTTAGGACAAAAAGTGAAACATCTGCAGGTTCCAGCTAACAAAAATGTGCAGATTGTCTTTTTCTTTGTTTTATATGATTATAAAATGAATATTGTTGGGTTTTGGACTACTGGCTGGCCAAAAAAAAATATGTGAAAACATGTGAAGTCAGTGATTTGGTCCTTGGCAAACTCAGACATGGTGCCTTTATAGTACCTTATTTTCATCCTTCCTCTAATTAAAAATGTTGGTGTTGGCAATGGTAGCAGAAGGAAAACTATGAATACCACACTCTGTTGACAACAATACTCTAGATAACTAGATTTACTTGATGTCTTTTTGAACTAGGACATTTTAACTATGACATATACACCTGTATAGTTTAATCTATAATGCATCATATTTTACTAGTTGATTAGAAATGTGTGTAAAGTAAAGTAAACCAGTAACAAGCTTTTATATAAATGTAGTAGAACAAATGTTGTCCCCCTGAAAAAGAAGGGAATGGATCCCTCCAAATAGAAAAAGTAGTAGTTTACGATGGCATAAAATAAAAACATACTCTATATGTAAAGTATCAACTGGTGAAACAGAATCCATCATTATAGATTAAACTACCCAGCAGTAGTATATAAAAAGTAGTTAAAATTAATATTATCAAAAACATGTTGCTTACATGTTAATACGTCAGTATTAACTCTAAATATAAATATAATTAAATATAACTAGTATGCAGAACTATTGTATTATATTTCAATATTACAGTATTGCTACATTAAGGAACTTTTCCGACCACTGGGATCAGAATAATGTCTAGTATATCATGAAATAACAGATTGGAAAGTCTGTCAATAGAACAAAAATAAAGATTACATTCTGTAAGGACTTCAGTCTTTCAAAAATATTTTTCCGGTTCTTTCAAAAGAAAGGAAAGACATTGGGTAATTTGAGGTTTTGATGGAATTTAAGTCGAAGCTAAGATCATCAGCATCAAAATTACACTGCCATGAAGTGAGACTCTGCAGCTGTGTACCAAATCTCCCTAGCAACCACAGATGGCATTGTCACAAAGGTCCACAAGCTATGGACAAAAAAAAAAAAAGGTAACATGAGTTAACCGCAAAACAGATGTGATGTGAGAGCATTTGTTTGCACACAGCTGGCACAGGAATATGGCAGTGTGTCTGAATGTCTTGGTAGGCTACCTGAACTATCTGAACTGTTCATCACCAGTTATAAAATGACCTATTTCTAGTAAAAACAGCAAAGAAATTAACCATAGTCTACTGTATTCATTCTTTTGAACTGTAGGCTACATTATTAAAGCTGCTCTGCCATTGATTCTCCAGAGCAGAGGACCATCAATATAGCCTCTAGCAGTCTGGATGGTTTCCAACACAGAGACTTGAAACTAGGTCTTACTGTTGAAGGGCATTCTCCCTCGCTGTCATACTATACTACGGTAAAGTTCTCATATGATTAAACATTTTGCTGTTTTTAACCATCTCATATATTTTGTAATTGCATCATACAGATAAATCCAGGTCGGCGTTACAGTGCCCTTCTGTGTTTTACCTCATGGCATGTTGATAGAATAAAAAACATCCTCCTCATTTTCCCTTTTTGTTCAGGAGTCCTTGGCTTATATTTTGGACAGTGAGATTCAAGGTATTCAAAGCAAATTCGGCCCATCACTGTAAGACACACAAAAAGATCCCATGTGCTGAAGCACAATTATATTCACATTTGTATAGTGTATGAATGGTACTACATTAATTAAATCTATCACCAAGGACCTATAAATTCCAAAGCCAATTCAGGCCATAATTAATTTTTCTTTCTTTCTTTTGACTTAACTCTGATGACTTACTGGTCATTTCCATCTCTTGGAATTGTGGAAAATGTTAATTGTTCTTTTTTATTAACCAGTAAAATGGCACTCCCAATAACAGCTAATACAATAGGTCTATGTAAACGCCTATAGCACAGACATTACTAGTGTTTGCTATGCAACAGTGTTCAGTGTGTGTATCATCCGACCTGAATAGCTTTATGTATATACCTTCAGAGCCAAGAGCAGGTATACTGTAGATGTGGGTGGTTTTGAGATGCAATGATTCATTGTTGAGAGTCCTGGAGGTTTTATACCCAACGTGACAAACTGAACCACACTCAATTCTTATACACTCAACACAAACACAAATACAAATTTGCTTAAATCTGCGTAAGTGAGCGCATCTCCTTTGCCAAGATAATCTATCCATCTGACAGGTGTGTCATGTCAAGATGCTGATTAAACAGCATAATTATTGCACAAGTGTATTTTTCTCAAACAACACAATGCCACAGATGTTGCAAGTTTTGAAGGGAGCATGCAATCGGCATGCTGACTGCAAGAACGTCCACAAGATCTGTTGTCAATTGAATGTTCATTTTACTGCCATCAGCCATCTCCAATGACCTGCTGAAAACTTGGCAGCACATCCAACCGGCTGGAGAAAGTGTTCTCTTTACAGATAAATCCCTCTTCTCACTGTACTAGCCAGATGGCAGTCAATGTTGTGAAAAGAGTTCCCTATGGTGGCAGTGGGGTTATGGTATGGGCAGGCATAAGGTATGGACAGCAAACACAGGTGCATTCTATTGATAGCAATTTGAATGCACAGAGACACCATGACAAAATCCTGACGCCCATTCCCTTCATCCATAGCCATCACTTCATGTTGCGGCATGTACACAATTCTTGGAAGCTGAAAACATCCCAGTTCTTGCATGGCCTACACCCAGGCATGTCAGCCGTTGAGCATGTTTGGGATGCTGTGTGTACAGTGTGTACAACAGCGTGTTCCAATTCCTGCCAATGTCCAGCAACTTCCATTGAAGAGGAGAGGACCAAGGCCACAGTGAACAACAACCTGAACAACTCTATATGAAGGAGATAAAATACCCCGCATTTGGGTGGCTGAGATCACATTTGCTCCTCTTTATGATTCACAATGACTGGCACATTGTCTCCTAACCCAGACACTTAGCCTTTTGTGGACTTACAGCTTTCAGATCACAGAAATGTGTCATCCAAGTTCGTAAGCATTCAACCCTGTAGTCCAGAGTCCACACAATGAGATTTAGCCTTGGTGTGAGTGACTCACTGCTCGGCATAGTCATCTGACTGCTGCTGCTCGTCATTAGTTTGTGGGCCCGAACCCATAAGCAGTGTCTGAAAAATTGTAGTTTAGGGAGTTAAGGGGTAGCTTTGCAATTTAGACCTATGCTGCTTTTCTGCTATAATACAAACTCAACATTATTTCCATGTCTATGCTTCAATAAACAGCTATGAAGAGTGCCTGTGTGAGTCATAAAACACTGTGTCAAGACTGGACCACTATGCACACATTTATACATGACAAATGTTTAAGCTTCACAGATAAAAGCTACACAAGATTTTAAAATGTGCTAGCAAACACAATGTACTGGCTCAGGTGAACTGTTCAGTAAAGACTTGTTTGTTTCATGTTCCAAAAGCATTAATTGTATGTCAACAACCTCATGCATAGACAGAAAACCACCACTGATGCACCAAACCGCAAGTATAGACCATACCAAACTGAAACTCAGATCATGATGATGTTTATGGTACTGCTCTAGAACAAACAATACATACTGAACTCCTGTCTTGATTTTTCTGGTCAATCCTGTCAACCCTGTCTCCAAGAAATTAAGTTGATATATTACTAATTTGTGTAGGCATGTATATGATGATATGTGTGTCATGCCCATACATTAAGTATCCATTTCTGGAAAAAAACAAACCGTGCTATCTATATAGTCACACAATAATCCTTCCAATTTTGTGGTTGTCAATCAAAGTGTCAATTTGCAGCCCTTTTGTGCATATAAAAGGCAGCAGATTTTAGAAATTTATTTCTAAATAAATATCACAGGAGGTACTTAAGGAAGGCACTGCCGTGCCCTTTGTATTTTGGACTTCTACAGTACATTATAAAGTAGGTATATCTATTATAAAGTAGATAATAGTTGCAGCAATATAGTTGTATACTTGCAATTGTAATAGCAGTATGTTTCCATGAAAAAAATAGTATATATATATGTGGGTTGCCTGCAAAACTAGCCTACTGAAAACTACCATGGAAATGGCAGCGACAGTGACAACTTGTATTACCTGAAGTATTTACAGATATTAAATGACAGAGAAGGGCATGTTGTCAAGGACTTTGGTGCATTACCAATAAAAGCCTTTAGCATTTTAATTTTGAAAGCCATCCAAAGCCATTATTTTCATTGTCAACAAAGGCTCCTGGAAGCAATAGGGATCCTCTTTGACACCTCTTAAATATACTCCAGAGGTAGAGCAGTCATCTGACAAGAACAATCACTGCATTTCAATTGAGACTGCAATTACTGCAACATTTAATCCTCTATTCACACAATGCCTCATCCACTAGAATCAGGGTCACAGTAATTGCCAAACTCACAAAATGCAAAGTTGACATTTCTGACACTGACATCTGATTGGATACTAACACGAGTTACACAGTACATACAGAATATACCGACTTACATAGCGTCGATGCAGGAGCACAAAAACCTCACATACAGAGCAAAGGCACTAGTAAACATGCTGTGAAAGTGTAGGCCATACATATCACTCTCAAACATACTTGTCAGTAAATAAATTGAAACCCAATTCTATGCGGTTACACATTGATTCTCTGTCTACAGTAAGACCATATGTATAATACACAGGGCTGTCACTCCACTGCTGTAAAAATACATAGTGAAGGACCCCCACTTTGAACTTTATGCAACATGCTGGTGTTGTCCTACACAGCCCTGAGTGCTTCCTGTGAATGTAAACTAGGCTAAATGGCTGAAACACTGTAAACATTGCTGCCTACAAACCCGGGTGGTTGTAGGTCAGCAGGTTGCACAGTATGAAGACACTCCACACTCCAGTAAAGGATGTTTATTTTCAACTGTATGTGTGGTACTGAGCGCATGAACTAGCCTATTTTATTAAGCCTATTTTCCAGGGCTTAGGTTTATAGTCTGTAGACGCGATGGAGGAGTTCTACCAAGATAGACTGCAACAAGTCCTAGAAAATATCTGATAGCCAGTGATTTATTTATTTTTGTTTGATTGCAATACAAGGAGTATCTGCACACTAAATCAAAGCTCCCTTTAATTTTATTTGCAATGTTTCAACCAACTACAGTTCTTCCTCAGGAAAATACATTAGCTTTGATTTACTGTGCGGGTATATCTTGTATCGCAATTTAATTGATTTTTCCATCTAGCACCTATCCCACGAAAGTTTTGTGTCGGTGCACACGACTACTACTCTGATTTATTTTGTTTAACTGCCATCACAGAAAATGTCTACTTGTTTTTGTCCTTAATGTGAAGCCACAGTGAATGTGCTCTGCATACTTTCCTTAGTCTCCCTCCACCCACACACTTCCTTGTTCTGGGTGCAGTTGCAATGCATTGCCTTTTTCAGCCAGTGGTAGGATCAACACAGGCTGGGCGGGATAATCCCCATTGTGCTAATCTGAGAGACTAGCCTCTGGGATGCCACAAAACTGACTCGCTGAAAAAGTGAGCTTTGCTGCTCAGCATGACCCCCACCCCTCCTACCACCACCACAAAACATAAACAAACTGGATTTTATTTATCGTGCCATTCAGAATGGCCTCTCCTCACCAAAGTAGCCATGATCCAAATTGAAAGAGACAACCTTAGGCCTGGAAAGAGGTGACTCATTTGAGTTTTGTCCATATTCTTCCCTCAAGGTATCTACATGACACACAAGCTCTAGCAGACATTAAGCTGACAAAAATAACTTCAGGAATAGCAAAACGTTTTAGAGAAAAGTAATGAATTTATTGCACCACATTAGTGTGCAGATTTGACTTTGGTGGATGAAACTAATCTGCAGCAAGCAACGGGAAACATTCAGGTTTGGACAGGTTTGGACAAAAATATTCATATTTAACAAGCTTACATAAGCTTAGTAAGAATGCAAGCAGAATAATTGTCACATCCAGACAACTATGTTTCTTAGTATGATTGAATATCATCCTTAGGCTGGTAAGCACAACCATTTCCTCCTTTGTGATGATGTTATTCATAAATTCAATAGTCTTGCTTATTTTGCATTAATTAACACGTGGCACAAAACCCGCACCACCACAAATTAATCATGACCTAAAAATGAGAACAGACTGTAATTTTGTTTTTGGCACCACACAGCAAACTAGTCTGCAATGCGTTTTTAACATGGCTTCCAAACACCCAAGTGTAAGCACTCAGTAATCCTTCATTATCGCTTTGGTTCTTAACAACACTCAATTAACGAGGGGAGACTTTATTTTACAACAATTCAGGAGGTCTTTACAGGGGTCCCTGGGTGGTTCACAACCTCACACATGCTGTCCTTCTGCCAGAGTCAACAGGCAGTGTTTGTCTCCTATTGTCACCATAAAGACGCCATGGCACATTCTGCACTGCTGAGCAGTATTTCATGATGTACTTGTAAGAAAAAATATTATCTCAGTCTTGCAACCTAATACAAAGAAACATGTAGATATAGATTTATTTTTCACTGCTTTGAGAATAAAAGAATATCAAATATTCACCGCTGTAAGAGATTTGTAGTTCCCTGTCAACCTCTATTCAACTGCGAGTTCAGCCTTTTTTTTGTGCTCCGCGTTATCGATCTATACTAATCACTAGCACTTTACAGTAAGTATAATCAAGAGTAGTTATATTGGAGAGAGGCCTCCAGTTTGGCACCATCACAGTTTGGTCCGGCTCCCCCTCTTCTTGTTCCTTTTAATTTGCAAAAGGGACAGTTTTAGTGAAGAAGAAAACAATCCTCTTTTCCTTATTATTTTTTTTAAATAAACAATAGGTTTTCCAAAGCAAATGACCATATGCATTCAGGAGGGGAAAGAGAAAAAATGGTGACCACCTATTTCATTTAACTGGCAGCTAAACTTTCCATTATGAATCAATAAGCAATGCTGTTATGCTATCCTCTGGTGCTGCAAAGTGCATGCTTTTTCTAAGTGTTGTTTGTGTGCCACCATTGTGTGGCTATATACGTAAAATCGAGTTCAAATACGTAGTGCTTGGTGTAAAAATTTGCTTTTTGAGCCAGGCTTTTAAATGTACGGGAAAAAAATCGACACACTCTTTACAGGAGGCTGCTCGGTGTCCCATGGGATGATTATAGTTTCAAGATGTTGGGAGGTTTTTGACTTGTTGACTGAGAAAAGCATTCCCCTTAGGACTGAATGTTGAGAAAACACTTTTGCTGCTAATCCCACATGTTAGCCAATTATTTGACCACCATGGCATCCTGCTAAAAATCAATGGCAACAAAAAAAAAAAAATCTTTGGCACCAGATTTTCTTTCACTATCAAGGGAAAAATCCCATTCACAATAGCACAAAAAGCATTTAGTCTACCCATTTTTCCCCAGACGTTGCAATACAGAAGATGGTATTTGCAGTAGGAAATAAAACAAAATTGCAGGCACAGAGAGGATTTTTCAATTTGACCTGGATGAAACAAGCTTTATAACATAAAGTAAGGTGGCACATGGTGGAGGGAGGAATACGTTTACCAAGGCACACATCATTATTCAACCCCATTTGAATTCTGCAAGATAAATCAACCTCAAAAGATATATCAATTATGTTAGGCTGAAACACTGGTCACTAAAGGTGTTTCATGCCACACTGCGGATAATGTAAGTGCAATAATGCTAGAGCACAGTTCTGAAAGCAACTCATGTTCACTCAGAGATTGGGTATCCCGTAGTCAGACAATGATTGGATTTGTGACATGCTCTCCACTTACGTAAAAGGAGTGTAATTATAGGCTTGACCTTTAGGGGCATATTCTGCATCAAATCCTCTTACCAGCATTCAAAAGTGAGAATAAAGCTGTGATTGGTTGAGTTTTGTACATTTCATGAGCTGCACTTCTATTCCATGCGATTAACTCATCTTGTTCTGGTGTCCACAAGCACATAAAGAGATTTTATTTTTTTTGGTCATATCTAACCAGTGTTTTCTGGGAGGCAAAAAAGAGGTGGAGACAATGTATGAATATTAAAAAACCCAAACTGATTTTCATCAAAACTGTGCATATGTTCAAAAGCCTCTGAGATTGTCACATGTATGTTCAAAATCCAATAAAGTGCAAGTAGAAAAGCAAAAGTAATCTTAGTAAATGAGTAAAAAAAAAATAATACATATATATATATATATATATATATATATATATATATATATATAAAACACCTGTAAACACATGTTAAAGCAACACTTAAACCTTTTTTCAGCATAGTGGCAAACGTCACATTCACACACACACACAGTGCTCGCCTGTCGTGTGTATGTGAGGGAGGCAGAAGACATAAAGTTAAGACCCACAGACTGTATTTAGTTGTGAAACAGAAGGAGGAAGATGGGTATATGCAGCAGACACACGGCTGACTTTTGGTGAGCAGTTGGCAGAAAGTCTGGTGTGAACAGCGAGATGTGGGAACAGGACGAATTTGCAAACATGAATTTTCAGATAGAAAAGTCCCTTTAAATGGACCTAAAATCTGTAGAGGACGTCAAGTCAGGGCTTTAAATTAATATATTCAATCTGAGCGAGTGAGAGGGGTGACGAAAAGAAGACAGAAATGTGCAGAAAATGTGGACTGAAACGGTTTCAAATATTCAGAATAGATATGTATAAAAAAAATGATGAAATGATGCACGGACATACAGTAGAAATCATACACTCTTGGCTGTGAAAAGCTAACTGCTGGACAATCCAACATCATATTTGCTGGGAAAACCGAGACACAACCACAACTCTTTCCTTGCTAAGTGATGGATAATTGTTGCTGTACTTGATCCATATAAGCGGCTCTAAATTGGAGTAAATTGGAGCTTGATGTCAATTTTTAAGATGTCTGAGTCTGCAATGCTTTGCCTACAATAGTATTTGATATTAATGTTACAGTATTGTTCATTGCTTGACTGAGACAATTTATGTAAAAAATCAGAGCCTGTCACACACTAGAAGAACAAGAGAGATGCTCAATTTTGACAGCGTGACAACAGTGCTCTATTTACAGGCAAATCACACCATTTATAGTGGGCTATGACTGGATTTGATAGCAATAGACAAACCAAATGTGTATAAACTTCCAAAAAGGGTCCATGTCTTACAATCTGAATGTATTCGAATCAAAGGGAAACTGGGAAACGTTTGCCCCATAGTGATATCCAAATCAATGCAGGCGACTATTTTCAGTTATTAGAGAAAGATGAAATTGCATACTTGCATGCTGAGTGCACTTGACTCTCACAGGCAGCCAGACATCACTTAAGTGTAAAGTGTCTCTTTCTTTGACAGCCTCTTTTCTGAGGGCCCTGTTGGCAGGGGTCACTGTCCTCCCAGTTCACCACACTCACTGCCTGCGTGACTGAGCCGCGGATCTGCACAGAAAGCTGTTTGGATAACTGTCAGCTCTCCCCCTCTCTCATTGCCATCAAAGATGAAGGGTCATTTTTCTCCATCTCACTGTGACTCCCCTCAAGACGTCTCCCTCCAAAATGTAGAGGGATGGCTTCTTCGCCTCCCTCCCGCCAGCTCGTAATAGATGACTCATTTTTAGTGACAGTATTTATACTTATTTTTGCATGGTGGATTCATTCTGTATAATGGAATTTGTGTTGAATGAAGTTCAGAAGAATCAAAACCGCGTTCTTGTATAAGCCACAATATTATCATGTGAAAAGAGAGTTTAACCCTAAATATGTTCAATGCCAAATTGTGTTATTTTATATTACAGTGCACACAGAAAGCATTGAGACTGAGTTATGTTGCAGCCTAATGCAAAAACTGTTTAAATTCATTTTTTCTCTCATCAATCTACACTCAATACACAATAATGACAAAGCAAAAACCAAATTTTAGATGGAAAAGTGAGTAAAGGGTCTGAATATTTATGCCAATCTGATATTTACTGCCTAATAAATTAATAAAAATGTTTACAATTCTGTTTTCACTTATTCATTACTGGGCATTGAATATACTGTAGATTGATGAGGAAAAATATGGATTTAAATAATTTTAGCATAAGGCTGCAACATAACAAAATGTGAGTTATTTTCTGAGTGCACTGTATGTGCTGTGAAAATATAACCATCTGATGGAGACTTCTTTTAGTTGCCTTGATGTATAAACAATTAAAAACGCAGCCCAGCGTACTTTGAGGATTTCATAGCTCTGCCCGCTGGCTCGTGAACATACTGAAACTTCTCCCAAAATGGAAATACAGACAACGCCAAATATTATAGCAGCTTCCTCTCCTCCAGTGGCTACAATTCATCATCCTCAGCCACAGGACTCCTAAGCATCTCTCCCTTTGGATAAGAGATTGATGGTGACCTGAACTCAGTTTATTGAGCGTCCACCTGCTCTTCTTGCCTATCGAGCACAAACCACACAGCCTCGCTCTCCTCTGGTCCACCCTTCTTCCTCTGACTGCTGTGTGGTGGACAGATTTCTGCTCCTTTCGACAGGTAGACTGGACTAAGATGATATGAAGAGATGTCAGCTCCTTATCATTCCCAGGATGCACTGTACAACTGTTAGCCTCTGACAGATGGGTGATGGGACCCTGTCTGATATACTCTGGTGACCTGTTTGTATCACACCCGTCATTTCAAATCCACAGAGAATCAGATCTCAGTCCCTCTCAGAGGACTGCATGTACCGAAGCTCGAAAACTGTTCAATACTTCACATTTTATCTGTATTGAGCCTTTCCATCTAGTTGCTGTATAGCCAAGTAAATAATAAATAATATAATGGAAATAATGAAAATCTGGTTATACTCTTCTGCCTTTATGTTTCACATAAACAATAAAATCTCAAGACAAAATCTTCTGTCTATTGCTTCAATTGACATAAATCTCATATTTGCAGGCACTTGAAAAAGCACATTATAAATTGCAACACACCTCAAACAATCACACAAGTCAGTCTTGCTGACAAGGAGTGATTGATTTTTAAATAGAGATGTTATTGATCCTTATCCAGGATGTAAATGAAAGCCTCCTCGACATGTCTCCTGACAGCCTGCGCCAGTTCTATTAGGGAGATGAGAGGGAACGTGGAGAAAAATGAAGGCCATCTGTCTTGATGGTGCCATGTCGTCTGTATGCTGTGTTTGATGTAAACAACTCTATTTGTCAAGATATGACGGACCTTGGACTGTCATAACACGCACCACACCCACTGAGAACACCCCAGTCTTCACAAAGCAAAACTCTGCATCCTCTGACTGCTTTGTACTCAGCCAAATCCTTTTAAACACATGACTGCATACATCTGTACATCCCATCAGCTAGGTGAGGAAGATTTTACAAAAATTATTCTATTACTGAATAGATCACAACGCAATGGAAATTATCTCAACAGGGCGTTACAAAAACAATCCTAAACATCACATAAAGCCAACCTGTCAACTGACGCAATCAATTAAACATTTTATGCACCTTTACACGTCTATATTTTTAATCTGGAGCTCTACTGAGAGATCTGTATATGATTTAGAGTTTAAAACACTCTTTACGCAGCCCCTCATACGCAAGGATGAGCGGGCGACGCAAACATGGAAACACCTTAGCAACAACCTTAGCAACCAAGGCTACGGAACAGACAGCAATTTATAGGCATGCTCATAGAAAATAACATCGCAAACGAAGTATTCACAGCAGGCCGAAGACTGCAGGGAGCATTTCTACATACATTAATCACACATTTTGTGACTTTGACCAGGTTTAGGATAGATTTCCAAAATCATAACAATATAGAAATAACAGAAAATCAAGCACATTTTCCCTTTAATAGGTCTGCCTTGGCCTTCACATCAAAAAGCACTGCAGCACAGCTTTTCAGAAAATATTAGAGTAATTCAAAGGACAATGAACTTCAGTTGGAGTTGTTACTTTTATTTTTTGATTTCCTAAGCAACTCAACTTCATCCTGAGACTTTCTATTGCAAGCCTGGGAAGCAACCAGAATTTTCCCTTAAGATCCTTCTCTAAATCTGCATCTTTTGATTAACATTTCCTCCTCTGTAACAATAATAATGAGGGAAACCATCAAATGAAAAGCAATTTTACCTTCCTCTCATTAACGGGTCTTATGAAAATGAGTAAATATCTGCAATGTTTTGTAAATACAGTACTCAAAACAATGGCCTTGCACCACTGCACTCTCAGAAAGAATAAACTGTAAAACATGTACCATTGATTATCACATATACTACAGAAAATCCCAACAGCAATACAAACAGTGTCTTCTTATACATAGTAAAGCTGGGGGTTTTACTGCATGAGCTGAGATTGTCTATCTCTTTGGTAAAGCAGTAACAGTAAAATTACTGCAGTGCCACTAAGAGGGTACCAGTTTAACAATTTCCATCTTAATTGTGTGAAAATGAAACAATTTCTTCTCTCAGTGAGAGAAGTGTTTGCATTTTACAATTCAGTCACCATCCGATTGAATAACTTTACTCAGTAACTCCTAGCTGGATTGGATGGCCTATTTTTGAGCATGCCACACTCATACTCCTCCCCTCTAAAACATGTGATATGATCACATAGCCTGAAGCATGTTTTAATGAGTTGCTGAACAAAAATAACTGCAGTTTCTGCTCTATGTGGTGTGTATAGATTTATTAACAGAAAAACAGATTGTCTTTACTGGGTTTAGCTCATCCTATCTCAGTGATATTTCAAATAGGAGGCCTATACTAACATGGGTTTACATCAGACTTTGAATCTTTCAAACCCATGGCTAAACTAAGAAGGAAATCACCTCGTCTGCTATTCAGCCCCAAGCAGGGCAAATGAGCAGTACTTCCTCTCTGCACTGGATCTCTGTTGCTTTTGATCCCAAGTTCCCGATCACATCTATGTCTGATCAGCTCTTACTCTAGCCCGCTGTCAACACCCATTTTAACTGGCAATTTAGACCTTCTGACAGGTTAGCGGATTGAACCTGCACAACATTATTCAATTGGTTACTGCCAGAGAAGACCGGCTCCATCAAAAGCCCAACTTTTGGGTAGAAAATTGGCACATATTCAGCAGTGCCGCCCGTGTTTTACTGTAACAAATGTTTTCACGTGAAAGAAACCCATTTAGATGCCCATTTGACCAAAGACCCCCCATTTCATTAGCACAAAGCATCCCCTCTGATATGATCCCTGTTAGAGTTTGAGTACAGAAGTATTTAGGCTAACTGTTCAGAATTATTGAAGAGTGTGCAGGGAGCAGGCAGTAATGTGGGTAATCACACTTATGCTCAGAAGAATCATCCTTTTCCATCACATCCTCTGATTTTGGGGACACAGAATGATTATTAAATGGAGCTGTTTGTTTTGGTTAGTATGCTCTCCCCCTAATTGTCCACAGACATCACTTTAGGGCTTACAAGTCAAAAGAACGCATATACCAGACGTGCTTACAATCCTTTTCCAATATCTAATTTAACAATTATAAATAATTGTTTTGTGCATCTTTGCCTTACTTTACTTCAGATGATTCAGAAGATTCTATAAAACATTGATCTGTGAAGTTAATTACCTTTTTGGTTAAACTTTAAGGACTTTTCTGGCAAAAAGCAGTGGTTCTGGCCCATAAACCACAAGAGGACAGACTGGGGGCAGCTGGTACTTTACTGGAGCCAGTGACTATTTTGGAAATCTTGTTGTTTAAGGAAGTAAAAATTGTAATTTCTCAATCATAATTCACAGACAGACATTTTACATACAAATTTCACATATTTGCAATACAGCTGCATGATTTTGTTATATAAGAGACCACATCTAATTATCTAATTACTTTCACATGTAGTAGACACATGACTTACACACGTCTGTTACCTGTCTTCTTGTAAGTGGTGGAATACAAAGACTAATACAATATCTGTTCATAGATGAAGTGCAATTCAAATTCAAATACACTGCATGTGTCAAATACATGACTTACACAGCCCTGTTATCGTCTGTATATGCTGTATATACTCATTATACAGCACAGCTTAAGAGCAAATCAAAGAATGAAACAATCCTATCAAGAAAAACTGCGTGTGTGGTGAAATTCCACATATTCCCAAATCACCACAGGTCATTTTGTCTCAGTAGGCAGCAATAACTCAACACTTACATGTCCAGACAAACCGGCACATTAATTAATCAACAGGAAAAATACACTTTGGATGTAGTAGAAGAAAAAACAGTGAAGCAGAGAGAGAGAGAGATAGACAGCAGGTGGACAGAAAGACAAAAAGTTAATTTTACTCACATTACTTGTTTATGAAGGCGCTTCTCCTCTTTTGACAGCGATGAAGTGGTCCATTAGCTTAGCTGTTCGTAAGCCTAGAAAACGAACTTAATGCTAGCTTAACTTAATGCTAGCTAACTGGCGTCGAACTAGCAGTTAACGTTACCAACGTTCATTAACTCCTTTTCTCCAGTGAAGGCAAACTGACTGTTTTTCAGAGTATTTTCGGGGTCGACAGGTACAATTGTAATATTTTTTTATCAGAACATATCACCGTCTATCTTTTCAATAACAAGACACTGGACTTGATTGCTTAAACGCCACAAAAAATAATCGATTGTGATTTACTACAGGTTGCGTCCAGGGGGCGCTATTTCGCTGATTTAAAGAAACTCAATGAAAAAGATGGAAGAAATATTCAGATCCTTTACCTAAGTAAAAGTACTAAGTTCTGCATCAAACTGAAACTGCAACAACTGTAAAAAGTACTGCAGTAAAAGTTGTAGTCTGATAGCTCTGACTGATATATATGACATCATTAGATTATTAAACCTGAAGCATCAGTGTTAGAGTAGCATAATACTGTTGTAGTTGCTGGAGGTGGAGCTAGTTTCAACTACTTTATATACAGTTAGATAGTATAATCCAGTGGTTCCCAACCTAGGGATCATGTCCCTCAAAAGGGTCACCAGATAAATCTGAAGGGTCGTAAGATGATTGATGGGGGAGGAAAGAAAAAAAAAACAAAGCTCTGATACACAAATCTGTTTTCAGTGATTTTCAGTGTTTGGACTTTTTCTCTAATTTTTGATGAAATATTGGATAATTTTAACATTTATTGAAATGAAACCATGTGAGAAGTTTAGAAGGAAAATCAATATTTGCTGGAGCTGTTAACAACTCATCTGAAATGTGACAGGACCACACACGGTTTTATGTAAAACAAAAAGGTTCGTATCCACGGGTTAAATCTTTAACAATGTGTTGTATTTTAAAAGCTTGTTATATTGTCCATTGTGCCAAGTCTTAATGAAAAAATGAACTAAAACTGTCAAATAAATGTGGTGGAGTTGAAAGTACAATATTTCCATCTCAAATGTACTGGACTATAAAGTATAAAGCAGCATAAAATGGAAATACTTAAGTACATTCCTCAAAATTGTACTTAAGTACTGTACCTAAGTAAATGTAAGTAGTACTTCCCACCACTGCTTGTAGCCTTACATACAGTAAGATTAGTAAGATTACAGTAAGAATACATTACAGAAACACAGTGATTGTTATGTGACAAAATCTGGATTTATTATCCTATTTTTCTGTTTTTGTTTATTTAGATTATCTATTGTGTGTTCTTTTTTTACTCATATATATGTTTGACTTGCACTGGTCCCTGTGCATACAATGTTTTGATCAACTATACAGTATTGTGTGAAATGTAATCACGTAATGAAATGCTAAGCATACCGGTGAAATGTAATTCACACAAAATTATAAATAATTATGTAATAAATACAATAATAATAGCCAGCAATGCAATAGTAGCTGTAATTATGAGCACTATTGATCTATTATAGTGTTATATTATTTGGAAACTGATGAGCCGCTGTGCTCTCTGTATTCATCCAAATTAATAGTGTAATGTAAAAGTGTGGTGAGTTTCTGACCTTATTAGAATCAATGCTCATGGCAGTATTTTTCAGATTTTTAAAGGCATTAAATGCAGTGGCAGGTAACTGCATAAGCTTGTTATTGAAAATTGAGAAAAATTGAGAAATGTTCCTTATGGCACCTATGACACCTTTTTCTTGCCCACCTCATGCAATTAGCACCCAACACCCAACTAAGACACTTCAGCTATTTTAAGCTTCTACTATCTATGAATTCAATAAAATTGGATTCAGAATTTAGCATACTTCATTGTCCTTGTATTTCAATTTGTAATGCATTAACTGATGAGTGTTTAATCTAATAAATGTAATGAATCATCATTGAGAAAGCCCTATTGAGAACACACAGTACACAGTGATATAAATGATACACCTCTTACAGTCAGAAGGCTATGATCATATTTGTGTTGATATGGTATTACTCTAAAAACATAAATATTGTATGTTCTTCCATACAATACCATTCTCCTGAATTATTTTCCATTTCTTGCAATCATATTCTCTCAACTGGCTTGAGGGTAAATGAGTTCCTATTTTTTAGTGACCAGTCGTAATAGCAGAGTGAGCGGACTGACTGATTTGACAGCTGATTAGCTTACCACACTCACTATACCGTACCACTTAAAGTTATTAAAATATTCCAGATTACCTCCTGCCAACAATGTATTACCTACTGTTGTAGCAATTACACACAGCAAACAAAAACTACATTTTATTTTAATCCAGAAAGCAGTCACTATCTTCCATTATGCAGAAAGGCTACTCAGCGAGCCTTGTCTGAAAACCTGGCGAAACAGAACCATCTTCCACGGAAAAAATAAAAATAAAAAAAGAAGGTCTTGCATGCATTGTCTCTCCAAAATGGACTTTATTGTCCTATTGTCAGTAAGAGTGTCTGGTAGACAGAATGTGCATATATCTTTAGTGATATTTTAAGCAAGGAAGGGTGCCTTTCAAAGGGGATTGTGGTTACTAGGCAACAAGCAGCAGAACCAATTGTGGACTAAAAAAATAAAAGATTTTTGCTCTCTCTCTCTCTCTCTCTCTCTCTCTCTCTCTCCTGTACACATGCGTAAGTCAATGCTTTGCCTCAAACTAAAATCCCCTGTGAATGGGGCTTGACCATAGATAGGGGACTTAACCCATTTCTAATGCTCACGTGTAGGATTTATGTCCAATTGAAACTGAAAGGGAAAGCTTAGATAGCAGAGAGAGTACACAAGTGTTGGTGAAAATCTGTGTTGGTATGCTTCTGATAGTACCATGCTTCTCTTTCTCCGTCCTCTTGTTAGGAGGTGTTAGTGGCTAAAAAGCAAAAAACACACGATGTAGAGACAACCTTTCATCATAAAAGAAAAAACCGAGACAGATTACAGCAACATCTAAACACAGCAACCCACTGTGAATCATTCAAGTTTGCATGAGCATTATCAATATGAAATTTCCAGGATGTCTTGTTTTTCTCTCACCTCCCGTTGAAACACTTTTTTTTTTGTCTTTGCCTGCACATAGTCAATTAGCCACGCAATATGGGCCCAGTAATTGAACACAGTGTGATGACATAGTCTCCAGTCATTTGAATCTGGACATTGTTTTTCTGTTGTCTCACCTGTCATGGGATAATATATAAGAATTTAAATATAAACTGATGATCATCTTGACAAAACCACTTACATCAGAATCATTTTAATAACCATCACTGAACATGTAGGGATTTCTACCCCATGACCAATGTTTGGTGATCAACATCCATTAAGGACAGAGGTTCGGAGTAGGTGTAATAATTATTTTTGAAACAGAGAAAGGGTCAGTCTAATTTTTGATGAACTGAGTGGAAATGAAAAGCCTGCAGGTGTTGTGTGTTGTGACAATATTCTTCTCAAACACAAATAACACAATGTTAGTTAGAGAAAAGCATTATTTTCCTGCTTTTGTTAGGTTTGCACATCCTCTACTGAGTGAGTCACACCAAGTACACTGACAGCGACAGGTATTGACCGGTGGAAGAATAAACACTGACTGACTGCTGGGAACGGATAATAATTCCTGGAGCATTTTTTATACTAGCTGCAGATGCTACAGCTGCCTTTGCAACAATAGCAAAACCTACATTCACAGTAGGTATGAATGTAAGGTCTCATCATCGCCCGATTCATGGTTTGCACATTTGATTTTTGTCACAATTTCTGTTATCGCCACTTAAAATCTTTGACACCTTAGAATATGAAAATGGAATTTATTGAAACAGATAGGGAATAGACTTGAATCTAATTTGAAGTTTTATCAAAGCTAAGGTTGTAGAGCACATAAAGGGAAAATATTAAAAGTCTTATGCCAACAAGGAAAAATCCTCTTTAATATTAATAATAAATCATAATAATCATACATTTTATTTAAAAGCGCTTTTCGGGGGACTCAAAGACACTTTACGTAAAAAAAAAAATTAAATTAGTAAGTTGTTAGGGATTTGAAGGTGGGCAAGTCAGTACAGTCACGGATGTGTTTGGAGAGACGGTTCTAGAGGGAGGGGGCAGCTACAGAGAAGGCTCTGTCAGCCCAGGTTGGGTGCTTGGTCCTGAGTGGTGGAGTAAGGAGGTTAGCATCAGAAGAACGGAGACTGCGGGATGGATTGTGGCAATAGAGCAAGTCAGTGAGGTAGGAAGGGGTCTGCTTATGAAGGTCTTTGTGTGTGAGGATTTTGAACTGTATACGCTGTGGAACTGTGAGCCATCACAGGAATGATGTGATCACAGATGCGGATGTGGGTGAGCAGACGTGCACCAGAGTTTGGATGTACTGTAGTTTATTTAAAGTTTTGGATGGTGTGCCATAGAGGATACTGTTGCAGTAGTCAATTCTGGAAGTGAGGCATGAATGAGGGTTTCAGAGTAATAAGTGGGCCGGCAGTACTGAAAGTATCCTGCTGCAGAAGGTAATCTGGACATATGGACAGTTAGCCGGTTTTTGTGTGAAATCTTTCAAGCTGTCGTTATCGTGATTTGATTTTGTGTAGTTCAGGAGTGTACCAGGGGGCAGAGTAGGTGAAGGAGAACTACAAGCTTGAGTAACTGCTGTTTTAAATAAAAATACTAAAGCATGTAGCTTTGTAGAAGGTAAACTTTCTGATTATAAGCATTCATTATCAAAATCCATTAGCGGAGACTTCGGTGTTAACTCCACGGCACCCCTGGGTGTTCGTTGGATCGCATTTAGAGAGTCTGGCCTTTTAAGTCCTGCTACAGTTGGACAACAGTCTGAGTTATAAACTGCTTTAATATTGCCTAAGAAAAACAAGAAAAGAAAACTAAATGAGTACGGTTTGTACTCAGTGACAATGTTGAGAACATTGTTCTATTTATCTGTACTTAGAAATATGATGTCTGAAACTGTTGCAGTTCACATGTTGAGATGACTGTTGACATTTCTTCTTTTTCAGCACTTCCAGAGCCAGTTTGCTGTAAGCACTAGCGAGCATTTTGTTCACTACTCTGCTTCACACCAACACACTCACATCCAGCAGGTACTGCTAAAGTCTTACCTCTTGGCAACTGAACATCAGCAATTGGGATTTGAGAGCTTTGCTTAAGGACACCTTATGAATGATCATAAAAAAAATATTTCCACTGTATGAATTTGTTATAAGCAAAAGTAGAAGAAATGTTGCTTTTGCTTGCAGCCAAATGAATAGTCTCCTACTTTCTTCTTTTTTGCCATGTCTGGGGGCACAAGGGAGGCAGAAGATAAACTCTGAAGAACTGTGGGGGACTCAAAGCATTGACATCTGTGTTCACAAGACATGGATCTTTTTTAGGGTGGCCTGGTCCATATTTCTTCATGTAGCTATTCAGGTTGTGGGACAGGGCTGATAAATATTGATCATGAAATATTGGTCACGTATGTTTCATCCAGTGTGGGTACTTGATTATACAACAACAGGCAGTAGGTGTGACTAGCATTTCATCTGTATGCAGTGCCGTAGCCAAACAAGGTTGGGTTTTTTTTATGTAAAAACATTTGCCAGGAAAATAATTACAGTCAGCAAGAGGGTCATTTGTGCAGCAGGTGGACCATTGACTTTGGACCAACCACCTGCATGATATCCTGATACATATTTATAATGTGAGAACATTTCTTAAATACTAGCACACTACATGAAAGCCATGTGAAGCTCAACCCAGAAGAAAAAGTTAGAAATTCATTTAAAGTCTATTCAAAGTAAAGTTAAAAAGCTTTGAAGCTTCAATGTACAAGGAATGGCTCACTTCCCCTATCAAAGTAATCCGAGGCATTTTATTAACATGTAGATATGAATGGGCATTCTCCACATAGTTTGTAAAAATCCTGGTTTGGTTGTAATTTAATAGTAAAAGTATGTGTCAGATTTCAGAAAGTGTATTCAGAATACAGAAATGACATGATTGCAGCTTCTGCTACATTTTTGAAACACAGGGTTACATTAGGTTGTTGTTTTTGTTTGATTTGTTTTTGTGATAAACTAAGATGCTTAGTCTGCACAGTCTGAGATCAGGGCAGAGTTCGACACCCTCAATTAAAGGAGATATTGAAAACAAAAATCATGGAATCAGTGTAATGTGGTCGGTATCAATCACTTCTACTATTGGTTCTTACTGAAGCAATAAAGAAACATGTTTTTTCTAATGTTCGTATAGTATCTAAAGTGGCTTTGTAGTATTCTGCAAAACTGGTAAAGTGCATAACTTGCTATGTGGCTTTTATATTAGAGGTGACGTGTTTCCATAACTGCACAGGTCAGAGTGGATTATTATGACTACAGTATTTCTTTGTCATATTTTGGGACCATATTCTTGATGGAAACTGTTGTTATTTTCCACCTAAAAATTACACTTTCCTGACTCGCTGACCAGCTAAGATTAATTTAGAATAAATGCTGGAGCTCCTGCTTTCAAACAGTGGTTATCTGAGAATAATGCACACCTTTTAGCCATTTAGAATGAACCGTAGAACAACATGTCCCTTCTCACCTCCTGTAGCTCACACATTTCTACATAAATTATTTAAAAGGTGATTGTTTTCTTGTCTTTTTTTTAATGTTTTTACTAGCGAAGGCTTATGTGTATAAACTATGCACATTTATACACATTTCTGTGTATACAGTATTACTGAATAAGGGTCCAGATCAGTATTTACAGCTGCTGCTACTGCTGTAATGTTCCTGGTCACCTGCTACAGTTTTGGGTAATAACACAATTAACATGTTACAGCAAAAATAAATAAGTACAATGTAAATTAAATATAATCCATGAACCCCAAACCCTTAAATCCTTGAACTCTAAACATTTTTAATGCACAGGATGAAAATAATCTCTCTCTCTTCCTCTCCCCACCTCCTTTGTTGTAGAGAGAAAAAAAAGTCCTTAAGGTATTCTTGTTTGCCAAATCCTTGCTTGCCAAAATCATGCTCTATTTGCATAAAGCACGTGTGGGGAATAAACCCTCCCTAATCATGAAACATCATCAGTCATGCTGTCAAACATCACAACATATTATCCCAGATAAAGCCACAGTGGCTGCATACAGGAAAATGGTTTAGTGTTCACCATTATATTCATTTCCAAGTTCCCATGTAACGCAGTCATATGAGAAAATCTGATTTTGGTGACAAAAGATGGAAATAGATGTCAGGCACTGATGAGGTATGAATATTACTGCTGTACTGATAACTTCTGATACTTTTTAAAAATGAAATACTCTCAGTTCAGGCTGTGAGATAACTTTGGTGATGATTTGAATTACTCCATTGAGATTATTCTGGTCTCTCATTGCAGCATCCACCTCAAACATACCTGCAGCTCCTGATTGAGACCTGTCTTGCTTGCCAAAGTAACCATTCCCTTAATTTGTCTTCAGCAAGTGTTCAGTCTAATGAGTCAGAATCAGATTGAGCAGTTCGCAAATGTCTTTGCTCGCCGAGGATCAAAGTGATGGGAGCTGGGAGATATTGACTCGTCTGTATTCTCCTCTAATGTGAATAATTTCATAGTGAAAGCTAAAGGAAGATTTGGGGAATATCAATGAATGTCCCTGGTGCTCAGGAGAGATTGCAAACTGAATCTGTTGGGTATCCTCTTTGGAAAGGAAACAGTTCTCCTTGAAAACTGCGGTGTGGCTCAGATTAACACATTTTACTGGGGAGGTTTTGTCACTGTGTGGATCTGAGCCAGACCCTCCTCTAGTGAGGACAACTTGGCTTAATACCCGGAAAACAAACTATTAACCTCTCATCATATGTGTTTGTGTGTAAGAGAGAGTAGTGAGAGAGAGCGTAGCTGTGATAATACAACATACAATAAGTTAGCACAGCTCAAGAATGGTTGTCTTTCTAAACTGAAATAGCTGGACACAGATTTTATTACCTGTCCAAAACTAGCTGTACCATCTTTTAATCATTTTTCTTTTTATATTCATTTTCACCATGTAAAGGCTTCTGCGTTTGCTTTTTTATCTGTTTTGTCTCCTTTGCAATTGAGCACATGCAATTGATTGCAAATCTATTTTTGCAAAAATATTTTACCAACAAGAAGTTACATTTAAGCTTTAGTGTGCAAATATGTTACCGTTTGTGGTTGTTGATTAAACTATTTGAACATATTTTCAATATTATTTTCGGTCACCACAGAATAATATTACAGAGCTAGAAAAAACAAAAGCAACTGTACACAAATGCATAATCAATTAATGATTAATTTATACATGCATTGACCTATATACTGTTTACATGCATTGACTGCATATAAAAACACAAACAGTTCATTTAAGTATGGAATAAATCCTAGGAAACTGAACTCCCACTCAAAGCATCTGCAGTGCAATTGGCATTTTTCATTTGAAATGAATGCCCTTTCATCAGAAGGGTGATGCATTCGATGCATTAAGTGTGATTGAAGGGTCAGGCATGAGCTGTTGCCTGCAGCATTACCTGCTTCTGGCTACAGCTAGCATGAGTTGGCTTTTCCTCATCAATGATTTCATAGCGGTAAGGAAACTGGGGCAGAGACGAGGCTGTTTTCCATACTGGCAAGACTCCTGAATTTGATTTTGTAGGCATCTGCTCGCTTCGATAGCTCAATATGTCTCCAAGCTGGTAGCACAGTGCACAAGCAACTATCCACCATCCAAACCACATCAGCCTGCGCATGTTTAGAAGGAAATGATGATCAATGCGTCATGAAAATCAAACAGCTCAATAAAAGAAGCTCTACAGAAGAAAGGTGACAAAAGCGCCGGCTTCTGATGATGAATCAGTGAAAGCGTGTGGTAGACACACCTGCTACAGTGCGCTTTGATGAATATCGGGCTGTCAATGCAGCAGCCCCCACAGGAAAACGTAATTACATCTATTTAATTTCCTCCATTTTGAGTGTAGCACTGTGTTGCAGAGGAGTCCAGCTTTTGTCCAGATTAATCACATGCTTATTACCACAGGTCATATCTCCTGCCCATGCTGCTCTGCCTTCTCTCTCTCTCACAAGTGCGTTTTATAGTGTATTTTCAGTTACATCAGGAGGAATAGCAACATAGAAATGGAAAGGACTAGGTCTCTGGGGTCATTGAGCAAGATGTGATGTAGAAACCTGCAGGAAGCTGATTTACAATATGTAACATGTTGTTTAGGCATAAAATTCAGATCATACTACAAATGTTCTAGCTTAAATAAGCCTCTATTGACATTTAGCTCTCTGGATTTTTCCTAAATAGTCTCTGGCAAGCTGAAAGAGTTGTTTTAAAAAGCATCTATACAACAACTGACCTTGTAGCTCATCTTGACATTTTTCCAGTTAACCTTACTGATCAATACAAGAAGTGTGGGCACTCTCATGAAGGTTTTGAAAGCTAATTTTGCATACAGGACTTTTCAGTGACAATACGAATCCTGTGGATGCTGTAAAGGCCAACAATCTGTGACTTAATGTATGTTAAAGTTAAATGCTATGAATTATATGCAAGTACATACACACATGTAAATGTATTCATTAAAGAGTGATTTAGTGTTCATACGTCACTGAATGAAAACATGCACACTTGGAGGCCCTGTCAAACGTATTGGTGTAATGGATGCAGGGAATCCTTGGGGTGTCAGAAACTGTAACCAAGACTCAGACCATCTGCTTCCTCAACAGTAAAAGTCAAATGAATAAATAAATATGCTAAATGGCATAGGTTTGTCAACATGACAACACCCACATGACCAGTGCAGGAAGTATGAGCCAGAGAGGACTGAATCACACTCAGTTGACCAAGGAAATCATTATTAGGACTGCTTGTTAGTGAGCTACTTAAGGGTAAATAATGTTTGGGTAGATTTTGAAAAATAATTTATCAACTTATACTTTAACAGGACATAACTGGCAACAACCTCATCTCATTCAAAGTAAAATACAGTTTAGCTGTACTATATGAATATTATATTCACATATTAGGAGAGGGGTATCTGGAACAGCAGAAAATGTTTCATATTGTAAGGTCTTCCTGCTATTTGTGTCCATCTTCTGTAGCTTAGAAAAACTTTACCTCATCTCATTATACACACTATGTACTTCTAGACTTTATGCCTCAATGAAAGACGCTTTGCATCGGCATTTTTTTCTGAATTATTATTAGTTTTTTTTTTTTCAAATATAAAAGCTGTAGAAAACAATTAAGCTTTAAATTACTTTGTCAGACTTGTGATTCATTCAACTTGTCGAACATATAACTACTGATCATAACATAAAGTCACATTAACTGAGGACACAAGAAGCTCAGAAATTTGATGGCAAGCGTGTGTGTGTGTGTGAAAAGTTCAGCTGTGACCAACATGTCTGGGCAGACAATCTGTTATCTGTCAACACATTTGTCAATTTCTCTCGTTGGTCTGGAAACGGATTAAAATCATGATTTAATTATGTACAGTGTAAAATGCAAGATTTATCATCTCCCATGTTATTTTTTTATTAAAGCTTTAATTTAAATTGACAGAGTTGGAGAGCAAGATTAGAAAACTTAACTTTATCATAAAGCTAGACCACCATGGTAAAACGCTGCTCAGCTAAATCAATTCAAATGATTAAATCTAAATGCTTTACTCTCGTCCCACCAATGAGGTCAATTGGTGAATAAGAAATATTTATTTTTTAAAACTCACTGAGACGACAATATTAAACTGGAAAGCTATCAGAGAGTTCACACTTCCATCAAGGCTGAACATTATCTGAATATCTAACAACTGAATTATTTTTAATAATGAATTTTAATGACAAAATTAAACGTAAATATTTTCATTCTGAATCTGGATCTGAATCAACCGGTTTAGCTTCGGCAGCAGAAACAACATTACTTTGACCTACTATAGACAATTTCTACATTGCTTGTAGCTATTCATTATAACATAATGTTCACCTTGAGACATAATAACAGAAATGTCAATGGTTCATTTCTTTCTCACGGTCTTGCTGGTGCCAAAGGGACTATAACTTTGAGAATGTAAATAATTAGGATTTAAATAATTCATAATAAAGAATGATTAGAACAATTTGTAGTTGTAGGCTTATATTCTGGCCATTTAACCCGTTCATTTTAATTTTAATGTCCCCATGGAGGTCACCAGTTTCATTATGTCTCCTATTTAAGGATACTGTAGGTTCACAATTGTTCAAGTCTGTCTTAAAACAACAGTCAGGTTCTCACATGAACGTTGCATGAATGTTGTCATGGCTACAATAATAACCACGGGGTTAAGGTTCAGTGATAATTATAGTTACATTTTTCTTGAAAAACTGCCCCAATTTTGGAAGAGTGACACTCATGATATATATACAGTATTTCAAAGACTCTTGATATTTTCTGTCAACATGGTTTGTCATGATTGGTTGATATGTGACAGACTTGTAATAAAAGGACTTTATTCCAAGTGAATACACCTGAAATCTGGATAGAAAAACACATAGTAGGGAACAAGTTCATAACTAACTATTTGAGACTAGTCATTCATGATCAGCAGCATTCACCTTTGTGAAGGATACAATCCCAAAGGAGAAAGACTAAATGAATCCCACTTTCTGACACAGGCCTCTGCAGCATCTTTCATATTTTCTACCGTTGTGCTCAATTCCTCATAGCTTCCTCTGAATGACATTTTGTCAGTTTGGTTCATCTACACTTACTGAAGGGTGTCAGCTGCCCCTCATTTAAAATCATCTGGCAATTCTCCTGAAGCATGGGAGATGATGTGTCAGAGAATAGAGATCAGTGCCTTTGCTCCATGAAAGGAGCACTTCCTATTAAAATGATCTCTGAGATTATTGCCCATGACACATCAGCAGGGTCAATAGGAGAAAAATGTCATCCCTGGGCCAATTGACTCACTTAATCAAGAGCTGTGTTGGAGTGCCACACTAGTGCATCGCCAACTCTGGTGATATGGGGACGGTTCACCTTAGAGTTTGTCTTTTGAGATGTGAACATACTCTTGACGTAAACTAATCTGAGTATCAAAGGGCCTGTTGTGAACAGATAATTTCAGATGGATGTGGTAAATCCAAACATAGTCTTTAGTAACTCTTCGTATCAACAGATTAAAATGAATTTAGGTACTGAGATAAAAAAAAAAAAATTAAATGGCTGCCTTACAATAACAAAAGAATTCTCTTTAGCACAACATATTTTCTCATGGCTGTTTAAAATAACACTTTACATAAGGTTTCTCTCCTCATATAGACAGGTATAAGAAGATCAAAACCATGTGCTACAAAGTACTAATAAATAAATAAACAGTTTGCTGAGTCTAAATGCAGGCAAAACCGAGACATGACTAAGAGCTTGGAAGGGGTTTGTGGGTGTTGACCAGCAGCAGGGATGAGTCAGATAAAGGTTATGAGATCAAAGATGCTGACACATGTGCTCCCTTTAGAAATGAATGCTGCTGGAACGTATGATGGCAGTGAGCGGTAACTAAAAGGACTGTAGAACTACAACAAACTCACATGATTGGTTAACATTACTGATGAAGCCACATGACCAATGCAACTTCCAATCAACTTCTATGCAATGTCCAAAATATATTCATTGGAACAAAGCTCAGACTAAACTACACTTTCATTACAGGACTTAGTGAGCTTACAAAAAGTTACTTGCTGCCCAATGGCTATAGGAACTGAGAAACAGCAATATTTTGCAGAAACAATATTCAATTATGTTTTTCTGACCTTTATAAAAAATAAAGAAACTCTAAAAACTTTTTCAATTAAACTTTAGTGGTGTTTTAGATGGGAACATCACTCTGTGGTAGTCAGGATTCAGGACCAAAGTAACCCCAAATTAGAGTAGAGTATTTATAGTTTTTTAGTTTTTATAATATTCTCAGACTGTATGTAGTACATGTGCACCTTTAGATTAGATTTTTTAATTTTCTTGTTGGTAATGTAGTATGGGATTCTAGAAATATGGAATTATATTTGAATATGCAAAACTTTTGTTCTGTTTAATTGCTGATGTTTTTTGATCTACTAGATAAATGGTTTAGTTGTTAGTGTTTGTGTTACACCTCTTGTTCCAGTGGTTCCCTTTTTTTCAGTTTGGTCTTCAGTTCATGTTCAGTTTTCATAGCATATCCATAGTTCTACTGTATTTATTGACCTCAGCTACCAGATATCACAGTGGTTACACTAAAGTATATACAGAATCTATGTAAAATGATTTAATGATTTCCACTGCAATACTGGAACTTCTGAACAGGGATCAATAGTTTTAGTTTTAGTGAAGTTTTACTTCAGTACTTCAGTGCAATACTTTTGACTTGCTGATGTTACTTGTGATCATCTTGCTGTTATAAACTCTACCATACCTTTAGGCTCTGGCTCGAGATACATAAATACACATAGACAGTAATGCTGTGATGCTCTGTACCTCAGGAAACTGTTTGACAAGGAGATAATCGGAATTCAGTAATTCAGAAATAATGTCTTACTGATTAACAGAGGGATGAAAGAAGAAATTTAAATACTAAAAGTTATGAAAAACTAATACAAATGTCTGTGGGTAGACACAATTGCACAATAAGTCCCAAGAAGTTATCCATTAGCTAATTATTCTTGTGGCTGATACTTTCCATCGTGTCTGCCTGAGGCAGAACAATGATGAAATTCACAATGATGTGAAATGCCTGGCACTGCAAATAGCTTGGCTGAGTTGGTCTCCCTGTGTACTAACGGCTGCCAGGTCTCTTCACTGTAGTGATAGGACCTCTCCAGTGAAAGCCTATCCCTCAATTACATTGGCAATAAAAACAGGGCAAGGCCAAGCATATTAATATCTGCTCCTCACACCATGAAAAAGCACAATTACTTCACCAAGAAATGTGCCACAGACAAACAATCTCATGGGGTGTTTCATTGGATTTGCATCTTTTATTCTTTGCAGGTTTTGTTGATCTTGAATGACTCTTCATAAATTGGGTTGAGATTAACTGAATATAAAGCATAATTTATAATAAAGAATGATATAGGACTAGCCTCCTAGTCACAACAACCCACACTACTATAAATATAATTATTTAAATATATTTCATGAGGGGATATCATAAGATTTTAGTGGTGATCTCAGATTTCAAATATTCTGTGATGATGTTTTTTCACTATAAAAATAACAACAAACTTCACATGAAATGTAAATGATTCACGTGATGTATTTTAGTGTGGAAAGACTTCAAAAAAAGGTTTTCAATCTCCAACTCACTTCCTACCTAAATACTTAAAGATCCCACTAAAGCAACCCAAAGCAACAACATCACAATCAGAGAGGACACTGCAGCGATTAAAACATATAGAGGCTAGTGGGGACAATTCACTAACATTGATCCTCACGGCAGAGGAAAGCCACCTGGGCACTGGCCAGCTTTTCTGTAGTTTTACTGGAGGCAACACTATTCATTACATGGAAGCAATGGACAGCAATTGTCCTGACCTTTAGCTAGAAAGTGATATGAGACATGTCCTTTCCTTCACAATTAGCCTCAGCTGTGCTTTCATTTCTCTCCCTAAATTCTAAATATATATATAAAAAAAAAGGAATTTTCACTCCTTTAGGAACCTTTATGTTCCAAACCAAAGATTGTTTTTATCTTACATCCTCCAGTGCGGCACTCAAATAACATCAAAAGAATGTCAGTCATGTGCATATGGTGAAAGGGCTTCCAGTCTTTAAACATTAATCCATGTGTCAGTAAACATACATCATGAAAGAACACAACATATGCAACTATAGTGCATTAGCAGTTTACGTTCAAAGACAATGAGACGGTCACATATCAAAGCAAAAAGCAACCTGAGGGTGTGGATAAATGTATCAAACTTCTGCAGCCTATCTCATACTGGTAGAGTGAGAATTTCAAAAATGTTGGTATTGAATGTAACACAGGATTTAATATTTCTTCTATTGGGTCGGAATTGATAAAGTTAATTATTTGACCTTGAGTGAACCTTCACCAGTTGATTTTAATTATCTTATCTTAAAGTTTCAATCCTTAGACTTTCATGAAAACAAAATAATTATATGCAGCACACATTAGCATTGACAGAGAGCAGGAATACACCAAGTAGCCAGTTTACTACTACTGAGTAGTACTCATCTGTGGCTCAGGAGAGAGCTTTCTAAAGTCAGACTACAGAATGTTTTATTTAAAAAATCAAGGAAGTAAAGGTGAAGAGTGTTTTTAAATGAAATGTGCTATCAAGTAACATTATGAGAAACTGTAGGATCCATTGTTTTGGCTGTTGTTTCCAACTGTGCTTGACTATTTTCTGCTCATGTGCTACTCTACCAGGTAATTTTACAGCAGCAGGACAGTGTATGTGGGATTGACTCAACATAAAATACAGTGCCAAAGTTCAGCTATCTTATATTTATGTGTATTAATAGTTTTCATAATGGAGATCTATGGTACTAAAGAGAAATCTACATCAGAAATGAGAAATAACTTGTTAGAACGATGATTTGTTTTGGGTGTTTTTTCATGGTATTTGTTGATAACAAGAAAAATATACATGGCAGCCTTATAACTTTGATTTCATAACAATCATGACACTTTATCAAGTAAATTTACAGCTAATCATGATTTTGCAAACACAGAAAAAGCTTAATCCCTGTTACAGAAATGTTTATGAAACAGCTCTTTAATACAGCTGGGTGATGAGTATTTGGGCTTGTGATGGAAAGGACACCTAAGTGGAGCTACTTAATGGGCCAGAAAGCAACCGTATCACGACTCAGACACTTACCAGTGTTGGCAGTTGCCATTGATTTCTCCTCCAAATTATCTCCATGTTTTCTCATCGGTCTGAGGTGCAGTCCCTGCCAGGCTTGCCAGATGTGTTTGTTTTCTTGAGCAGTCTACCACAACTTCCAGTTTTGCAGTAAGGAGTTTTACACCTGCCTTGTCTCAGGATCTATAGCTGTACATTGTCCCAGAGCAGCAGGGCGTCAGTTTCAGGTTTGTAATTCTTTTATAAAGTCCGTATGATGGTACTTGTACCTTAATGACAACATCATTTAAGTGTCTTACTTCAAATCAAATCAAATTTTATTTATATAGCCCAAAATCACAAAATACATTTGTTTCAGAGGGCTTTACAATCTGTACAGGGAGTGACACCCTCTGTTCTTAGACCCTCGATTCGAGTGAGGAAAAACTTGACCACCAAAAAACCTTTTAACAGGAAAAAAGGTGGAAGAAACCTCAGGAAGAGCCACAAAGGAGGGATCCCTCTCCCAGGACGGACAGACGTGCAATGATGTCACATGTACAGAACAAATCAACACACACATATTGTACACTCCACATATTGTACAATGAATAATAATGAATTACAGTTGATGATAAGAATAGGTTACAATGAATGATGAATTATTACAGTAGCAGCAAATCATTACATAACTATAAACTGTAATGGGGATATGGCAACAATGATGACGGCGACAACGCATGCAGTAGACTTCTACACTACAGTGCATTTAACACTTATCCAGTTCATCACCATTTGTAAGTACAACAAGTAAAAACTGCATGCTGTTCCTACAAAAATTTCATGACATAGCAAAGAAATGATCAGAAGTGATGCCAGAGAGTTGGAAGTCCTTTCTCTTGGCAGACTGTTCGACTCTATCTCTGCCACATGCTGGGTGTCTTTTTGAGATCTTAATGGCCCAATTATCACAGCTCTGGAACAGATCAATGGAGATCTGCCAGCCAGTGCTCCTTTCACAATGGGGGATGGGAAATGTGTGACAAGATGCACAGAGACCCTTTGAAGAAGGTGACAGGTGCAGCCACTTTGCCAGAAGTCTGTCTTTCTCCAAAAGGTACGGCTGTGACAGGAAGCCGTCTGTGAAATGGCAGCACTCCTCTTTCATACGCGAGACACAATGGCTGTATTACATGCGGTAAATCTCCTATGCCTACCTTTGTATGGCAGTATGTAACTGTATTTCTCACTATAGGCGAGGAAGTCTGAAAAATAGCTCGAAGCCCAGCAGTAAGTTGTAGATAAACTTAGTTTGCTTTATCGCTCACTGTGGAAAAAAATAAAATTGCTGACATGTTCCTTGCTAGGAGTTGTAATGCAATGGCCGTTGCTACACTTTCTCCCATCATTTAATAGTTTGCTACCTAGCGATGCTTAGAAACTGTATGTTGTGGTATTCCAGCGATGCTCTTGTAACATTTCTATGAACTCTTGACACTCATGTGAATAAAAATCCCAGGAGGGCAGCCACATATGACATGGTACTTTTTATTATGCATTAATGATAATATTGATAATATTTGAAATGGATGGCTTAAACAGTATTAATGGAAGCTGTCTTTACTCTTTTTGTTTTTATTCTTTATAAAGGTAGTTTGTTTGTCTCTTCCATGTGTAAATAAACATGCTGGTTCTGATTTGACTGTGTGGAGCAGATTAATCCTGGATAACTTTGGTTCAGAATTGTAACAATTTACCCTGCTTTTGTAAAATCGGTGAATAAAGAAAAATGTAACAAATGGTCTCTGGTCTCCAAAGTGTGGCATCAATGCACCTTTTGCATTTTTAATGACAATGAAGAATAAAAGACAGCAGCAATACCTATTCAACAAACTAACAGCCACATATATTCTATCCTACTTTAGACAAAGCTCAAATCTGCCTACTTAGCTCATGCACACATGAAAATCATTCAACTTTATCGTCAGCTCTTTGTCAGCAATGTACTGCTTCACACTAGCACTAGCTCAGGGCCTTAGGTGTGCTCTGCACTTAGCACTGGAAAAACATTCAGTGTAAATTTTATACCTGAGTGCAGAGGAGCTAGTCAGACCTGTAGATTGCTGCTTTACTGGAGCTTTGATCACACAGTGAGGACCTCTTCCGCTGTTTTCCTTAATATGTCTTCTGTCCATTACCAGCTGAGAGAGGTCATCATAACCCAGAGCACGCATGGACTGATTACAGTCATGCTGATTATTTTAAAAACCTATCACTGAGAAAAAAAAAAGGTATTAAGTTACAACCTACCTCATTTTATGTTTCAAAGTAAGTGCAGTTTTCTGGAGAAAATGATCTCCCCACCGTTTGTCCCTGGGGGATTATTTATAATCATTAAAACTGAGCTCTACTGCCCTTTATTTTTTCCCCCTAATTGAATGACCTGCTGACTAATGAATGCTGTCATCACATATTTTCACCCATCATGACTCTAAACTACTTGAGACCAGCAAGTTGTTCCCCCTTTTTCTTCAGTTTGTGTGGAGGACAGCACTTAAAAAATGGACAATGTTTTGTCATGTCATATATCTGTTATATATATTATATATTGTTATGATATCAGATGTCTACCACAGCTTCTGCGAGGCTCCTGACTCGCGGAGTAATACGTTATTAGCTGTAATGTGTGCAACATAAAATCGGTTCGAGGTTAGTAAACACAACCGAAGGTCATACATAAGGCGCACTGTTGATTTTTTTAAAAATTTAATGATTTTAGATGCGCCTTATAGTCCGAAAAATACGGTATGTTAAAAATAGTCAAAGTTCCTAAACCTGAGGTGAATGTATGTAGAAGCTCTCCGAACACTGTTTGCAAAGTTACTGCTACTTCCACATCAAACTGATCATCATCAGGATCATTCACACTGCCAACAGAAAATGGCCATCTGTTCTGTAGTCTTTGTTTCTAAGGTTGTAATGCTGGTTGTCGCATAATTCAGATCAAATTCTTCTACTGTTTGTTTACGTGACATCCTTAAAGAGACAGGAGTTACAATGACCTGTTTCAGACAGAGGCTGAACTGAGTTTTTTGAATTGTAAATTATGCAAAAATATTCCAGAATAAAAATATAGACCTGGTTGTATTTTTTATTGTCTTCGTGAGTTAGTGCCATATTTTTTTATGTAGCAGAACTTTTGTCGGGTGCAGTGAGAGCAAGAATAATTATTCATACTGCACTGAAAACAATGTCCCATAGAGTGATACGCTTCACAGCCATTTCATTAGCTGCATCTTTTTGGCATCTTCATAATAACAATGAGCACATTGGAGCAAACAACTAGTTTTGTCCCCAGCATCATTCCTCTCATAAGAACGATGCTACCGAGGCAAACCTGGGTGAAGTGCTACCATTCTCATCAAATATGTAATATCACAGCTCTCTGGAGACTCAAACACTAAATTTAGTCAGCTGATTATAATTATGTGAATTGGATTTTTGTAAAACATCTGGTTTAGTTTTGTGTGGATCTCATTTTCCCTAAACTTCCACGGGGGACCCAACAGGGTTATAACTTGGATGTGGAGATTATACCGTTTTCCTGACTTTGCTTAAATGGAAATTGTGCAAATTGAAACTACTAACTACTATCTACTAACACCCACAGTGACCGTTTGTGATGCTAAAAAGAAATAAAGGCATCTCTACATGTTGCCTGTCCTCAATATTAATTTGGCCTTTGTGGCAGAAGAAAACGGGTGAAAATTATTTAACTGGTTGTCTTCCAGCCAGAGGAGATGAGAAATAATGAGCAAATAGAAACAATAAAAGTGGAATAATATCAGGATTAGCAGTGGCCTCACAGGCTTCTGTCCAGCTTGGTTTATTATTTACAAGTTGTGTGCTCTGAGGCCTGCAGCTGTAGATAATAATATTGTCTTCAGCAGCAAAAGCAATAAGGGTGAGCAGAAAAGCAGGCACACCCCACATCACTCTCCCTCTCCCTGGTGCAATATGTGGAGGAAGGAGAAGAGGATCATGGGTAGTCATTAGTGCGCTGGAGGTGATGCTTTTTATTGTTTATTGCTAATTCATGTAGCTTCTGCGGAGGATGAATCCTGATGTGACCCTATAGTGCAGGAATTTAAGTGGCACTTTCTTGAACAATTGAAAAAGTAGCACATCCTTGGTATTCTCTGGAATCTGGAAATGTTTCAACACAATGTACATCAAAACACTTTTCACAGCTCCAGAAGAGAAAAAAAAAACCTTTGTGTTCCTTCAATAGTGCACAATATTCCTTGTGAGACTGAAAGTTTGATAGTATATATTTGCTTCATCATCTGATGTCTTATACAGAATACTTTAGACCCATCAATAAGCTGTCTGCTGTAATGTTCTCACACATGTCGCCAAGACAGCAATGTGAAAGTAAAAAAAAAACATGAGATAAGCTGTTTTAGTATTTTGGAACACAACAATGCCTCAAAAGCAGGTCATACCCAGATCTTAGCATGACTGTGTTACATTGATTTCTGCTCCCTTAAGGTGGTTTTATCTCCATGGTGAAGTCTGGCACCTTCAGTCCTGAGAAACCCATGAGTGCAGTGATTAGTCTATTGTAACACACAGAGCAGAGTCTTCTTCTTCTTCAGAGTCTTCCTCAGAGTCTTCTTCAGAGTCTTCATCTTCATCAGAGTCTTCATCAGAGTCTTCTTCAGAGTCTTCATCTTCATCAGAGTCTTCATCTTCATCAGAGTCTTCTTCAGAGTCTTCTTCAGAGTCTTCATCAGAGTCTTCCTCAGAGTCTTCCTCAGAGTCTTCCTCAGAGTCTTCTTCAGAGTCTTCATCAGAGTCTTTCTCAGAATCTTCATCAGAGTCTTCATCTTCTTCAGAGTCTTCATCTTCCTCAGAATCTTCATCAGAGTCTTCTTCAGAGTCTTCAGAATCTTTTTCAGCGTCTTCTTCTTCTTCATCTTCTTCAGAGTTTTCATCAGAATCTTCATCAGAATCTTCATCAGAGTCTTCATCTTCTTCAGAGTCTTCAGAATCTTTTTCAGCGTCTTCTTCTTCTTCTTCATCTTCTTCAGAGTCTTCTTCAGAGTCTTCATCAGAGTCTTCATCAGAGTCTTCATCTTCTTCAGAGTCTTCATTTATACTTCTTTTATACTGGTATATATAATATTACATTACAAGTTTCCAATATAGTATAATTTGTGAACTAGAATGATGACTGGTAAACTCAGATTTTTCAGAAAGCTTCATTATATTTATATTGCAGTAATAATAATAATAGCAATATTATTAATATTATTAATATTATTATTGATGATAATAATAATAATAACAATAATAATAATAATAATAATAATGAACAGGTGGCTGTTGTTCACAGTAATTTAACCAGTGTAATGCACATTATGTTTATCTCTCCCCCACTGTCTTACATTGTGCAGTATGCTGAATGCTGGCAAGTGGTAAACATATTTCCCATCTCTACAATCTGTCCTACATGACATGAACACAACATTAAAGTTCAGTGACACTGACGTATGAATAATTGCATAAGTAAAGTGAAGTACCACACTGTATACATTTACCTTTATTATATGAAACTCTAACATCAAGGTCAGAGGCGGATTTTTCATCAAGGTCGATTAAAGAAGACAAATTTTTCTTTGTGACACTGGCGCAGTGACACATAAACAACTAACACCAATACATCTGTTACAGCAATATTTCACATTTAGCGCATGTTGACTATGATAAACAGCAGGGTAAAAATATTACTCTGCATACATGGGTGCAGCAAGGTCTTACATCACCTTGGGAATTGTTATAATTTTATCTTTTCATAACTCTTCCCTTAACGACTGTATGTAAAGAGATGTTTTTTTAATAGGCATTTCACAATTCCCATATTTGATTTGGTATATCTCAAATGAACACAATGTTTCTTATTCCTCATCACAACTGACAGACAAAAAAATGCATCTCACTGAGGCAATCCACTCTTGACTGGCTATGCCTCCCTTGATAGAACATCCTCCCCACAACAATGAGCTACTTAGACTACCAGAGGACACAATGCCTGTGCAAAGAATAGAGATAAAAAGTCAAGTTAGATGTGGGGAGGATATATATGAGGAAAAGGAGAAAGAAAGGAAGGTTATGAATTTTACATAGAACAGATGTGAGACATATTGTGCTAGATATGAATGAAGACATCATCTATAGCATCCAAATACTTAATTCGAAGTGCATATTATGCAGATTAAACCACAATTAAAGAGATAATCAGTGTCATGCTATTGTATATAATAACAGACACACGGATCACTGGGTGGATTTTAAGTGCAGGCAGGTAAATTAAGAGGATGCCTTCACTAATATTGGTAGCCAAGTGGAAGTTAGGGTTGTCAGAAACCGACGCCAAATGATAAAATACATTTTAAAAACCCAGCTTCATCAATCAACAAATCCTCCAGCATGATTTTTTAATGTATTTTTTTTAATGGAAAATTTAGTCTTTAAATGAAAATCTGGTGGACTAAATGTTTTAGTTATTCCAAGCTGATCAGTCATATAGAAATATCATAATAAATTAGTAGAGTAGCAGTAAAGAGAGGACGCAAAATCAAACATTTTTAGTAAGACATTAAATCAGTTTCAATAAATATTTTCTTTTCAGCCACACAAGAACACATCTTTGCTTGTCAGAATAAAGCTCTATAATGACCTTATGAAGGACGACGCAAGTGGAAAAAAAAAAAAAAGAATTCATATGGTTGTCGTCAGCATTTTGTCATATTAAATTGTTGTAAATGCTTAATCTTCCCTCGTATTATATTTTATCTGCTCCTCCCTGGACAATACATCCACACATGGACAACAATAGGGGCCATCTCCTCAGGCCGGTCTCTGCGGGCCCTCTCATCTGACCGACTATATTTCAGTGGCTCCATTAAAGAACTTCAATTACACAGTCATTTCAATGACCTTGACAGAGTGAGGTAAAAATCAATAGATGCCCCTGTTTTTATTTTTTTTTTTTCAATCCATGCAGGTCACTCCTCTCTTATAGAATGAACCTGGCTCTAATTCTTTGTTCGACAAAGGATTACTGAGCTTTATCATGTGGCTGACAAAACAAATGCTCATAAAAAGGTGAAGTACAGATTTATTAAATCTCCTTCTTGATAATTTGACCTATATATCAACCCCTCTGGGCAACACAATCCATGTAACACAGACATAATGACGAATAGAGGGTTATTGTCACCTACACATTAAGGAATTTCATTGTTATTGCCTTGCTCAAAGCAATAGTGCAGTGTTGAAGCAATATCATCACCGTACGGTAGGTTTTTGGGAAGAACCACTCATTGACCATAAATAAGGCTGCTGGCTTTGCTATAAAACCACTGACAAACACTTTCAAAATATGTTTCACTGCATGGGCTGAAGTTTTGGGTACTGGTGTAAATCGGTCCAACTGAATACAACACCATGGAAACAAGCAGCATGAGCGATCACTCATCATCACAACAGTGATGATGAGTCCAAAAACATCTGTCCGCCAAACCAAACTCTTTTCATTAGGAATGAAAACTATCAGCATGAAAGCATTCAGCAGGACATGTTTCTTCTCTCTGGTGAACATTTGGCAATATTACGAGATTGGCATTTTGAGACTTGTTATCGAAGTAATTTCTGAGAGTCCCTAGACAAACTAACGACCCTTGCTGCCAGAAGTCTGCCCAGTGTTCCTGGTGGCTTCAGCTCTGAGAAATCATCACAGTTTTTTTTTTTTGCTTTTCCCCTCCTGTATTTATATGTTTCAAATGTTGAGTTTGGTCAACTGTTTGAAATGACTAACGTTTAGTGACCTTTCAGGGTCCTGCAAATAATGACCATTCCCTCAAAGTAGTAAAAGTGGAAGTCCTACAGTATGATGCTATACCTGGGTGGATGGTTGCACATAACAAGCATGTAACAGCAACACTTGATGATGAGGTAAGTGCCAGTGTCTCCTAATCTGTCAACATTGTTTTCTTTCTTCACCTAACTTTAATCAAATTGTTTTAGTTGTCTCAACATAACCAGACCTGCATTATACAACATTTTAACTTAAACTTTGCATCAAATGATCTATGTGAAATGCAGAAATTGTAATAAAATGATTATCCAAGTCTCCAGCTCCTTAGCCTATTTTAGCACATTGTTTCAGTATTACATACTCAGCACATTTTCTATGTGTTTCAGTCTGAGCTGTCAGCCTTCCTTAAAGCAGCGGAAAACAATTTCCATGAGGTGTGTGGATCTTTCAACGTGTGATGTACCAAACATATTTAAAATATGTTACCAAAAACGGATGTCTGTTCTTACATGTTATATTAGTTACAAAATCTATTAATATAATTAGTAGATTATTATTTTACATCTTTTACATCATTGAATCATGCCATAAAGCTTCTCAGGCTACATTTTCAAAGTGCCTAAATAAGACCAGCTGTAACACTAAACTGTCAAACAAATGTGAATATTTTATAAATCTGTCAATTACAGAGAGATCCTTTAGTTTTATTCAGCTTTATTCAACTCATCAAACAAAGCTATATGGAACATGATCAAATATTACTTCAAAAAGTCAAAAATACCCTTCCTGTCATCCTGATGTTAGCTCCCTTATGACTGTTTCTACTTTGCTGGCATTGAAACCTACATTTCCATGTCCTCATATAACTCACAGGAAAACACACACAGTGAAACAGAGAAAGAAGAGCAGCAGACTGAAGGAGAAACTTCACCTGCATGAAACTATAGACGTCAACATTTAGAATGCTCATTATTTCGTTATGATGCTTAATTGTTTAGCTAATAAAACACAATAGTTGCTTCAATATTGTAGATGAATGAAAGTTGACAGCGAAAAAAACTTTCTATTTATTACCATGATAATTATTCAGTCATTCAGTTTTAATGTGGGTTCACCACTGAGAATGTAATCTAACATGAACCAAATAGTGTGTTATTTTTTTTTCTTTTCATTCATCAGAGCTGTGACTGCAAAATAACTAGCAAACAATATTTGGATAATTTGACATATGGGAATAACAGTTTTCATTTTGGTTTTGGTCTACAGAGTTTACCTGCATTTCTTTCCTTGTTATCAGTGTATATTATATTATAATGCATGCATGCATGCACGCACACACGCACACACATCCAATTGAAATTTCTTGGGATGCCACTGTTGACTTCCACATTTAGCATTCATCTATGGTATCTAATGCCGCTTTCATTTGAATACTAGGTGCCAAGTGCAGTTCCTCCGTTCATGAATAACTCATGCTTTACTGAGGGGTTTATGTCTAATCTTTTAAGGGAAACACAGTGGTACAAATGGAATATGTGGATATTTGTGCAATTCAAATGAGCAACCTTATTCCTTAGTTTCAAAGCTAAATAAACACACTTAAAAAACAAAACACAACAGTTAAAATATTAACACAGAGCTTAAGTATTATGTACCACCAACCAGTTTAGTATTTGTCTATAAGTCACTGGATACTGTTGAACAATATGTAGAAGTGCATTATTATGATATTTATGGTTAGCTATGCAAATTACTTTACCAGCAGTTTATTCCTATTTTTTTTTTACAATTTAAAAACATGATGAGTAAATGTTTATATAGAATAACTTAACACTGCCCCTGAAAATCTAGTGTTCTGTTTTACGTCTCACCTTGCTGCAGCAAATCAGATGACAAACAATAAGCAGACACTGACCTTGTGGAAATAATTGTATGATTTCAAAAAAAACAAAACAAAACAAAAACGATAAAAAAGTTTTAAAAACAGCTGTGTGGCAGCTGACTCTTCAGTCTCAGATGTCAGAGGATCCTCAAATGTGCCAAAAATGATTCCTGCTTGCGACTGCAGTACAATACTATGCAAACACAACTTTGTGAAAGAACTGAAGGCAAGTACGTGTGATGGATTACCAATCAAGATTTTCATACTGTTGTAAAAAAAACAAAAAACCAACAAAAAACCCATGCTGTTAGCTTGCTGTGTGTCTTTGTAAATGGTCAGTAACAATGTAAAACATTTCTGACATGTAGTGAATGAGCTACAACTTGGCAGAGGCACCGGTATGATCCGTTGTGACCGGTTCATTATGGGATTCATGAGCCACTGCACCTGAAAGAGAACAGGGTTTGTTTTCTGCCCTCGGTGACCGTGAGGTGGCTATTGTTACCGTCTCTGGAACAGAGCAGTGGTCTCTTCTCTGTGTGCCCATCTGTGCCGCTTCCTGCTTCATTTCTCAGGATAGGCAGCTATATCCATGCATCAGATGCTCCTCTGAGGCGCCTCCTGGCTGTGGCTGCAAGTCTTCCAAATGAGTGCAGCTGTCCCGGCAGGATGCCTGAAAGTTAAGCTCTGATCTGGCTACACAAGAGCTTCTCTCTGCAGTCGGTTTCTTAGGCTTCTCCTCACATGTCATGACACAGAAAGGCTCATTGTCCACGGGGAAATCCAGTCTGAAAAGGTTCAGAAGTTGTTGTGCAGAAACAGTGCAGTGTATGTCATACATAACAGCACAACGGATTGGTTTTATTTGTTGTATACGAATCAGATCATATATTTATATATTTTCCTCACAGGGCTTTACAATCTGTACAACAGCCTCTAACCTTGGATCCTCCATTCAGAAAAAGTCCACAAAGAAATGTTCCCTATAATAGGAAAAAGGAAAACCTTGGAACGAGCAACAGAGAATCACTGTTCCAGGACACACAGACATACAATAGATGTTATATAGATATAATATAACTATATATATATATATATATATATATATATATATATGTATATATATATAATAGAGTATATACAGACTAGACTCAAATAATAAGATTAAAACTATGAAAGAAGGAACATAGACCTGTTTGTATCAGTCCCGTTTGTATTTTTCATTATCTCTGCACTAAAATAATAATTTAGAAAACACAAATGAACATTTTGAACAGTTTCTGTCCTATTATAAAGTTACATAATATTCTTCCAAGTGCAGATGCTGTTCTTTGCACCTATTTGTAATGTCGCTAAAGGGGACATATAATGCACATTTACCGAACTATATTTTTATTCTGGGGCTCTACTGGAATATGATGATTTACAGTTCAAAAAACTCGTCATCTCTATTCTGATTGGCCAGCTTCAAAATTCACCCATAACAATAACAATTTTGAAATTTTCAGATAGACATACAGTTATATCTAAGCAGAATAATCTGACATTTCAGAAAAAAAACCCTGTCATAATTGGTTCACAGTTTCATGAAGTTTGAAAGGAACGAGTGTGTTTGAACTTCTCTGCAGGTATTTTTAGAGGTGAGTGTTGAAGTGCTGCATCAGTACATTTTATCCCGTGACATGCCTGGATCTGTAGTCATCATGTGATTAGCTCGAACAGGTGAACAAATTTCAGTTGTTTGCCATCCGCTTTTAATCGTTTTCCTTTCTAGCTACTGAGGGCATTACTAATCCCAACAAATGCAGGAGAATAGAAATCATTAAAACCTTCTTCTCACAGATATTCAGCTTCTTAAGCAAACATGTTTTTTTAATATAAATCTCCCTCTAATTCACAATGTGCAAATTTATTCATTACAGATCATTCAGAGCTCTTGAAGAAAATATAGCTACACAGAGAATGTGATGCTCGCACTCTGTCTAAGATCTTTGTCACCTGAAACTTCTGTGACATTAAAAATCTCTGCATATGAATCGATTTTGTTTTAAGTCATTAATATTAGTAAGTTTTACTGTTTGTGTGACATTTAAAATGTGCAAACAAACTTAATGATGAAACACAAAAGACGTTTGGTACATTGAAGTACTGGAGGTGTCATCAGCCATGATGTGTCACTACAAAAACTTTTTTTTAAACAATTTTTATATTTAGGAATGGTTGTTGTTATTTTTGAAGAGTGATGTAAAAAGGTTAATGTATGTCAGTTCACAGCAGTCCTGTGTGCACATACTACAACTGTGGGCATTTTGTGAATTGTTAAGTAAGCTATAGTTTTGACATTTTTATGTCTGCTTCATACTGCGTAGCATAAGTAAAAATAGTTTACCCTTTAGAGAATGAAATTAACATTGTCAGACTCTTGTGGGGTAAACAAGCATACATTTGAACACTAAAAAGACCATTTACAAGGGTATGTTAAAAAACTTTTTTTTTATAGATCCTTAGGTCAAACCACTTCACTGAAAAGGGGGGAAAGTCATTTTAAAAATGCATCTTATCTCATAATTTTAACCCTTTAATGAGTGAACTGTTCAGCCCTGATAAAAACACACAGACAAGATTACTTGGTTTTACAGCATTGCATGTGTAACTTGACATGGCTGAATTTAACTGCTCCTCATGAATAACTTCACCGTGCACCAGTGTTGTTGAGCATTACAATGGAGTGTTCTGCCTGAATGCTCAGCGCTCCCACGGATTGGAAGCATACACGATTCTGCTATTAAACATTAAGGCCATAGTGTCTTGGGCTTTGTACACAACTGTACTGAATTATTGGGAATTGACAGTTTCCTATCTCAAATTCAGTTTCTGCAGGTAAATCCAAAAAACTATAATAGTCTATAAAATACTCATGAAAGAAAGCAAGTAAAAATAGGCAGCAAACTTTGTCAAGTCTGGAAATAAGGTGTTGTTTTAGAGACTACTAATCTATATCTCTAATTTTGGTTTGGTTTCTTTTCACACAGAAGTGAACTGAAATGCATCACTACAAGCGACATGAGTACGTTTACTCCGTTTATTGGTCAGATGTTTCTGGGACAAGAGCAAAAACATAAACACAGAAAGAAGGTCAAATACAACATTCAGTGTTGCACTAGTTCAGGTCTGAACTAAGTAGTTGGATCAAATTGAAATCCTCAAAGGGTCTCAGTACAACTGCTCTGTTTAGACCTGTCCGAACAAATGGCACTAAGGGTAAAAATGTCAGGCCGGAAATTTAAAAGCTGAGATGCTGATTTATTAGAGAGAAAACAAAAGACACTCCTAAGGGAAAAAACCCTCTATAATGATTATACAAAAAATATCAAAAATCACTCTTTGGAGGTAGGTATAACTCACGATCAAACACACTGCAACTACAAACAAAACTTAGAAAAGGCTTTGGTGATAGCGCATGAGTCAAAACACTTTGGCGCAGGACAAAGGGAGACACACAACCTATATAGACACACCCAGATGGGCGATGGGGAACAGGTGGAGACAATCGGGAATCACGGCAACAGGTGACACACAAAGGAGGGACAAGTGATCTGAAACTAAATTTCAAAATAAAACAGGGAGTCACAAGACAAACACAAGAACACCAACATATCACTGTGTTGTGACAAAAACTACCAACTACTATCAGCCATACTAATCAGTGAAAGTCTGAAAACACCCTGCAGACTCTGCCATCGCAATTTGGACCAATCTTTGAATTTAATCTGTCTCTTGTAAAATCATGGAGGTGCAATGCTTTTAATGTGAATAAAGGAACAGGACCAGATTTATTCACCATTTCACTCTGTGCAAAGTTCAATCTGAATAAAATAACTCCCTCATTAAGGAAATGCTGTTTGCTTATATTCTTGTTCATATATCGTCATGCTTTACAATTTGGACTGATAGCTGTGCAGTGAATGCTTGCACCCTTTCTCACATTATTTCCTGTCCTACCTGCCTTTTTCATATTATGTTTTTTCAGTTCATTCATGCAGTGATTGCATTTGACCCGACTCAAGATTCAGACAAGAGAAGGGACGCCACACGCATGAAAGAGAGTGAAATTGCAGGCTGAATTTAAAAAGGCTGTCGCTTGTCAAGCATAGGTGAACGTCATCTGTCTAACGAGCTACCACTCTGCCAGCTACCGTTTAATGTAAAGGAGAAAAAGTACTGCTGGTATATACATTGAAAATCAATGGTTAATAGGACTGTGAGCCCCTTCATATACACAAGCTTCTGATAATTAATTTATCAGTTTTACAAAGAGGATGAATACGGATGGTGTTTTACAAATTTAGATGATAAACAAGGCCAAATATTGTCATATTTTTTCCTTTTTGAATCCACGTCTTTAAAATCATTAACGGGGGCTTGTTTTAATTTCATTAAGTGAAAATGTGTCAGAAATGTTTCTGTGGTCAGACCTAGAAAAACTTTCCTTTGTGAATGCATTAAAATAAATAAATAAACAAAATAAATCGATCACCTGCATATTCCTTTCCTTACGCTCCAAGGTTTTAAAATTTCAGCGAAACTGAAATTATTCCGTTTGGGAATAATTTGAAATGCAGGGCAACATTTTATGAATTATTTTTTCCCAAAGGAACTAATTATTTGTGGCACAGTTTGTTTTTCATATAAACATTTGTTCACCTCTTTGTAGTACATTTGTACAGTGTGTCTCACTATCACCTCCGAATACTCTGAATACACTGAGAATAAACTTTAAATCAAGTCTGTTTTCCTGGGATGCGTGTAGTTTTCTGCTCTCTGAACTAACTTTTACCTTTCTTTATTTGCTTGTATATTAACTTTACACAAATACAACTCTCGAGTGTTACTGTCAGCCAGTGACTTCTACTTCTAACTGTTGCATTCAGTATGCATGCAGTATGCATACCATTGGGACGCACGCGTTGACATTGGTCAGTGCTCCTTAGTTGATGTGATGTATCTTCCACTGCACAAAGGATTGTGGGTCAAAATAGCTAGAAAAGCATGCTGGCTTACATACTGCAAATTGTGACCCCAATGTAGTAAGACATCCTGGTACTTTTGGCACATTGCCAGGTGTAAAAATGTGGGTTTGACAGTGAGGAGCGGTTGTGTGTCACTAGTACTAGACAACAGTGATACATAGGGGTGTGACGAGATCTCGCGAGATTTGTTGTCCAACAAGCAGCCGGAAAACACATGCATAACTATTTGCGACGCCCCCGCCACTTTTAAATTGTGATCCAACAAGCAGCCGAATGACGTCGGAAAACAAAAAAACAAAGTTAAATAAAAGTCTGTTGTCCAGGTATTCATATTTGTAATTTAGTTTTCTTAAAATCTCGTCTCGTCTCGATCGCGTGAACCTAATCTCGTGTCTCGTCTCGTCAACTGAGTGTCTCGTCACACCCCTAGTGATACAGTAGTTGAATGTCCAACTTGTCATCGCTGTACAGCTTTTGCAGTAAAAAGAATCTAGTTTGTTATATAATCTGAGTAAAAACTACCATGTCTCATGCTTTCAGTATCTATCACCTGACACTTATCAGCTTCTGAATTATTCAGTCGAAGCCGTTTATCCAGAATGATTTACGCTCTGCTGTTCTAGATTAAGAAAAGATGAGATACGTTAATCTTTATTGTCCACTGATGTGACTGCGTGTGTGTGTGTGTATGTCTCTAGTTCACGGTGTATGAGCTGTCATCTCTGCCAGACATCAGCTGCTGAAGACAAAAATGGCATTTATCCTGGTAAAAGTGCATGAATTCTGAAAGCTGGCACAAATAAATAGGAAATTCAGATGAGTGAGACACTTATTTTGGATGCAGAAGTAAATACTTTTGACCGCAGCATGTAGGCTTTATTTCTGTGATACTTTCAGTCTGGTCGCAGGAAATTTTGTGAAATGAGAATGAGAATGTTTTAAAATGCAAATAAATGCCTCGTGTGGAGAAAAAAAAGAGAGGAAATGTGTCCTTCCACCACAAAAAAGGATTACACGCCGGAGCCAAATAGGACTAAGCAGCAGTGTGATACTGAAATGGTGCAGTAGAAAGTGGGAGTGTGGAGGTACAAGGGGCAGGCGGAGAGACACATTTACTTTTAACTGTAGCAGCTCAGGTTAAATGTCAGTGTAGCACGGGTGTGATGTGGTTAGCTCTGTCACCTCACAGCCACAAGGTTTCATGTTCTCCTCGTATCTGTGTGGGTTTCTCCCACAGTCCAAAGGAATGCAGGTTAAGTGAAACGGAGACACACAAATTGCTTGTAGGGGCGAATGTGTTTGTTTGTCTCTATGTGTTACACCTGTGATAGACTGGTGACATGTCCATGGTGTACCCTGTCCCTCACCCAATGCATGATGGGTTAGGTTGTCTAGAAAATGGACAGATGGTTGGATAGAGCTCTGATGTAATCCAGTTTCCTACTAAAACCAGATATAAGACAAAAAAACTGTTTTAATATGGACTATTGTATTTGTACACTGTGTTGTCTCAGTCCAAATGTGTCACAGTGCAAAACTTAAATATCTTGGTATGTTGGTACGTGTATTAGTAGCACAATACAGCCTAGACCTGCTCTATATAAAAAGTATCATGAGACAACTTATGTCGTGATTTGGCGCTGTATAAATTAAATTGACTTATACAAGCATTTACCCATAGATGTGGTTTTAGTGGGTAATGTAAATTCACAATTTGGGGCATAGAGTAGAGAGGCAAATGACAAATTTGCACTACAATTTTCTCAAATATTTTCTTTTATCATGGAAGTGGGATGACCATGGGATCTATGTCAGCAATTGTTTTATATATATTATTATATTTTAATGACCTGCACATTCTTCTTCTACTGTTTCCCTTACATCTCATCATTATTTACAGAACACAGTATTGATGTCATTAAACTGACACTGCAGTCAGTATGTTGACATCGATCGAGAGGTTGTGTTTGTGGACTCAATAAATATTTGTTTATTACATTAAAGTCACTCTGGGTGACTCAGAGAATAAATCTATGTAATGTATCGCTGTGTTGGTTTGATGACATGCTTACTCCAAGATAAAGATGAAGCATCTTAACACTAGTTTAACATTTGATGGTGAAGTATTAATCACATTTTGCTAATATAAGAAGTGAGGATTCAAATCTTGTGGTTAAAACATATTTGCACCAACAAACGCATGCATTTTGGTGAATTAACTGTCAACGTTATGTATTTTATGATTTTTCCTTTTGGTGAGATGACTCAGTCTCACTCAGACAAGCTAAATTAATCAAAGAGAAGTATATGTAGAAGAAAAGGGTTGCAACTGTATGATTTATATGGAATAAGCTGACCTTCAGGTTATGATAAAAAGGACTCGACACACATCGTGTACCAACAACAAAAAAATAAATAAAAATGTACGAGGACAAGTCGCACGTCTTCACTTCGCCCTCACCTCCTGTACCAGTGTGACTAATCCATTGCTGAATAGGGGTGATGCTGTCAGAGACCTTGAAAACCAAACGCTCCGGCAGAATGACGAGCAGTGAAGCAAGCTGTGTTGCTTGGTTTCAGTTCACAATATAGTAACAACTGGCCCTGACGCATTCACAAATGAAGACGGATAGCATTTAATGACACAAGTCGTGTTTAATTCGCTCTTTGCCAGAAGGGCCACAAACTAGAGAGATGTATCATCAGTGTTGGAAGTTTGAACTCAATATATAACAAAGCCCAGAGGTGTGGCTTTGATCTCTTGCCCAGAGTTGTGACATTCCCTGTTCCGGCGTATCTGAACTCAGGTGGCTCCTCACACAACAGCACAGGAAAATAATTTCATCACACAGACTAAACAAGGCGCTCATGAAGTCCCTCTAGGATCGGAAAAAAGGAAGAAGATGTAACAACGGGATGAAATTGGATTATTCTTCTCTGATTCTATTCATTTTTCATGGGAAAAGTGCTGAGTGCCGCTGACTGAGACCTGTGTGCATTGTAAATCTCTTATCTCTCCGCAGCACAGGTGGGGTCAGCTCGTTTTTTAGTGCAATCAATTCAAAATGTCAGCAGAAATTCTGGTTTATTTTCCGCAGCTGGAACATTCAGTCTCATTTATTTGTCAGCAGGTTGGATGTATGTCGAGATGGGATTCATGTCACCCTGCAAACTACACTAGTCTTCCTTCCTGCAGAGCATGTTTCTGTAAGCTAGCCTGATTCCTGATCTATATTGGCCTCACTGCATGTTTCACAAGACCACAGCACAGACTACTGTACAGCTCTCAAAAGTATAATATAGTATAGTATAAATATATGTGTATATATATATATAAACTGTCTTTCAACATTCACCGATATTTATAGTGTTAGATTAATTATAGAATTCAGTCTTTTTCACATTTACATCCATTTAACTCCTGTAATCACCGTATTCTGCATGCACCCCATGTCCTCGGGGTCAGATGTGACCTGTCCTGGCTTTCCAAACAATGATAAATCCTCTTCATTGAATTTTAAATACAAAATCTATTTTGTATGAAATTCCAGTCTGTCACCCATCAACACACTGGGAAAGTTAATGTGTTTAGTCCAGAGAGACAGAATTTGAGCAATCTATATACCCCTGATTTTTACAAGCTGTCACAATATATTTTTTTAGCCTGTTTTTTTTCTATTGTCTGCTCAAGACTCCTCTGAGTCACTTCCTTTGGCAATCTCTAAATATAGTGTGTGTATGTGTGTTAGCGGGGGAGAATGAGCAAGGAACATGCTGGCTCTCCAGGTGATGCTATCTGTGTGCGTGTGTGTGTGTGTCTGTGTGTGCATTAAATAGTCCCACGTTATTGTCTATGCTCCATAGTTACTATAGACTCAACAACTGCTGGATCAATTCAATCTGTATATGATGTTGTGATAGTTCTTTTTAGAAAATATTCAAGTTTGTCATGATCTCTTCTGTAAATGTCGTGATTTTTTTTTTTTTTAAATGAGAAGATTTACACTTCTTTCAAGTTCAGAAAAAGAAGATTTTCTTTTGACACAGCTTGCCACAATTTAAGATATTTTTAAATCAGCTTCTCTGTCAGACCTGCATACAACTCCCATTCAACTCCATATGCCCGAGCAAACAGTTAATTCAATTGTCTATCACTATAAATGTGAAACAGACAAATGTGTTTTTGAACATGGCAACACAACACTAATATGAAACTCTTAAATCAAACTTTCCAAAGTTCAAATGAGTCACTTTTACATAGTCATATGTCTTGTTTTCACTTTGTGTACAGTTCTGTGTAAGGCGACGGAGTGGTGGAGGTCAGCAGCTAAATAAGTAACTTAACTACAAACAGAAAAGCTTCTCCTACCTGAAAGTGCTGGATGGGGACATAGGGAGCACTGGAATTGGTTCATAAGGAGAGATGAAGAGTTTGCACCATCTGGATCAGCAATAGCAAAATCTATCGTTAGTAATCACCTCCCAGAAGGAGACATAGCAGCGAGTGTTTTTTGATGTGAGGCTTCTGTCAGCAGGACAGACAACGCTTGTCAGTGCCTTCTGAAACCACTTTGAGTCACTGCTGTTAAAATAACGTCAGCATGGCTAAAGTTTAACTGCAAAAACATCTTGGTTAGGTCACTCTGTCAAGAGGAACATAAGTGAGCTTGCGGACATAATAAATTATTGAGTAGTAGATCTTGATATCTATTTGTCAGGTTCAAACAACCTAGGACATAAGAAAACACACACAAAATGAGGCAAAGACAACAGTATAAGTTTTACTTGCAAGGAGAACGGGGAGATGTGCTCAGTTACAGATCTCCTACTCGTTCTGAGGCACACCTTCCGCCAACCTGCTTTTATTGGAAGTTAGGAGGTCCCTGGTTACATAGAGTTCAAATGTGCATAAAGGGGAGGGGGAAACACATTAGATAACAAGTTCAATTCATGGTGAAGACTACAAATCGTATATTAGTGCGTGTGTACGTCATCGTTGATTAATTAGCTCGGCTTGCACAAATCACATCTTCCCGTATCTTCATTGTAGCCCTGCTGCAAATCAATGTCACTCCCTAACATTCCTCACAGGAGATGCTTTCCTTGTTGACCTTGAACAAAAGGGGTGCAAGCTCACATGTTAAGCATCACACGGTTTAAGCATAAATGAGTAATATGAAACGTTAAGTAATGAGAAACAATATAACATGAATATAACTGGATACAAGCAAATAAGGGATAACTTTAGTATAATGATTCTAACATTTCCCTCCTGTTTATCACATATTTGCTTCAAATTCTCATAATCATTTAACAACCGCTTCCTGTAGATTTTTGGTTGCAAAGTCATTTTTATGAACACAAATACATTTACACTCAGAGGAAAAAATGCTCATGTGTCTTACTCATAGTTATCTGGTCAGTAATATTCAGTGTCCTCGTTCTCTGCATCACTGACAGCGACATCATGCTTATCAAGCAAAGGATACAGTTGAGACATGTGGTTTTCCATAGGTGAGATAGCTGTGGTTATTAGGCGGTTAAGTAGAGAGCACAGGCAGGGAATACAACAACATCCACACAAGGTAAGGATTGCAGCAAAAACAGCTACAGACGTAAAGATAGATGAAGCTAATGATCTATACTTCCCAAAGACATTCATCCATTCGTCCCACATCGTGGTATCCACTCCTGAGTGCTCTTTCATCTTACTATTCAGAGTGCGAAGGCCTTTAATGGCCAGTGTGAGACTACCATCTGATGCAGTGTTGTTAGGAATGAAAGTGCAACATTGATCTCCGAACACAGAGCACACACCACCTTTCTCAGCCAACAACATATCTACTGCAATTCTGTTCTGGAACGCCATAAGGGAAGTTGCGGACAGTTGACTGTGAACTGCTTCAAAACCGCTCTGAGTCCAATTTCCTAGACGTTGTACGTTGTAATGGATGTAGTTGATTCTGTCTACGTTCTTATTTATTGTACACCACCAACAAATAGAAGATTTAAAACCAGCAGCTACCTGATCTACTAATTTGTACTCATCTGGTACGCCTCGTGGCACACCGATAGCATCAATGTATGTAGGGTCATCTTTAGATTGCCATGTAGATCTTTTATTACGACACCACTGTTATCATAACCAATCTTGAGCAGTTTCCTCTGGTGTTTAGCTGTGGGATTAGTTGTCCATGATTGCCAATCATAACCTTTTGGATCTGCAACTAAATCAAATTTCAAATCAAATTTTATTTATATAGCCCAAAATCACAAAATACATTTGTCTCAGAGGGCTTTACAATCTGTACAAGGAGTGACACCCTCTGTCCTTAGACCCTCTTTCTGCCCACTTTCCTGCATGTGATGTACTGCCTGTAGTCACATACCAAGGATGTGATTTCCATGCTGCAGTATTACTTTTACCGAGGGTACTAGGTCTATTAAGGCTAGTACAAGGAATTGAAACGGTTGTGATTGCATTTAATGGCAGACACACTTGTGGTGCCATCAAGGGAGCGCTGTTGTTCTCACATTGGTACTTTAAGTTATTATTTACACTTCGCTCGTCATGACGTATTTTGGTGACGTTAACACTTAGTCTTGGGGGTAGCCAGATGTACCATATCAGCAAAAACCATAATATAAGGAACAAAGACACAACCCAGCATCTAATGGCACATTGCAGCCACTTGGGAATCATTTCAGTTGAAAGTTTTTTTCTTTTTTCCTTTCTCCTCTACTTGGTTTGGTGTCTTGTAAATTCTTCACTGACTTCCGGGCCTACTCAGACTCTACACGTCTAAGTCCACCCTATTATCAGACTTTGATTCACCTCCCCTGTCGGAGTCTTCAACAGAAATGATCTTTTTGCAATGTGTTAAATGAATCCAAGTTGATCTCTCTGCTATCTTAGCAGCGGTGGGAGTAGTCAGTAAAACTTGATAAGGTCCCTCCCACTTGGGTGAGTGCCAATGTTTCTTCTTGATGCTTCTTATCAGGACCCTATCTCCTGGCTCTACTAGCTGAGCTTCCTGCTGGGAGACAGAAGGAGTCTCTGTGTTAAATTCTTGTTTTTGTTTCTCTAGCATTTTTCTCATATAGTCAGCTAGACTAGATTCATCTTTAGTTTCCCAATCACAATAAATTTTTTCAGGGATACCATATCTAGATATATTATCTTTTCAGAGCGCTTTAGCAACTGTTAGAGCATCTGGGTTTTTCGTTGGAAATAATTCTACCCATTTTGAGAATGCATCTATTATGACCAAACAATATTCTTTTTCCTTCACTTTTATTTAATTCAATGAAGTCCATATGTATAGTTTGGAATGGATATTGGGGAGCAGGGAATTTTCCTCTCCTTGGTCTCAGATTTCCTTGTGCATTGTGTTTTGCACATGTCAGACATGCTCTACAAAATGTTTTTGAAAAGGAATTAAATCCATAGGCTGTATAGTGCTGCTGTATCTGTCCTACCATCCCTCCTGTTGAGACATGTGTTACACCATGGCTCAATATTGCTGCCCATTTATATAGGTTTTTTGGTAGGATAGGTTTATTGCTGGGTCATACATAGATGACATTTTTCAAAGTCGCTCCATTCTTTTTCCAAATATCTTTTTCAGATTCAGGACTGTTGTTGCATTTCTTTTAATATTGTATCAACTAAATTAGTTTTTTCTTCTGCAGTTAACACATGTATCTGGCCTGCTGCGGCTGCTTTAGCTGTTTTGTCTGCAAATGCATTACTGATATCAACTACATTGAATACTTTAGCATCAGGTCTGCGTAAGTTTAGCAGAGTGTAAGTATCGGGGACACAAGGAGCTCTTTGTATCACAGCACTGTTTACAGCTTGTAAATCCTGTACCATACGCCATCCTACGGATGGTGCTTTTTTCTTTACTGGGAATATTGGAGTGTTACACGGTGAATCCTCACATTTTATTATTACATCAGCTGCAATTAAATCGTCTATTACTGGTTTTATGCCTTCATATGCATCTTGTTTTAATGGATACTGTCTTACACGTGGTCTATCTTCTGTTTTAGTCGAATTTGTACAGGTAGGGTTCCTTTTATTAATCCTACATCAGTGGAACCTTTAGACCATAATTTCTCTGGTACCTCTTTTAATAGTTCTTCTTCTTCTTCTTCTATGAGCACTAACAGTCAGTGTCTAGATAGAAGATTTTCCATTTTCATATGAACACCTTTTTGCACCTGAATCGTCCAAAATAGTGCTTTTCTGGTTAGCCCTGTCGATGCACTAGTGGCTGTAGTACTAGATATGGGTTCCCAATCATTTGTGTTTTCTCCTTTTCTTATCATTTAGCCCATATCTTTCCATTTCATTATATTGTTTTTATACAATGAAATGTGAGGTGCTGTCCACATCTTGAACAGTCTTACCAGCTCTGGTGTTGATAGTGTTACTGCTGCAGCTGCATTAGATTCACCATCTGAATAGACATAAGTCACTGTCACTCTAGCTGGAGTAGCTTTAGTTAGGGCATTGTCAAAGTCATTATCTGGTCCTGGTGTGTCTTTGTACCAAAGTGTCACACAGAAAAGTTACAGGTTTTCTGTTTACCAATAACGTCACTTCTGGTTTAACTTTGTCCACAGACAACAAATCTTGAAAGTTTATCAACACTTCATCTGTCTCACGTTCTATCTCATCTCCTTCTTCACGCTCTACAGCCCTCTGTTTATCTTCCTCTTCTCCTTCATATCCTAGTCATTCACGGTATCCCCCTTTCATCTCAGGACAATCTCTGATCATATGTCCTTCCTTTCCACAGGACCAACAACTTTTATCATTGAGATTTCTATCTCCTCTATACTGTCTTCCTCCATGGCCTCTACCTCTTTGGCCTCTGCCTCTAAACCCTCCACGGCCTCTGCCGCTGTGGTAAAAGATTTCCTCTTCCCTATCTTAATAAAAGGCACTTGCAACACTTTTATTCATTTTGTTTGTTATCACTTTTTCAGCGTGGAGAGCGTAATTAACATAGTCATCCAGTGCGCACGTGGACATACTAATGTTATGTCGCTCTACCCATCCACGAATAGGCTCTCTGGAGCCTGCATGGAGGGCATTTTTTAACTGTTGTCGGAATGCACCTGTATCCTTGTTGTCATCATGCAGTCCGCTGTTTGCTTTGAAAACTTTAGTCATTCTGACTTGGTATTCTTCAAAAGGTTCGTCCTCTTTTTGTTTAACGCGGTTAATTTCGACATAATTTGCTCTCTTAGTGAAACGAATACGAGCTCTTTGTGCGAGAGCATTGATCCTATTGGTCAATTCACCATCATTAGGTTTTAGCACTGCATCATCAAGTTTTGGATTCCAGTCCCCTCTTACATGACTCCAGTTAGAGCCCAAGGCTGTCATCCAGATTTGTTGCACCTCTGCACCATTAAGGTGGTAGGCTTTTCTTACATTTTTCATGCTCTCTATAAAAAGCTCTATGTCTTCCTTATGGGAAGGCACACCCTCTAGGGCCTTTTTAACATCTTCCATTGTCCAGGTTCTATAGACTAGCATTGTAGGTTGGTCTCCTTCAGCACTTGGATTGGCCACTTCGATCATGGGGTACATATCTTCTGTCGGAGGAGCGCTAGCTCCACTTGGATTATTTATTTTTGGGGTTGGAGTCAGTGTTTGTCCCAGTGTTCTTGACCACGCATACCCGAAGGGGTTTAATGAGCGTGTATTTCTGTATGCTTCAGGAGTATCAATGGGTGTTGTGTACGCTGGCGGCGGTGCATGCAATTTACTGAGGTCAGGATACAAAACTCCCTTTTCCTCTGCCTCTCTCTGCTCTACACCTGCCTCCCCCCCTTGTGCAGACTGAGCTGCTCTCTGCTCTGCTCGCCTGCGTGTGTATCTGTTCACTGTGTCGTCATCCTCTTTTCTGTGAACTGCTTGTCGTCTCCCTCAGCTGTGTTTATTTTTAGATCACGTTGTCCTTTTTCTCTCTTTAACGCTGTTTGCAACAAAACTCTGTGTCTTCATAACCGCATTTAACCGCACTTTTTTTTTTTTTTTTGATTATGTTTTGTTCGCTGTTTTATTTTATCTTGCAGGTCTATTATTTGCTGCGAGTTTAATTGTCCTTTAAATCCATAGTCAGTTATCCATTTGTCCAGATTTTCTTTGGATTTTGGTCATTGATGAGTTTCCAATCTTTACACCGCAATTCATCTCTGGGCCTTACTTTGCTGTTACTTTTTCCCATTTTTGGAGGATTTAGATTTTAATATTTAACTTTTTTATTTTTATTGTTATATTTCTTTATTTACTATTTATTATTATTGTTAGTTGACGTCTTTGCCCTATTCTAATCTACAATTTATTTTCCCCCCTTTTAAAAAAAAAATTTTGGTCCAGCTCTTGCACATAGGGTGTCCTAAGTCTGGGATGTTGATCTCAGTGGGGTGATAATCAACAACCGTTGTGGTATTTCTCACTTCAACTCTTTCGAGTGGAGAATCTTGCCTGTGCATCCACAAGGGCCTTATCACTTACTGTCCCACTGTTTTGGTATGATTGAAAATACCTAGTGGTATTTAACAATCCTTTCACACTCACAATCACTCTTTCATATGATTTGTCGTGACTTAAATTTTTACACGTGGCCAGGAGTCTTTCGTCCTGCCTCAGTACTATTACACGCGGCCAGGAGTCTTTCGTCCTGCCTTAATACTATTATTTACCTGTCATTGACTAGTATTCACAGGGTTTGTCTCTTATTGCGTTTTACAGAGGACTTTCGGGTTCCTCTCTCCCAAAACACTCTTTTAGTGTCTAACGCAATTTTACATTTAAGTCCCCGACAATCATCACACACACCTTTTTTTCTTTTAAATTTAAAACATGCTCACCACTGCTGTCTTTCCTCCTGGATTTCCGTCAACCGTCAGGACCCAAACAGGCAGTTGAAGCCCAGTCCCGGAAAGGGTATCTTAGGTCGCACCTAGGCGGCCTGCCGTGGCCACGGTCTTTACCTGGGGTTCAGCCTTGCCTGCTGGATCCCTCGGGTATATTGGAATCCGGCTCGAAGGACCAAATTAATGTCAGGTTCAAACAACCTAGGACATAAGAAAACACACACAAAATGAGGCAAAGACAACAGTATAAGTTTTACTTGCAAGGAGAACGGGGAGATGTGCTCAGTTACAGATCTCCTACTCGTTCTGAGGCACACCTTCCGCCAACCTGCTTTTATTGGAAGTTAGGAGGTCCCTGGTTACATAGAGTTCAAATGTGCATAAAGGGGAGGGGGAAACACATTAGATAACAAGTTCAATTCATGGTGAAGACTACAAATCGTATATTAGTGCGTGTGTACGTCATCGTTGATTAATTAGCTCGGCTTGCACAAATCACATCTTCCCGTATCTTCATTGTAGCCCTGCTGCAAATCAATGTCACTCCCTAACATTCCTCACAGGAGATGCTTTCCTTGTTGACCTTGAACAAAAGGGGTGCAAGCTCACATGTTAAGCATCACACGGTTTAAGCATAAATGAGTAATATGAAACGTTAAGTAATGAGAAACAATATAACATGAATATAACTGGATACAAGCAAATAAGGGATAACTTTAGTATAATGATTCTAACACTATTAAAAGTAAGGAGTGAGAAAAGAAAAGAGCCTAAGTGATGGGTAACCTGATTCCACTGAGTCATGGAGACCGTAGCAAGGTTAGCGAGGTTAGTCAGGGCAGTGATGATGACTTATGTACAGAAAGATATCAGAACGTTGTTGTGGTTTCTTGGAGATCCTGTTTGGATTAACTGTGGTTTAGTGGCAGATTGCTGGCAGATCCTTCCAGGTCATGTGTGGTCTGGCTTCTGCTCAGCGAGGAAAAGACAGCAGAACAGAAGCATTAAGTGTAACAATACACGGTGAGGGAAGGAGCACAGTAGGGAGTTGAATAGACAGTGTATTTAACAGTTCAAAAGATGTCATTATTAGCACAAACAACACCTCTAAGTTTAAATTCACAAATATTTCCACCAGAGTGAAAAGAAGCTCACCATTAAACTTTAAGTACAGTGGACGAAAACAGAACAAATTTACCAGTGTCAGTAATTGTTAGGAAAATTATACTATTTTACTATTACTACAATAGCTTACGATGTGTTGTCAGAGCAGTGCTGTACAGTACTGTGGCAGAAATAAGGAGGGAATGTTTTGATATGAAGAGATGCTAAAAAGATCTCTTTCTAAGCAAAGCGATGTATGATAAAGATAGGAGGCGGTCAAAGAGCCAAAACAAATGCTCCTGCTTTATTTTCTATTTAGCTTTTTTCTTTTCTTGGTCTGGTGTTCCAGAGACGTCAGAGTATTAGCTTATGTGATATCATAAAGCATAACATGGACTTTTTGAGGCCACCTTTTAATTACCTTGGTTCCACAGAGTGTGTCTGGCTGAATGCATGTTCTAATTAATTTTTTGTGCAGGTATTCAAATTATGAAAGGCCTCAGCTAGAGTCGCTGTAGCATAGGAAGCAGCCGACCAGTTATCTATACCTTCCTCTAAAACCTCAGACGATAGACGCATCTATGACATTTAAGCATTCACGAGGATGAATGAGAGATGGTTTGAGGGTCTGAGAGTTCAAACTGCACTTGCATTCACAATGTGAGAAAGATGTCTGCACACACCTCTAAATATGATCTCATCTGTTCTGCTTTAAGTTTTAGCCATGACTTTAGGTGTTTAATAGATCATCAAAATATACTGCTGGTAATAAAATGCTTTATATAAAATTCATACTTGGGGACAATGGAGCTCGTTCCACAGAATTTTCACTGAGAGGAAATATTGCTTTCACTTCTGAAGGGAAGGAATGTAAAACTTTCTGTCTCCATATTATGGGTCCATTCATCATTAAACAATTACATAGGCAAAGAATTCAATTTCCCTCCTCTCATTTCTTCTTTCATGACCATGTTTTTTAGAAAGGGCAAAAACATAATTACTGAATGCAGCAACACACTAACAAAGAAATATCGACTGTTGGCTCATAGTAGAACATTCAGTGTGAATTGTGAAGGGTTTTTGTTACTAATAATGTTTTCCTCTCTATTATCCGTGAGATGTTTTTCACCACAACCTTGCAATGTGAGAGGTTTATATTTAAAAACAACGGGATAACTCTTCTTCAATCCCTTAAATCTACCTTTGTTTTGTGAGTAAAGACAAAAGAACCTGATCAACTGTGATGCATTGTGCAGGAGAGTGTGTGAATGCTTTGTAACATGTGCCAACGAATATGAGCATTATGTGTTGTCTTTTCACCAGAAGTATGCATTTAATTTTATGTTATTTTAATTTTATGCCTGAATGAGAGGAGAAGATGCATTGCAGCACATGCATGTCTTCCTCTTTTGCAGCCAGCTACATTTTTTGGACATTGGGTTGGAACTGGAGTCGGCTCACATGGGAGCTCATTTGGCAGAGCAGTCTGTCACCAGGGAGCATACAGTATGAAAGCTAAACCTGATGAAAGCACACACAGCCAAAACCTGCTGGCTAACATCTGCCCCAGACTTCAGCTATGACCAGCTCCACTCTCATGTCAAAGCAAAGCCATGTAAGTCAGGTTTTTGACATTCGCTATTTCTTACTGGAGTTGCAGGTCTATATGATCTTTTATGTTGGGCTGGGAAATCTACCAAGAACATGGTGTGAAAATCCAAAACTCCACGGATGTCAGTAGCTACCCCCCCCCCCCCCCCCCCCCCCCCCCTTTCCTGGGAGTTGTGTTGCAGAGATTGTGTTGGCTGCACAGATTGCAGAGACAAAACATGAGCTCTCCACATCCATAACTAACTGTTTTTTCATGGGAAACAGCAAATCCATTCATTCACAGCCAATCTTCCATGTTCATGTGATTTTGTAGTATAGAGGTGGGTGTGTGCATGGGGGGGTGCACTTTGTTGGTATTGTATCCTTGCAGCTTCCTAAATAATTTGTTGGAGGCACTGCATACTTGTAAGTCTTTACAAAGACTATTTCTACTATTGCTTCTGTTGTAGAAATGTTGTGTATCTACAATATTTATGTTTTGAACCAAACACTGGCAGCAGGGCTTGAGGTATTACAATGTCTATCAGTGTCACAGAGCTGCTAGCATGGCTGTAGACTAGTCTTGTTCTCAGCTTCCTAGTTGAGCTATAATATTGTCATGTATGCTTATAATGACATTTGTGGCATTTAGTATTAAAGAAGTCATAATATATATCAGTGGTTCTCAAACTGGGGGGCTACGGTCCGTTTGACTTTGCGTTTCATAACTCCCATGTTTGTAGCGATACTTGCTTATTGAATTTACAAAAGTTTTGAAGTGTCTGACCTTTTAGAAAATATATGTCATTTTCAATTTTAATGACTGAAGTAAATCTATTTGACTGATTATTAATGATTATAGTGAGATGTCAGTTTTTGAATTTTATCCTGTGCAGCATGAGCCAAGAACTGATCTATTTTAATAGAAACTGCATTAGTCATTTTAGGCTGAGAGACTCCCATCTGTTTTGCAAAATTATCCTCACTAATTAGTCAGGAAACAAGAGTGGTCAGATCAGTCAATAACTGATAAGAGGGGGACAAACAGCCACACAGTGCTAACAGCTTTTCAGATGCAATCCAGAAGCACCAGTCCAATCAAAATGCAGTCAATTAGTATGAAGAGGTCCACATAACATAGGACTATTATTCTGAATATTACCATGGATACACAACTAATTCACAAATTCAACAGATATGTACCCAAGGTGTCATATCTTTTTATATGTATCTGCGTCACTGTAGAAACACAGTGCCAATGTAATCAAACAGCAAGTTTTTTTTTTTAAACAAAGAACTCCTTCACATCATTTAAAAGCTGATATGTAGGTTTCTTACAAAGAAAAAAAAAACCAACACATGGCTAGCATTGGTTTCTCTATAACCCGTATGTACACTACGTACAGTGGGGCAAAAAAGTATAGCCACCAATTGTGCAATTTCTCCCACTTAGAGAGGTGTGTAATTTTCAACTATGAGAGACAGAATGGAAGGAAAGAATCCAGAAAATCACATTGTAGGATTTTTAATGAATTAATTGGTAAATTCCTCGGTAAAAGAAGTATTTGGTCAACTACAAACAAGCAAGATTTCTGGCCCTCACCTGTAACTTCTTTAAGAGGCTCCTCTGTCCTCCACTTGTTACCTGTATTAATGGCACCTGTTTGAACTCATTATCAGTATAAAAGGCACCTGTCCACAACCTCAAACAGTCACACTCCAAACTCCACTATGGCCAAGGTCAAAAAAAGCTGTCGAAGGACACCAGAAATAAAATTGTAGACCTGCTCCAGGCTGGTAAGGTAAGCAGCTTGGTGTGAAGAAATCAACTGTGGGAGCAATTATAAGAAAATGGAAGTCATACAAGACCACTGATAATGGTGAGCAAAAAGAACAGTGAGCAAAAATCCCAGAACAACACAGGGGACCTAGTAAATGACCTGCAGAGAGCTGGGACCAAAGTAACAAAAGGCTACCATCAGTAACAACCTACACCGCCAGGGACTCAAATCCTGCAGTGCCAGACGTGTCCCCTGCTTAAGCCAGTACATGTCCAGGCCCGTCTGAAGTTTGCTAGAGAGCATTTGTATGATCCAGAAGAGGACTGGGAGAATGTCATATGGTCAGATGAAACCAAAATAGAACTTTTTGGTAAAAACTCAACTTGCCATGTTTGCAGGTGAAAGAATGTCGGGTTGCATCCAAAGAACACCATACCTACTGTGAGGCATGGGGGTGGAAACATCATGCTTTGGGGCTGTTTTTCTGCAAAAGGTAAAGGAAAGAATGAATAGGGTCATGTATCGTGAGATTTTGAGTGAAAACCTCCTTCAGCAAGGACATTGAAGATGAAACATGGCTGGGTCTTTCAGTATGACAATGATCCCAAACACACCGCCTGGACAACGAAGGAGTAGCTTCGTAAGAAGCATTATAATGACCCGGAGTGGCCTAGCCAGTCTTCAGGTCCCAACCCTATAGAGAATCTTTGAAGGGAGTTTAAAGTCTGTGTTGACCAGCAACAGCCCCAATTTGCAAATAAATTCTTAGAAAAAAGCAGACAATTAGAAGTTTTCTGGACTTTTTTTCTTCTCATTGTATCTCTCATATTTGAAGTTTACCTATGATGAAAATTGCAGGCCTCTCTCATCTTTTTAAGTGGGAGAACTTGCACAATTGGTGGTTGAAATAATACTTATTTGCCCCATTGTATATGACTGTCACTGCAGAAGTTTCATTATATCAGAAGAGAGAAGGTACAGGCCTCATTTGTACAGAAATGCAAAATCATGCTCACACATTCAGCAAAGAAGACATGTAATTTGACTAAATGAACACTTTGCACAAGGGCATCACTGACCTACAAAGTTAACCTTGTTTCTTTTGTACTTTTGGAGGAGCTGTAGTATTTGGTCCCTGATTTCTGAAGCAGCCCAGGGGAACTACAGGTTTCAGAATCCAAAGACACTCTGTGGCTCTTAATGAGACTACACAAATGAGGGACTGCATAAGAGACGGAGGCTTTGCAAAAGAAGACATGTGAGAAAAAAGCCAATCATTTTTGATGTGTCATACAAGCAGATTCAGATGTGATACCAATAGAAAACAATTATCATACAGAATATCTTCAACAAGAGCTTTCTGCAACTACTGTATTCTCCAATGTGTGTATGAACACTGTTTCCTTGGATCATCACAGTGGATCAGCAGTGGGAACAGAGCACTGTATATACTTTAAAATACATTTCAATTCAGTGCGTGTACAATTCATTTTGAGGACCAAAGAAAGGAACAATAATGCAAGTAACAAAAGTCTATATTAGCAATTTCCCAATATTAAATAAAGCCTTTTTTTTAGGAAATATGGTACCAAAATCGACTTTTCTTATGTGGTCTGTGTTACTTGAACTGTGGCAGTTACAATTCTCACTCCAAACACTAACTGATACTCCATCTGGTCTACATCAATACATGAACTGTGTTCATGCACTGATGTAGATGAATACAATTTTAATTTCAGATGTACGTTTGTCAAACAAATAATCAATTACCATTAACACACTACTGGAAATTTGAATTGCGATAATATTATCTTAACAAACGATCCATTTTACTTCACATGCTTAACATACATACTCATACTTACAGGTATATATTTCCTAAGGTGACACGCCAGATGGTTTCTTACACATAACCATCTGAGAAGTTGTCCTTGGAATCTGTTTGGAAAGGGCAGACACTTACAAAAAATACTTGGCAAGTTATTGGACGATCACTGTCTTAGTTTGAAGGATCACAGGAGAAACCTAGGACACTGAGTGGTTCAGACACAAGCGCGTAACTTGATGTTGTGAACTTGCATATTCCAGCTGTCTTGCAAAGTAATACATTTCCTATGCTCTGTGGAAACAAACTAATAGCTGCTAACTTCACATCGCTAACTCAATATAGCCACCACTAGTGGGAGACACTGCATGCCAGGAGAGGGCATACTTGACACTTAACATAGTCTAATTTCCATTTCACTGGGACTTGTGAAAATGTATAATTAAAATAATCAACATTTACTGACATTTAGAAACAGTTTTCTGATATATTATTAATAGTGAATGAAACGTTTAGTGTAGTATTATAGTTGTGGATCACTGTATCATGTTAATATATTACGATTAGTAAGTTTTTTTCCCCAAATGAATGTGATTGGGTTTCATGAATAATATGCAAATGTTGCTATGATAGAAAATGTTTACTCAATATTAGAAGACTGTGATGTCCGTTAGGCTGAAGAGAATTTTTTTTTATCCATTTAGTCAGACTCATTGGTACAAATACATCTTTGTTTATTTCACATACATTTTTTTTTTCACTTTTACCTTTGAACTTTTCACAATCTAAATGATTCAACAACAAAATGAGGAACTACCACAACAAAGTCCAAATTTTCTACAGGAGAAAATGATGCAAATGTCACTGTTGTAAAATTGACACATGTATTTTGCCATCCAGCAAAGGTACAATTAAAGGAATAAAAAGAGACAAAAATAGGACAAAAAAGTGGTTCATGTCGATACTTGACCAATACTGGGTCATCTTTATGACCAAGTGATCCAAGTGTTATGATAGATCCCAAACTGTGCTTGAAGACTGATTTTTTGTAAAATGTTCAACAGTTTTCATAAATAAAATTATTTTTGTTCTATTTTCATTGATAAATAATACATATTTATTAATATTTAGGAGTCAATTAGGGGAACAGGGACTGATAATCACCAAAGAAGCCCTTCCTGGATCCATGGAAACGTTAAAAGTCTGAAAAATGTTTTGCTGAACATATGTGGTTATCTCAATTTTGGCTAATGCATCCCATGAATATTGCTATGAATAGTTCTTTTTAATGAATATGTACATACATGTACATAATGAAGCATTAGGTACACATATGCAAAGTATTGGAAATTATGGTCTGTTTCATTGATTTGTTCAGTGAATAAGCATGGTGCAAGACTAAACAAAGTAGGTTAATAGCTTACATACAAATTTGTACTGTACATGGTTCAGCTGAGTCCAACCCCAAATTTAAGTTTTTTTTTTTTTTTGGGTATATAAATTTCAAAAAGCTGATAAATGACACCTATTCCCGTCAGGTCTCCACAGTGGCAACAGTTTTCACTCATCATCCAAGTTGAAGAAGTTGCCTGCTGGCAATTATATAAGAGGATGTCCTACTATGCTTTTCTGAATTTGAAACATGGCATCCAAGCATTCTGTCACAGTTCCAGTGATTTAAAGTACTTTCCATTTTGTTACGAATCCCCGCACCTTTTCACTACTACTCTTCCTGTAGTAGTGGGAAGTTCAGTAGTCCTATTTCAAAAAAATACATTGTACTTTGGGCATTTCCATAATCCAGATTCTTGGATCTATAAAATAACTCACATCATTTTCATGTTAAAACGACGTGGACCAGATTGTCCCTCTGCCGAGTCAACATTGGTGCCATTAGACTTTGACCGAGGTACATACTCAACATCTATGTTGTTTTTATGTTTTCCTTTGCCTCTGCTCCACACAAAAAGGAGCAGGAAACAAAACAAGACCACTCCCAGGAACGTGAAACAACCCATAGCTGTTGACACTAAAATAGTCTTTAGGTCCAAACCAAGGGTTACGCCGGTCGTTCCATTGGCAGTGGTATTGCTGGGATCTGTGTAGTACTGGGTCCTGTTAGCATACAGTGATCCAAGACTTTTCACCGCCAAAGAAGTCATCAGGGTGTCATTTCCAGCCGTGTTGGATGCAAGGCAAAGGTACACACCACTATCTTGTACCTCTGCTGACTTGATCTCCAGTGTACCGTTGTTGTGGACAGTAACCCGACCATGGCTTCTACTTGTCAAAACTCGTCGGCGTGGGGACAACCAGGACACACTGGGTCTTGGTGTCCCCTCAGCACTGCAGCGCAACATTGCTTGCTGGCCTTCATCCACAGTGATAGTTTGTGTTTTATTTTCACGGATTTTTGGCTTGGTGCATGTCACGTAATAGGACAGGAGAGTCTCCTTAAACTCCTTAAAAGGCCTGCCGCGGATACCTTCAGGTGTACTGCACTCTGGCTGTGACTCACCAAAGAAGATGGAGTGCCTTTTCTGTAAGATCCACATCAGACGACAGTCGCACACTAAGGGGTTGTTGTCAATTAGAAGGACCTCCAGAGCCTCGGGAGATTGAAAAACCCCCTTCTCTAGTGTGTCCAGTCGGTTGTGAGAGACATTGAGGACTTTAAGCCCCCGCAGACCCTGAAACGCATACGGTTCTATGGCAGTCAGCTGAGCTCCCACCAGATGGAGCTCTCGAAGCCGAACCAGTTCCATCAGCATCCCCCCTTCAATATGCCTGATGCGGTTGTAGGATAGGTTCAGGTGTGTCAGGTAGGGCAGATGCTTCAGGGCTTGGTAAGGTAAGGAGGACAAGTTGGTGTTTGTTATAAATAGGGTGGTCAGGTTGAGGCCATGGAGGGTGTTGGCTGGCACATGGTCTAACGAAGGCCAATTATCGATTTCTAAATGTCGCAGTCGGAATAACTTTTTGAATGAGTAAGGGTGTAAAGTGCTGATGCTGAGATATCTCAGATGGAGACTGACCAGGTTGTGCAGGTGGGAAAGAGCCTCAGTGGGTACAACAGTAAGGTTGCACCTTTCCAGGGTGAGTATCTCAAGGCTTATCAGCCCACTGAATGAACGGTGAGAAATGTAAACCAGATCATTATCACCCACTTCCAAAAATCTTAGATTATGCAAGTCCTGGAACATGTAATCCAGTAGGATGACAATTTTGTTGTCACTTATATCCAGCCGAGTAAGATTTGCTAAGCCTGTGAAGACACCCAGAGGAATGAGCTTGATACGATTGCTCTTCAGACTCAGTGAGTGCATGTTAAACAGGGCGTTGAATGCTCCAGGCTCAACATAACTGATAATATTTCCACTGAGGTCAAGTTCCTCAAGCCCAGGAAAAGCAACAAAGTCATCAGGGTTGATCATTGTCAGTTTGTTCTTACTCAGGTCGAGGATCCTGGTCTCGGTGGGGATGCCGTCTGGGATGCTGGGCATGCGTTTGCGATGACAGACAACTGCCTTGCTCTGCGCTGAACATTCGCAGCGTGAGGGACATCCCAAGGCAGAACCCACAAAGACAGCCAGGAAGGCCAGTCCCAGGAATGGTTGCCAGCATGAGACAACCGTGTGCAGCATGACTTTGCTCATACAGTCAACCATTCTGTCACGGTTCTGCAAGAGAAAGAAAGACACAAATAAGTTAATGGATGAATCAGTTTGGACTTCATAGTAGTTGTGTTCCTGTAGAAATTATATCTTCAGTTCACTGCAGATCTTTGGCTAAAAATATACATCAAACAATCAAATAAATAACCTGGCTTGGACAATTAGGGCAGCAAGAAACAGATGCTTCTACTCTGTGATTGCTTGTTTCGTGTTTCATATAGTGCATAGGTTTTCATTTATATGTATTCTGCCAAACAACTGCAGGATCTCAGCAGGAACTGGCAAGAATCAAAGAATGTGTACACGGTGCAATCATTTGAGATATATATACAGTATTGTGCACAGGTTTTAGGCACTTTAAATGTTTAGATTCTTATCCATAATGTAATACCATCAGAAAGGCATGTGATCAGTAACAAATTTATTCTGCAGCATGCAGCAATGACCTCAAACAGCCAGGGTCATAAAGAACCTCAGCGATGATAAGAAAAATGAGTCCTGATGGTTTGGCCCACAGAGAGCCTGATCCTAACATCATGGGGTCAGTCTGGATCACATGAAGAGACAGAAGCAGCTGAGACACCTGAATCCACACAAGAACTATGTGAAGTTCTCCACTTGGAACAACCAACCTGCCAAGTACCTTGAAACACTGAGTGCAGGTGAACTGAGAAGAACTGATGCTTCAAAGGCAAAGCTGCTCAAATACAAAAAATAGAGGAGTTTGGTGACACATGACACCACACCTGACCATTTACAAAACAAAATACACTTTTAGCACAGGAGGGTAAAGCAGTATATTGTATATGGAGTGCACAAATAAGCTCTTAATAATTTGTATATTCTCTCTTTTCTCCTATTTGTGTCAAGGCATTTATTTGCATTTTAAAACATCATTCTCATTTCACAAAATATATTGTGACCAGACTGAAAGTATCAGAGAAATAAAGCCTACATGCTGCAATCTACGGTCAAAAGTATTTACTTCTGCATCCAAAATAAGCGTCTCACTCATCTGAATTTCCTATTTATTTGTGCCAGCTTTCAGAATTCATGCACTTTCACCAGGATAAATGCCATTTTTGTCTTCAGCAGCTGATGTCTGGCAGAGATGACAGCTCATACACTACTGTGAACTCCAGACTACACGCACACACACACACACACACACACACACACACACACACACACACACAGTGTGCTGACGTTCTTGTAAGGTTGGCTGCCTTTATGGATGCTTCAGCTTGTGATTGCTTCCTGCTCAGCAGTAATAATTCATCAGAATAAAACTGAAATGAATATGTGCAATAAGTGCAACTTTTGCAGCCCATTGTATCACTTCACTTTCTGTGTTTTGGCAATTTGCAAACATGTTGCATCTCTATGACATTTTGTGTCTTTTCACACATATTCTTCATCTCTCTGTTACTTTAAAATGATAATACCACAAAAGATGCAAAAAACAACAAACACATATTTCTAGGCCAATTAAAACATATGTAGACAAATGCAGCATGTATTTAATCAACTATTCTTGAAATGGTAGTATCTACAGTTATATGAACCTGGCAAGAGAGATGTTAGCACTTAAAATCAGAGAGGATGAGCCAATATATGAACTGAATGCACTGCTTGCCACAAACAGACGGGGTGACAGGTTGCAAAGACTGCAAACCATCCCTGCCTCATTTGGTGTGTCATGGGCTGTGCTAAATTTAAATGGTGAGAGGAATCATCAGAATTTCTCTGGGGGCTCTTAATATGCTCACATATTATGGTGCAAAATGAATACTGCGCCATACATGTGTAAAGAAATGTTTTGTAAAGCTAAGAAATAAGATGCAATGGTCAAAACTTAGTAAATCTGAATTCTCAAAGTGCCAAGAACCAATTGTAGAGAATCATTGGTCAACACATTTTTTATATTTGTATTTTCCATGGTATTTTATGCCATTTCCTGATTTCCATTGATTGCTCCTCTTTTGTGTGTCTTTATCTTCACTTGCCTCCAGTTTGCTATAAAGCTTCATTGCTATAGTTATAGTGGCTTTCCATTACTGCTGTCTTGTAAAACACTGTGCATATACCAGTTTAAGTGTTCAAAAGCTTTCAAACACATAATGTATAATGTAAAGCCAAATCCCGACTACATTTAAAGTAGTACCTTTCCATATAATGTGCATCCAATATACCCGGCTTGGTTCTCATCCAATACAGTTGTCTTGGATCTTGTGCAACAATATGGAAAAAATAGGCTTCTGTGATTTTCTAAGGTTGTTCAGCTTTATACTCATTAGGGCTTAGTTAATATTATTTTAGTTGACACAGGTCAGTTTCTTCACAATAAGACACTGCTTGTTTGCCTGATTTTATTCATAACTTTGGTGTTTTCTTTAGGCGAAGTTGCTACCCTGTACAGTTGTTTGTTTCAACCCAAAATTAAACTGAATTAAACTAAACAGTATATCCTCCCTGTTATGAATACAGAAAGTGACAGTTATTGAAAACATTCAAACAATACACTACCTTTTGTATTCAGAACATTACACAAAAAAATTAAGTCAATAAATTACTTTGTTTAACCAAGTGTTCAATCAAACATTTGTAGATACACATAGCTAATGTGTAATGTGACACACACACACACACACACATGCACGCACCCACGCACCCACACCTCTGCAAAAGATTTCCACATCTTTGTGTTTCTGCAGATTCGTCCCACATAATAACCACCTCATGCACACACACGCTGTCCGCCTGAATTGCAGCACCATATGATTCAATGGTTTACTAAGAGGGTGTCTAATCAGTATAATGATTGGGTGTCTTTGTAACAGTGTATAATCAGAGTAAGAGTGAGCCTGTGATGTGACCCTCTCACCTGGGCACTGCTGAATGAGAGTTTCATAATGCAAGTAAATCATCAGTAGCACTCGCTGAAGTGCGTCCTGTGCAGGAGCAAATGCTGTATAGAATTAGGAAGGTGCCCCAGGGGCAACATCCACGAATAAAATCTCAACTATCTATTCATGTAGGGTGGATTTTTGTGTGTATGTGAGTAGTGTACTCCATTGCTGTGTGCATTGCTCATTTTTCTGAATCTCCCTGATGAGTAAACTATGAATAACATCTAATGTTCTTTGCTATTCATTCTTTTGCATAGATTGATTGTGTGCTGTTTGTGTCCTTCAAAAGGAGTTTTCCTCAAGAAAATATACAGCTTTGTTTATGTTGTGACCTATAGATTATCAAACCCCACAGATAAAAGATCCACTTACCATGACAGCAACATATTGGAAGTTCACCTTGGTCTGTCACCCTCATAGGACTTTCCCAATTAAATAAAACATGATTTACCTTGTTCTTGCTCTTGTTCTGTGTCCTTGCATCAATTTTTCTGTTATGTCTTGATATAACAAATACAGTATATGTCAAAAATATTTTTGAATCTCTAAAACTACTTTTGTGGACTCATTCTGCACTCAAGAGAATATAAATACAATTTTCCAATCAAATTTTATCTGGGTGATCAGCTAACTACCATCATATACAACAGCAGTAGATCATTAGGTTGCAGGTCACAGCAGCCAGGAGACCCATTATCATGGATCAGAGGTGTGTGTTTGGAAATGTTAAAAAAATGGGGTTGAGGTCTACTTTATTAATTTCTCCCTCATCCTCCACCTCCTGATATAAGAATTCCTGTGAGGGTGGTGTGGGTGTGGTTGAACTGTCTTTTACAGCCCAGTTTCTCTCTACATGTGATTCTCTGTAGACTCTTACTCTTTAACCTCAGAAAACCTCAGAAATTTGAGCAAACCAATGAAACCGGTGGTCAAATGGATTAAATCCTGCTGTTGCACTGGGGAATATGTCACATTGCAGAAACGGAAGATGCTTTAACTCAATGGGCCTAAAACTGGTAAACACTGCTTCATCACCATTTCTATCTGCATTTACTCAGTGAATAAAACCTTAACATACTTAAATTTAATGAACAGCTCTAGAAATTAATATCAGTAATTGATCATAGGGTGTTCGGTAACAGTCTAGTGATGGTAGAAATCCTACAATAGAGTGTGAGATAAGACTGCACAGTGATGGTGTTTCTATAATGTGGCCCCTGACCCACATTAGTGCAGGGTTGGGTCCTGAGAGGGGGGTGATAACAGCTAATGGTGTCTGACTCAGCATAAATTAGTGAACAGCCATTTTGCAGGGGTGTTGAGGTCGCCTGTGCGATGCCATCATTACAAGCATATATATACAAGCAGCTCAACGTGAATCTCAAACTTAATACGTTTCTTTACTGTTACATCATGATTTACTTCTTCACTATGACACATATATAAAAACAGATTTGTCATTTTAATGCACACTCAGTTCTCTATTCCCATCACAAACACATTTCCATATGAATCACTGAAAGCATGTGGGCCTACCCATACCATGATGCCACTATTTACTTTTCAACACAGCCCGGGGCTAACTAGTAAGACAATGGGTTGGGATAACATCTGTCTTTACACAGCGCGGCATGCACCATGATACCATGAACATGTCGTCCTCACTCCTCTGAAATGCTTTTCTATTAAAGAGAAGCCTTGCATTTCTTTTCCTGAACCTCCCGATCACACTTAATCACGCTATACAGAGGATTATTTACATCTCTTCTCAGACGAATGTTGGTTTGTATGGCCTCTCTTGATTTGAGTGAGAGTGTAGCTACTATATACAGGAGATGGCAATCACTCGCCGGGCAGATAACTGATATCTTCCCAGGGTCATCGCTGAAATTCTCTATGTATTTTTCTTTCATACAATCTCACTATGAGTCTTTCATTTCTCTCATATGTTTTCTTCCGTTGTGTAACACTCCTAAATGTGCATCTTTTTGTGTCACACTATTGCTAGATTCAATAATACATAGATGGATGGTTTTACATTAATGTAAGCACATTTGTTTGAGATGAGCATTTACACACAAGGTGGTGATGATAGTGGGAAACCAACAAGTGGATGTACAGCTTAAAAAAGAGTAAGTCGATAACATTTCAGTTAAAAGGTTATAAATTACCACCAATTTTTCGCTAAAATTATGGGTGTGCAGTAAGCAAAGCAAAGTGGTGAGAAAGAAGCCTGCGGAAAAACAGATCAGAATCAATCAGAATCAAAGATCAGAAAATCAAAGATTTCAAGCTCTTTTCATCTCAAGTTTATATCCTGCTGCGCTTTTTTTCTTGGTTACATTTTACAAGTCAGCTTTAGTCCTGAACTTACACCTCAACACCCAGAGGTTTCAATAACCGGAAACTCAACAGTAAGATGCTAGTTGATTTTGTTTTAATTGGAGCCAATTAAATCAAGCAATCACGGGTCAGATTGCTCATCATCCTCCTGCCAGACAGAATGGACACCCACTATTCATGTTTGATTTAAAATTATTTGCCAACTAATTAGCCCCACAGCTCCAATATGGAGTGAATATAATTATGCAAAATTAAAAATTTAATTACTCAATGGTAGACTTCACTGTACAGTACAGGAGGTCGGCTTGTTAGACTGCAACATACACACACACAGAGTATATCTTTGAAAAATCACAGTAAAACTACATCTAACTTATGTGTACCCCTTAAATACTTTTTAAAAATCATGCGTTTTGAATTTATTTGAATGTGGGCTGTACAGGACATGTTCATCCATTAAAGGATTACGTAAGCTGTCAGTTCAAGCGAAAACATGAAAATCAAAGCGGGCATAATGTGGTTTTTTTGTAATAGCAATGACACTTTATGTCACTGGTCGACTTTGTAACCACTGCATCCTGTTTACACTTAGACTCTTAAGCTATAATCCTGGCCAACTATTGGTCGTAAACACTTTTCTTTGGCTTTCATCTGAGGGTTAAGTTTGCATGCCCTGAACACTCACAAGGCATTTCTTATTTTGTCCAAGTAGTTTGAGGATTTAGATAACAACTTGGCCCCTGTGCAATCAACCAATAAAAAGCCACTTGTGAAATTGGCCTGCCTCTATCTCCTCTGGAAAGGTTTTCAGACTGTGTTTGATGTAGCCCCCAGGCACTGATCATTGCACATAATGTGATTCCTCTTCACATTACAGAGAAGCCTCCCTGAGTTTATGGTGGATAGTAGGAGACAGTTGCTTTCTTTACCCGGCAATTATCAACACCCATTAAAAAGCACAATCAAAGTGTCAAATTTTGATATTTTGACTTGGAAGATTGCTCCGGAGGAAGAGCCACTTCCAATGGCATGAAGGGGATGAAAATAAACTGAGAGCAAAGCAGCAGAAGGAGCAGGGCTGTGTGAGGAATAAAGCAATAATGAAAGCAACATTATGTGTAATCATGCAGAGAGAGAATGTGCTACATACTGGGTCGAGAGTACAGCAAGTTCTCTTATACATTAGCATGTGCCATGGCTGCCCTCACATCAATCCCACTCATTGCAATGTAATTGGTCATAATGAGGATGAATTAGAAAGGTGAATCTTTCAGAATGTGCTCAAAAGAAATGTAAATCAGAGATTAAGCCATATTGCCACTTTGACGATAGTTATACTGTATACAGTTATATACGACTCTATTACGGTTATTACAGTGGTTTTTCACACTGGGCAATTAAATTTTCATCAAGAAACAGTTAATACTTGTCTAAATAAAGTAGAGAACATGCATAAGCAAAGTGTTTGATATCTTAATGTCCTAGATAACTAAAAAATAACAGCACATCCTCATAAGGGTCATCGTAAGGGAAAGTTATTAAACCATCACTTTATTTTAATGAGGCTTATATACCCTGAAGGAAAGATGTTATTAACTTACAAGTTAGTTCACAGTCAGAGTGAACAATTAACCCCACCTTTTTAAAAGAGCATCAGCGACTAATCAAATGGGATCACAATGAGAGGGAGAGACTGCGATGCTCTTTACTGTATCCATTATTGAGGGGATCTTTGTGAAGGGCTGCAAGGCTTTAAGGTGAGCCTGCCAACATGTAACATGACACTGTACTTCAGTAAACCACTGTCAATCAGACCTCTAATACAACAACCCCCTAAGGATGTGACCTGGATACAATTAAACAACTCCCCATCTATTTTTCCAATAATAATTAACAAGATATAAAGAGTATTTCTAGAAGGAGTAAGAAAAACCACAACAGCAACAACCTTGATGAATCTTCATGCACACAGATGGCAGTGAAAAACCTACAAAACCTTGTTAGGAATTGTTCTAATTTCACATCATTTTCATAAATTGGATTCCACATGGCAAAGTCTACATATCATTAACACACACAGACACGCTGCAAGAGCAAAATGATGATAGTCACAAGATCTGCGAGGAGGTTTTGCGACCAAGAGCCCTTAACAGTGAGGATCAACAGCCTCGGGGCAATAATAGGCTTCTGTGCACAAATTGCCCTTCTGCTTGGCTTGTAGAGCGAAGTCAAAGCTCAATTAATCCGTGTTAATTAGAGATAAACTTGGTAGATTGAGTCAGTTGCTCTTTTCTGTGTCTGATAACCCTCGGTTTGGAAAAGAGTCAAAATGGCCCCATCAAACAGTCAGATCTTGATTCATTCCACGGTGAAGTGAGTTAATACGGTGTTTAATAGCTATTAAAAATTATGAACTTTGGAGATGAGCAGCGGCTTGTAAAGGAAGGTAACAAAATTAGGTAATTAAATGTGTGTGGATAATAATACAGCACTGACAATATGAAAGGGCTCAATAAGGTCTGGGAAACAGAGCACTGTCATTTACGAAGAGACAAGTGAAAGAGATATATCAACCAATTTTTCAGTTCATTAGAAAGCAATGTGTTACATATTAAGACGTTTATTGCAGTGTATTTTTCTGAGATAAAATGACACCCACTCTCTGCTCCCATTAAACTTGTATAATATCCACATTATTGCAACCCTGTACATTGATATTGAGGTGATGTTATTGTGTTTTATAGTACCACTTAAGCAGGTGAGAATGCGCTCCAGATTTCCTTTGCACATTAGCAGTGGCAAATAGTCAAAAAGGTGTGAACTGTCTGAAATACGTAATACAGTCGTGTTTATCTAAGAAATGTGTTACATTCATTTCTATCTATCATTGCAGAGATGATGGAATATTGAGAGGATAAATTTAATAGATACAGTGTCTATTGAGATATATATATTTAATGTTGGACATAAGTTGAACTAGGTGTATTTATCTAGATACCTTGACAATACAGATGAATATATACATTTTAAAAAAATCTATTTATAATTATATATATATTATATTTATAAAAATCTGGCTGAATCAGAAGGAATCATTGTTAAAAGTTGAAATGTATATTTTAAGTGAAATGTCTCAACAACTGTCAGAAAATCAGGATGAATTGTCATCGCTTTGGTGATTTCTGGACTTTTCATCTAGCGCCATCATCAGGTTAAAATTATAGCTCGTCCAATACTTTGGTTAATAACCGGATACTTACAAAACTAATAACATTTTTATCATTTTTATAAGTAGCTAATGTTATCAATAGTTAGTGTTTGTGTGTTCAAACATGTTTGATGGAAGACTCGGTTCAAAAGTTCTGTCATTTAATTGCTTTAATAAGTAAGACAGCAGGTTGACTAGAATTATTACATGTGTCACTGGTAATGTGGATTAGAATAAAAAGTGTTCTACCGTCAGCTGCTGAACTGAAATTATATTCAATGTTATAATTTACAATCACTGATATAAATTATACACATCCATCCACACAGGCAACGCTATCATTCGTAATGTGACGTGCAATTGATAAACATCTCTGGTGTTCTTTATACCCAGAACATATTAATAGTCCACTTAAGTAAGGAGAACAAAACCCAACACTCATTAATCATGGTAACTAGCTGTATTTGTAGATAATGAAAAGAGAATTTTTTTCCATTCGTACCCTGACCACCACTTACACTGATAATGTACCTATGTAACATATATTCTATTACACAAACACTAAATAACATGTAGTGAAAAATCAATAACTGCATCAGAGACCAGAATCCCTGCCATACAAGCATTTATATGAATGGCAGCAAGTATATTATTGATTAATTATAATATCAAACCACCCATGATTGGGACTTAACAACGATATAGATATATGATGTTACAGTGTACACCTAACAGAAAGGTGAGACATTTTTCATTTCACATTTCAGGCTATGCTACTGTGATAAATCAAGTGATTTTTTTTCCACCTGCTGGCTGCACAGGAGATTAGCCCACAACAACACAACGAAGCTGCTAGGGATGCAGTGTATTGCTCACAGGCATCACCAGCAGCTCATATGCCAGCCAACACTGGGACTTGAACCCAGGTGATGCAGGTGTGAGGACTGCTTCCTAAACCATGCCAGACTGCTGCCATTAACAGGTAAAGAAAGGATAAAAACAATCTCCTTTCCTTAATGTTTGCTTTCTCTTAATGACTTCATCATAAACCTTGCATAACCAGCAAGACTGCCTCAGATTTTTTTCACTGTTCCTTAATTTTCACTGACCTATACTTTATTTTTATTCAGCCTCACATCTAAAGAGCATTTTTAAAAAGGGTAAGCTGAACCTCAAGTGAATTTCTTCCTTCTCTGGCTTTGATCCGGAAAGCCTTGCGATGTGTGTTGTGTGAACTGATTAAAATGCATCTGCAGCAGCCGTTAACACATTGTGTGGGCTCCTGAGAGCGTGCCTCTTGCCACCTCACCACCCCTCCACGTCTGGACAGTCTACATCAGGTCTGAGTCAGGGGGTGTTTCATCAGTGTTATGACTCAACCACAGGGACAGTTAAAGGTGGTTAACACAACCCCTTTACCTCCACCCAGCCTCACATCTCATTCTGGCCTATATTTCAGAAAAACTAAATGTACCAGATTATATGCACAGCCTAAGTCAGAAAAAGGAAAATGCTCCATGGTAAAAAAAAAGCAGCAACAAAAACATATCAACAATCATTCATAATAAAGAAAGACGTGTACTGCTGACTCTATAAATGCCTGTAGCAAAAAAATGAGAAAACAACAGTGTTACTGCAGCATAATGGAAGCATCATGCTTTCTATTGCCAAAAGTGCATCAGCTAAAACCCAAGTACTGTACTGAGATGCATGTCAGCATTACACTAAGACACTGGACATATCTCGGTCATGCTGATTAAAAGAATTAGAGCATGATATTATAAGATTTTGCACAAGCTTTAAGAATTTATCAAATCAACCAGTGTTGTCATTCAGCATCATTCTGCACACATTGTTTTCAGTACAGCCATAAGAGACCACATGTCAAGAAGTATATTACCTTTGTTTGCAGGGAACAGAAATTATTCATAACATTAACTAACAGAGGAACACATGCAGCTCTAACATACCCATACATCTCCATGAGGTCCCAACAGTGTTTTGGTATACTTGGCAGGAAATCTTAGACAAATATCTGCAAGACATCTCTCCATCTCTTCCTCTAAATTAAAATGGATGCACACCGTCTTTTCTTAAATCTCATCCTCTTATGCTATTGTTTTCTGTGTGTGTGTGAGAGATGCTCGTTCCTCTGTGTCTCTCTCTGTGTCTTCCCCTTTCTCCACCCTCTTTTGTTTTCTCTCTCCTTACCCAATCAAGAGATCTGCCCTCTGACCTTGCAGCTCTATGTCATTAAACTCCTTTCAGTTCTACAGCTTGTAGCATCTCAGGAAAGACAATGTAGCATTACAGAGTCCTTAATATCAGTCCTTGATACCAGCGTGTATCATTTTCTCTCATACAGTCTCAGTCGTCTGCTGGTTTGGTGTTTGGTTCAAAAAATATTGAGGCTTTAGAGATGCATATATATCTATGTAGCTGATATTTCAACCACAGTCTGGAGAAGGGCAATAGTGTACTAACTGACCCTAATTGATCCAGTCTATGTTCAGACAAATTCTTATAAAAACAAATACATTATCAGTAAAGGTTCAGAGGACTATGCAGTGTTTTTACCAATAGATTTCAGCATAGATTTTCATGTATGGTTTCACTTTATTTATTGTTGTTTATTCATGACTTGGATTAAAATCTTGAAAACAGTCTTGTATTAAACTAGTGTACTACCCTACACAATGTGGAGTTATTTACTAAAAATAAATCATAATGGTTCATAAAAATAGAGCATTAATTGTAGATTTTTAAAGACAACTTTTCCACAGTAAGCATAGAGCCTCTTGTAAATGTTAATGATGTTCAATCTACTAGGATAATCTGCTACCTTTAAATGTACATTTTAGAGTCATAGTAAATAGCAGATGATAGAAACACCAATATTAAATTTTTCAAAATGCAGTACAGATAGTTCAGCTACCACCAGTGAGCCTGCTGATACTTGTGAGAATGGAAATAAATGATATTAAAAAATAAACAAATGGTCATAAAATTTGACTCCATTTGCACTTTGTATCAGGTGAATTAATGATGATGTAATTGCTAATATGTTATGTTAGGTGTTAGATAAAGCGATCACAATGTTAATGCTGTAAATGTTAGAGCTGGAGGCTGGGTTCTATTGCATACTGTAGACATCAATACACCTTTAGCTACATAGCAAATTTTAAAATGTAAATGCAACACTGCTGCTGATTCAAATAAGAATAAATAATAAAATAAAATAAAATATTACTGAATGATCGCTACCCAAGGGAATACACACACTAGGGCTAATCTAACTGCAGTTACAGCTGGGACAGGGGGTTTACAAAGGGTTAATGAACTCTCAGAGGACAAATCAAAGCAGGCGTTTCGGTAATTTGATTGTTTTATAGTTTGCTGTTATCAGCCATTCAATATGCTTCTTCCATGGGATTATGGTCCATGCAAGGATCACAAAGCCTTATTGGATATTGATCAGGTCATGTGATTCAGTGGTTGTGAAACAACTGCAACAAAATAAAATGAAGGTTACAGCAGGTGGCAAAAGATAATGTCCAAAATGACCATCCTGCTGATTCTTGTCTGGAATGCCTCAGTCAATATTGCATTTATTGTACTTCATGCTGTTCGCTTTCACTTCAAACACTGTGGGATAGATTTCCTGGAGGCCTCGCCATGCTTACAATGTAAGTGATGCATTTGTGGCATCTCCTGTGCAGCTACAAGAAGCCTAAAAGGAAAAAAAAAATGTCCTTAAACTATAGTCAAATAATTGATTAACAGAAAATTTATCAGCAACTATTTTGATCAATTAATTGTAATTTCATGTAATTATTGAAGGAAAAAAAAAAGATTGTCCTGATGTTCCTGCTTGTCCGATGTGAGGATTTTCTACTTCTTTGTTTTTATGATTGTGAACTGAATATCTTCCGGTTATCTTACTGGTTAGAGACGTTTGTGCTCTAGTTCTTGGTTGAAACCAAGTAAATAATCCTTTAAGTCAAATGTAGAAACTTGAATTTATTACAACGACAAACAACTGGTGAAGCTTGTTTATATTATTTATAAAATGATGTCATGCTCTGATGGCAGGACATCTATAAACATGCATGACACACATCCTATATGTTAAGTCTTTTGAACTCTACGGTAGCTAATGATAGACACTGATTTTTTTCTCCACAGATCTGGTGTAAGTTTCCTGTATTTCCTTCATGAAACCCTTCATCTAAATTTAGTTGTATGATTAATTATCCTGCCATGAACAGAGTTCTTGGTGGTCTCCCGGTATCTTTTACACAGTTCTCCTTTGAACAATGTGGGGAAGGCAAGTGGTGGGAGTAAAAAGAAAAGAAAACAAGTTAAAATGGGGATCTTTGAGTCTGAATAGTGATCTGTCAGATCTGCTTGTCACGGGCAATAGCCACAGGCTGTATTTAGTCAAACACGTGTGAGCAGGATTGTGTTTGCTTTGCCTGTGGGTGCTCAGGTAATGTCACTGTGTAAACAGTGTTGACTTGTGAGAACAGTACAAAACAATGGTGCTAGAATTTAATCAAAACAAACGTTCAAATTTAATTAAACTGTATTCTCCGTTGCAGATTGCCTCAAGTACAAACATTGGAATAAGATTACTAGACACAATTCAAGCAACTTTGGAAATATTCAAATTGGAAAGTTTGTAAAAACTAAATATTGTAGAAATTGTGTTAAATAACTCCGTTTCAAAGTCTCTATGCTCAAGTTTAACACAAATGGCCTTCCTCAGATGTCTGTCATTGTTACGGTAAACTGAAACATATTTCCTGCTCGATTGGCTCCCTGGTGTGGAGGGTGGATGAAGCAGGGGACACCTTCAGCAGTAATCACTGAATCACACTCGGGATCTTGCATAGTGTTTTGTGTGATTATAGCTGCCAAAATTTCTAGACATTTTATTTAAATAAAAGATGAAATCATAGTTTGTTAGTTTGCATTTTAAGATGTCACTGATTTCCAGCCAGTCAGAGTAATTTTTTTTTTAGCAGAACTGGTGTTTTTTAGTTATATCTCAAGCTTTGAATATCTCACAGAGCATCATTAAATCCCTCATTAGAAAATGGAATATGGCACAACAGCAAATCTACCAAGAGAGAAGGCCTTCCACCTAAACTGACAGACTGGGCAAGAAGAGCATTAATCAGAGAAGGAACAAAGAGGCCAATGATAATACTGGAGGAGCTGGAAATATTCACAGAACAGGTGGGAGAACAACAATGAGTTGTGCACTCACAAATTTTAACTTTTTGGCCCTAGAGCAAAACAATATGTGTGACGGAAACATCACTCTGTGAAGCACAGTGGTGGCCGCATCATACTGTGGGGATGCTTCTCATCAGCAGATACTGGGAAACTTGTCAGGATTGAGGATAAGATGGATAGAGCCAAATACAGGACAATTCTTGAAGAAAATGTTTCATTCTGCAAGAGACTTGAAACTGGAGGTTCACCTTTCAGCAGGACAATGATCCTGAGCATACAGCCACGGAGAATGTTAAGGTCTTAAAATGGCCCAGTCAAAGCCCACACCTCAATCCAGTTGAGAATCTGTGGTGAGACATGAAAACTGCTGCTTGAGCTATAATGCTAAGACGAATGGGCAAAAATTGCAGATGATCTCTAGACGTGCAAAGCTGGTAGAGACATACCTCAAAAGACTTGTTGCTGTAATGCAGCGGGAAAAAAAAGTATTGAGTCTTTTTTTTTTTGTCTTAATTGTTTTGGCATAATAAAAAACCCATAAAAAGAAAACCTTCAAAGTACTATGAACATTATGTTTATCAAATGGTAAAAATCTGAATAAAATCCATTTGAATTCCAGGTTGTAACACTGCAAAATGTGGAGAAGTCCAACAAGGGTGAATACAGTTACTATTATAGTTAGTTATTCTTGGTATTATGTGTATAGTATATCAAATAAACAGTGCAACATGGCCTCCAAAATCTCTCACTCCATCCTTTCCTCTACTTATTCTGTTTAATGTCTCCTTGAAGTTACTTGCTTGGTAAAGGAGGAGCACAGAGAAAGCATTTGGATCCACCCAGGGACTCAGTAGCTCTCTACACAGCTGTAGTTTAGCTAACAATAGCCCTTGGTGATGAGTCTAAGCACTAGGAATGGGTGGGAAGCTAATAATGTTCTAGGTAGTTACAGTGTCTGAAGTGATGAATATCTCCTTCTTCATACTGTCAATTCATCAAGGAGATCAATTCATTTTAAGAAAAACAAATGTCAAATGTCAATCAAACAGCAATAACCCAAAAAAGAAATCTGCTCTTTGCTACTTTGGTTGATGTTTGAAGAATATAAGGTGAGATTTAATAGTAATCATCATTTAATGTGAGGCCAATATTTAGTTTCAGACAATAAAACTACAGTATTAGTCAAGACTACTGTTTGCTGTTGATGCAAATATATAACTTGTTTAAAATATGTGACATCATTCGTTTGGCATACTATTTGACTGTATTTTTAGATTCAAATCATACAAAATTTGTTAAACAAAGCTAGTAGAGGTATAATTTTGGAAATTAATTTTATTGATTATTCAAGCTGAGTTCCATACAAATGAAAAATAAAAACTATGCCACTGTATTAAACATAAGTATAAATATTTATGTTTAATATATATATATAAATATTTATGTTTAATATATATATATATATATATATATATATATATATAAACATATCATACAAACAGCTGTGCTTGCTGGCTTTAAAATTTCTCAAAAAATATACAAAGGGAGCTCTTTGGTGAGAGACACAGTGCTGCTGTGCTGCATTAATCAATTCTAAAAGCATATCAAATGTCAGCATACTTGTAGACACAGTTTTATTAATTTTAAGGGGTTATTATATTTGCATTTTGCTATTAGTGACATACTGATTGATATGGACCAGTCCTCTAAAGCACAATTAGATTGTGTACATTATTTGGAACTGTGTACGTTTAATGTCACCACTGATTGGATGAAAGATTAAACAGGAACGAAGAGGCAGCTCTGACACAATTCAAACCTACGTGTGCAAGTCTTCAGACTTATCACTTTGACAGCTGAGTAAAAATGTATATTTTTAAAGTTAAGTAGTTACTTTAGCCTTTGAGTATATGAGAGATCATTTAAAATTAAAGGGCATGTGACCTATGTCATCTGCCAAAGAGCATGTTATGGTAAGTCTAATAAACAATTCCTCAAATATTTGCTGAGTTCAGGTGTGAAAACAACTTAAAAATGCCACTATAAACAATTTCACATGTATCTAACAGTAGAGGCAGAGTATATCACACTATATCATTTGACAGTAAATGCTTTGTGGTTTTGGACTCTTCACATCGCATTTCCTCACATCCTAAAAGTTTGTTGCTAGCTGAGATGTGGGACAAGTTTCATCAAGGGTCTGTTTGCTGAAGATAAGCCCCAAACCAACTCTACTGCTGACAGACCCTTTTGGAAAGAAATCATTAACATGGCTATTTCTCATGGCACTTCACCAATTTCTCCCATCATTTTCAGCACCCTGAACACTGACAGTGTCTACTTAACTTAATGACTTTCTTGACTGCTTCCAGGTAAGTGATTGGAAAGTGTCTAATCTTTTAAGAGGGCTGAAAGGTAATGCCTAAAGGAGGGAATGTCTAATAATGTTTTATTATGAAAACAGATTAAATTAATCTATGGATTAATCAGTTGCTCTATAGACTGCACCTCGGAAATCTTATTATACTCCTCTCACAACACTGCAGTATTACTGAAACACTTAGAATATGCAAACTGCTGCCCACACTGCATTTCCAAACAGCACTGCCATTCATTAAATACCTTACCAGAACTCTAATTCATGATTATTGTTTGTAGGTAAGAAATGTTAAAAGCATTTAGAGCAAAAGGATTGTAAACTAGATGCTGAGGCAGCCACACCTTCAAGCCTCTTTCTGACCAACTCTTAATATATACTGTCAGCCAATCTGCTGGTGTCTGCTGACAATATGAGTTCTCCCCATGCAGACATTACATTTTATTTTTTTCACATTTTCAGTGATTCAAACAGATACTGCCGTAATGAAAACACAGACAGATTTACGCTCAGATATTCTGAAAATGTCTCACTCTCTAACCACGTCTACATTGATAGAAACAGGAATATGTCACTGACCGAACGATCAACTGAACCTGGCATCTTTTTGCATTGCAATTTAAAGGCTTAAGAAGTGTCAAGTCTAGTATTGCTATAAAAAAGAGAAGATACTCTTTCTGTATATATATGTGTTCCCAATGTCTGACTGACATTGATTTTGGTGGCGCCTGTCGGCAAAAGTGGTAGCGTTTCCCAGAATTTTCATTGCCTGCATTTCCCATGAGCACCACTGTCTCATGTTATAAAGCTTTGTTTCAGTCCTGTCCCATACATCTAGATTACATCCGACCCAGTTGCAGTCATTTAGAGTAACTACAGAGAAATAGCAAATATTCTCATTGATAGTCTCGTTTGCTTATGTAGGACATATAGAAGCATCAATATTAAATTGAGACTGTTTCATAACAAGTAAAAAGCTTCTTGAAGTTCCTTTAAAACGAAATAGCTAAAAAAAACCCAACAACATGGAAATTTAGTTGGGCTGCAAAATCTTGCATAATTTGATACAGACATTTTTTTAACACTGTTGTATTATCTTATTGGGACCTTGAGCCATCTATGCTGTATATACTTGTATGTGCCCTATACGTACAATCATATTATACACTTCTAAGGATGCATAAATGGTCTTGAATGCTATTTGGTTTTATAACTGACCCTTTTCTAACAGTTCCCATTAAGATTTCAGTGTGAGTGGCCACAAAAGTCACTGCCAAAAACAGCACTACAATGCTCTACTTGTTCCAAGGTGCCCCTTAGGGTTGCTTCTGAGGACACTGTGTCATGATGGTAGAAAAGTTCAGGGGAAAAGGTTATTGCATCCAATCTGGCGGGGAGGAAAAAGGAGGCATGATGACTCTAAGCTAGAGGGCACTACTGATATCTAATTATAGTCCAGATGGTCTGAATAGGTAGGACTTTGAACAATTAATTACCTAATGTCTATGTGCTACACATGGTAGCAGCTCTCTAAATAGGTGAGCAAACATATCTTACGGTGAATTTTTAGCACCCTATTTTTGGAGGGCAGGAGGTTTAATCTTTCACTTCAGATAGAGTTGAACAACATCCTTTCTAAGCAATATAAAGTGGTTGTATGTGGTTGTGTCTTGGCCACTGGCCACCATTTTTTCTGTATGACAATTAATTTGATATATTTCATGTATGACAAAGCCCATGGGCCCCATTATAGGATCCAGGATATCCAAGGGTCTTGTGAAGACACTTCAAACCTATCTTCCCTCGACAGATACAGCACACTTCGTTCTGCTTTAATAAGAGAAAAGAGCTTCCTGTGTCATCCCATACAGAAGTCTATTTTTGCTAGTTAGTAACATGCTACAATTTAGGACATACTTTTTAGGGTTGTGTGCAGTGTAATCAAGAGCATTTTTAAATTAGTTGTAATTAAAAATAAGTCAAAACAGCACAACAAGCCACAATCAGAGAGCTTGTGTGATCACAGAGTCAGTAGTGCAAGATAAGACAACCATTTGTAGATGTAATGAAGGCGAAACATAAAGGGATTGTACTGTGTGGCGGTGAGCATAACATCATTTGATGTGCTACACTTTGTGCATGGGGCGTGTTAGTGTTATGGTAATGACTCATCAGTAGTACAAAGAACTGCTTAGCATTGTCTCCTGTTGTAACCCAGCTGGACATACAGAGGTTGTTTAATTTTTTCAATAGAACTGCTTTGAAAGGGATGTGTGTAACACATGTGAAATTACTGTGTTTATTTGGAAATGTTTTAGATGTGATCTCAACAACTCCATGTATCTACTTGTTGCAGCTATAGTATAAAGCAGAGGTTTTAAATTACATACTGTAACTTTATAAACAGAATCTCACATGTGGGCTTTTCTAAGATAGCACTTGAGCAGTTAGATTACTCCTTTGCACTGCGTGTGACATAAATAAAATATTAGCCTGGAAAACACAACAGAACTATATTATGAGGTGTGGCGTCAGATGTGCAATACAATACTCTGAAAGGGTTATCACAATTGGTAGCAAATGTGAGCGAGGTGTACATTGCTTTTAGAAACTAAAAAAACATAAATTAAACTCAGGCAAAGCAATTGAGTGAAATTAAGTAGTCTCGATATCTAATGCATGAAGCTTTATTTTTGTATTTCCATAGTGATACTGTGATAATTCACTCTCACTGTAAAAGCTGTTTTTGCTCAGTCACTCAAAAATAATTCTTGACTTGACTCATCAAATTCTCAAGGTAGAGCCGAAAGCAATTACAGATCCTCTGAGTGGAAGAGCTATCCAAGGCCTTTTTCTTACTCTGCCCCTAATAAAGGCTCGTCTTATAAACACAATGAATCATGCTCTTCTTTTCCTTAAGCCTCAGCACTTTGGTGAAACCTCTCAGACTAGCATTGTATGCTCGTTACACGCACACCTCACTGCTGAAGACAATAATGGCTCAAATTTCCAAACCATTTTAGCAGGAGTAAGATTAATCCTAAAGTACGGCTCCTTCAGTAGAACCATGCATAACATGCCCCTGCAAGGTGCTTTGTTTCTCTTTTTGAGCTTAGATAGCTACTTTTTGGTCTCTGCGTGAGAGTTATTCATTTATTTCTTCTCTTATATTCATATTGTGCACAAGGGTGAAATGGAAATAGGTGTCATTGAGACACATTATAGTACCACAGAAATTGTAGGTTCTAAGGTATATGTTCATGATGTATTCATCATTCACTGTACCATTATCCTCTGCTGCAGATTTCTATTACTCATCTGCTCATGTGGAGCAGATGAGTAATATGATAATAGGCTGGGTAGTATACACAAAGGCTGTGTTGTAAGATGGGTGTAGCTTAGTAAGGAAATTCAGGGATATGCAAGCTGTTCTGATTTTCTATAAAGGGCACCCGACATAATGATGTCTCTTGAAAGTTTGGTGGCACTGGTGCCGATTTTATGGGATGGCGTGGATTTAGCCACATCTGCGTTAGAGTCTAAAATAATTTTTTGTCTGAAGGTAAACACAATCTCTGTGTGGCACACAAACTACTTCAGGCAGCTAACAATCAAAAATCCCACTTTAAGTTATAAAAAACATAGAAACTAAAGAGTGTACAAGCCTCAAAACTCAAAATTAGGCTACAAAATATTTGTATCATTTACTGAATGCTGCGTGTGTACACATAATAATGAATTATGATGAGTAAATTAAAGAGAATTACACAGAAATGAATGCAGATATTGCCCTCTGTCTTCCCCTTTCCAGTTGGAGATTATCATTTCATAAATTAATCCATTCAAGGTATTGTGCTGATATGAATAACACCACAATATAAAATTTAAATGAAAATACAGTCCTTATATAAACATAGGGACTAGACATAGGGTCTAATAATTAGTTCTTAATTCAGAGCTGAAGTAAAGGTGTCTTACCGCAGTCATTCAGAGAGAAGCCAACAGGCATTTTTGGATGCCACGGAAAAAGCAAACCCAGTCAAAAATCAGTCCGATAGATAACCAAATCCTCATCGTCACCTGCTGTATTTACCTCTATCTGAGACAAGAAATCTCTCCAGAGTATCACAGCTGGAGGAAACTACGGTACAGAAAAATTGGCTGGACATTCTTCATACATGGAGAAATTTATGGGTTTGGTATTTAGTTTTCTTGCATTTCCAAGACAAAATCTGTTCAACTTCGCCAACACTATCTAATAAGAGTAGAACACAGACAAAGAAGATTCAATAGGTCTGTTTGTCTGCTAATGCGATCGGAGGCTGCTTGCTAGTTACCTAGTCTGGTTAATTAATCCCCAGAGGTTTGGAAAGAGCAGAGGCTGCGATCTCAATAGGCCTACTGGGCTCAATCAAGACCACAAACTGAACATTGTATACGGCATAAAAGTGTTGTAGTAAACACATTCTCTTCCCTCTGCCAAACCCTGGGGAACTCTTAATCAAACCACAGTTCTCACATGATGGTGCCTCCACACAAAATGAAGAGGAGAAGGATGGAGAGAACAGCCAGAAAAGTGTGTGAACTCAAGCCCTTGGCCTTTTATCTTAACTCCTCTGTGACATTTTTCTTCTGCTGCTCTCCGTGGAGACTGTTTTGTCAAATGATGGGAAGAAGCCACAGTGTATTGTAGAGAATGAGGTTTTGTCTTTAATCGACTGTCTTACTTTGTATGAGATTGTTTCTTACAGACATGAGTTAGCATAATGCAATTAGAGCAAGTTCACTGATGTACATTTTGTCATTCAACACAGAATGTGATCATTAACAATCTGCTGTAATGTAACTGTTTTCCATTTCAGTCTAATGTTACAGACATTATGAACATAATCTGTCCAACAGCTTTTTTTTTTTCCTCACGTGATGATCTTGGATGTTACATTGTTGCCGAAAATTATTTACAGTTCAGTTCAGGGAACGCTGGGCCATTTTATGACTGTGGGACAATTTAATCCTGTTCAAAAGTGTTGGAAAAATGCAAAATTACACAAATGCCATTTCCTGAAAATATATTTTTGCAGATCTATGCTTGTACTGTGCTTGTCTGGAAAGCTTGAGTATTCAGGAACGAGGTAAGACTGATGAAATAAAGCCATGCATAGTGTAATGTGTGATGATTAAAAGACATTTTGATAGCATCTTGCTCTTGTAATTTGATATGGATCCACTTCAAACAGAATTTTGGTGCAAGAAATAACATCGCAGGAAGGAGAGTAATACTACTACATGATGAAATGAGCAAATAATCCTTTTCAAAATGGGTAACTGGTAGCAAGCTAAAAAAGAACAGACAGGTGGATGAAGACAGCAACGGTTCCAATCATATCACCACGGCAGAACATTTATCATCTTTTGAGGCCTTCTTGTAAATCACCACGAGGTCTTGCCCCCAAATTAGAGAGGACACAGCCAGAAAATAAATAATTAAAAGCCCATTTTCTGATGTGAGGTTCCTGAATGATAAATGATAAGGCTTGGATTGGGAGAGCACAAAGAGCTGAGATCTCAAGTCAAACGCTTAGTTCAGTGAGGTGAAGGATAGGGCAGTGATGTGAAGAGAAATGATCTTCAAACAGCAGGTTAAGTGTTAAGAGTTAATACAGTAATAGATTAAAGGATATTGGCTACAGAAAAAGTTTCTTTTGACAAATAATAATAATAGGTCTGGTAAATGGCTTAGCCACACAGTACTTTTGTAATTTAAATTACAGTGGAAAACATTTGTATGCTGGTGTTTGAGCATTTCAGGGGCCATTATGCTTTCTGGATCTTTTTACTTGAATATTTACAGCTGTAAAAAAGTATTGGCAGAGCTACAGCTGAGATTTAAGTGCTTATGTTACTGCTGACATTCTAAAATGGATATCTTCTGCATGTATGAGCACTCATTTTAATATTCACGTCGACAACCATAGTGATAGTCTTAGTACTGCATTTATCTCTTTGCTAGACTCAATTGGCTTCTGTCAGAGTGTAAACAAACCGACTCATTGTCTGAACCACACTCTTGACCTTATACTCTCATATGGCATTGAAATTGATCATCTAATAGTCTTTCCACATAATCCTATCCTATCTGACCATTTTCTAATAACCTTTGAGTTCATACTACTAGACTATAAGCCTTTTTTCAGAAACTCCTACAGCAGATGTTTATCTGACAGTGCTGTAGCCAAATTTAAGGAAACAATTACTATAGTATTAAATTCAATGCCATGTCTTAATATTACAGAGGACTTAGCAGCTTCCTGTAGCCCCTCACACATAGATCAGCTCGTTAGTAATACTACAGAGTCATTACAGACAACTCTTGACTCTATTGCACCTCTGAAAAAGAAGACAATAAAACAGAGGAGGTTAGCACCATGGTATAGCCAGCACACTCGCAAATTAAAGCAAGAGGCACGTAAATCTGAACGTAAATGGCGTGCCTCTAAACTGGAAGAATCTCGCCTAGCCTGGCAAGATAATCTTGCAATTTATAGGAAGGCTCTGCGTAATGCCAGAACAGCCTATTATTCCTCATTAATTGAGGAAAATAAGAACAACCCCAGGTTTCTCTTCAGCACTGTAGCCAGGCTAACAGAGAACCACAGCTCTATTGAGTCATCTATTCCTTTAAGCCTAACTAGTAATGACTTCATGAGCTTCTTTAATGATAAAATTCTAAATATTAGAGACAAAATTCATCACCTTTTGCCCTCATCAGGCAGTCATCTGATTTCAGATACAGCAAGTTTGGAAATAGCTATAAAATCTGACATATATTTAGACTGCTTTTCTCCCGTCGACATTAAACAAATAACTACAATAATTACTTCATCTAAGTCGTCAACCTGTCTCTTAGACCCCATCCCAACCAGGCTGCTTAAAGATGTATTACCTTTAGTTAGCCCGTCCTTATTAAATATGATTAATCTGTCTTTATTATCAGGATATGTACCACAGTCCTTTAAAATAGCTGTAATTAAGCCTCTTCTTAAAAAACCAACTCTAGATCAAGAGGTTTTAGCCAATTACAGACCAATATCAAACCTTTCTTTCATCTCGAAGGTACTTGAGAAAGCCGTAGCCAACCAACTATGTGACTTTCTCCACACAAACAGTTTATTCGAGGAGTTTCAGTCAGGATTTAGAGTAAATCATAGCACAGAGACCGCACTAGTTAAAGTTACAAACGACCTCCTAATGGCATCAGACAAAGGACTCATCTCTGTACTTGTCCTATTAGATCTTAGTGCCGCATTTGACACCATTGACCATCAGATTCTCTTACAGAGACTGGAATACCAAATTGGCATTAAAGGAACCGCCCTAGGCTGGTTTAAGTCATATTTCCTAGACCGTTCTCAGTTTGTTCATGTTCATGATGTAGCCTCCATGCAAACCAAAGTTTCTCATGGAGTCCCACAAGGTTCTGTATTAGGCCCACTTCTTTTCAGTTTATATATGCTTCCCTTAGGGAACATTATTAGGAATCATTCAATTAACTTTCACTGTTATGCTGACGACACCCAATTATATTTATCGATCAAGCCTGATGAAACCAATCACTTGACTAGACTTCAAGCATGCATTAAGGACATAAAAAATTGGATGACCCACAATTTTCTGAAGCTAAATTCAGAAAAAACTGAAGTTCTCCTAATAGGACCCAAACACCTTAGAAACTATCATTCCAGAGATTTAGCCTTAGATGGGATCACCCTGGCCACCAGCTCCACCGTAAAAAATCTTGGCGTTGTTTTTGATCAAGACTTGTCCTTTAATAACTATATAAAACAACTTTCGAGGACTGCATTCTTCCACTTGCGTAACATTGCCAAAATCAGACGCATCATTTCTCAAGTGGATGCAGAAAAACTAGTCCATGCATTTGTTACTTCTAGGCTGGACTATTGTAACTCTTTGCTATCAGGCTGCTCTAATAAGTCTCTTAAGAGTTTGCAGCTGATTCAGAATGCTGCTGCACGTGTTCTGACAGGAACCAAGATCAGAGATCACATCTCTCCCATTTTGGCTTCCTTGCACTGGCTACCCGTTAAATCTAGAATAGAATTTAAAATTCTTCTCCTAACTTACAAAGCTCTTCATGGTCAGGCACCATCATATTTAAAAGAGCTCATAGTACCTTACCACCCCACTAGAACATTGCGCTCCCAGGATGGTGGGTTCCTTGTGGTTCCTATAGTGTCTAAAAGTAGATTGGGAGCCAGAGCTTTCAGCTATCAAGCTCCTCTTCTGTGGAATAAACTACCACTCTGTGTTCGGGAGGCAGACACGATCAACACCTTTAAGAGTAGACTTAAGACTTTCCTTTTTGATAAAGCTTATAGTTAGGGCTGGCTCAGGTCATCCCTTAGTTATGCTGCCATAGAACTAGACTGCTGGGGGACTCACATACTCTCTCGCTCCCTCTCATTCTCTCTCTCTCCTTATCTATCCATCTATCTAATCCATCTATCTATCATGTTACTAATTAAACTTCTTCCCCGGAGTTTCTGTGCTCTCTCGCCCAGCAGGTTCTTGTGGACTGTGTCTGCTGCTGTGGTCCTGCGTGGCGTCTACTGCATGTGTTGTCGCCGTCATCATTGTTGCCATATCCCCATTACAGTTTATAGTTATGTAATGATTTGCTGCTACTGTAATAATTCATCATTCATTGTAACCTATTCCTATCATCAACTGTAATTCATTATTATTCATTGTACAATATGTGGAGTGTACAATATGTGTGTGTTGATTTGTTCTGTACATGTGACATCATTGCACGTCTGTCCGTCCTGGGAGAGGGATCCCTCCTTTGTGGCTCTTCCTGAGGTTTCTTCCACCTTTTTTCCTGTTAAAAGGTTTTTTGGTGGTCAAGTTTTTCCTCACTCGAATCGAGGGTCTAAGGACAGAGGGTGTCACTCCCTGTACAGATTGTAAAGCCCTCTGAGACAAATGTATTTTGTGATTTTGGGCTATATAAATAAAATTTGATTTGATTTGATTTGATTATATATTACGTGTACTGCCTAATTCATATGTTTATCATATAACAACCAAGACAATGTTATGATAGTTAAGAGGAATACATATATCTACATGCATACAGTACATGTACAGAATACATGTGAAATCAAATACCAATGCCAGCCACTCAGTTTGATGATAAAATGTAGAGCCCGTATCTTGATAAACACCATACAATCATCTAATCCCACCTATCAAGGTGGACATGGTTCTTGTCAAACATACTTTACCCTCTAGACCAGGGGTGCCAAACCAGTCGATCGCGGTCTACCAGTCGATCGCAGGCGGAGTTTCAGTCGATCGCGAATGACAAAAAAAACAAAAAACAAAAAAAAACTTGTTCACAGACACAGCACACTAATAAAACCATCGTTCATGAGTGACCAGAATATATTTTCATATTAATAACATTAAGAAATATATAAGTAATTCTTAAATATATAGATAATTCTGAATCCTATTCTGTTGCATGTTGGGTATGGTTTGCCATAGTTGCTAGGTTGTAACTAGGGACTCCAAAGCGCGAAGAAGCTGAGAAGATAATGGCGGAAACCAAAAAATCTAAAAATTATCATTTTTATCCTGAGTGGGAAGAAGATTACTTTTTTGTTTTTTCGAATTCAAAGCCAGTATGTTTGATCTGTAATGCTACCGTGGCCATTCCAAAGAAGGGAAATTTGGAGCGACATTTCATGACAGTTCACAAGAGCTATGCTAAAGACTTCCCGGCGAACTCAGCTATACGAACTGAAAAGGTAAACAACCTAAGGAGACAGCTAGCCGCAAAGCAGGCAGTGTTTACGCAACCTGGGAATAAGAGTAAAACTGCCACGATAGCGTCTTACCGTGTGAGTCGTGTTCTGGCAAAGCACAAGAAATGTTTTAAAGACGGCGAGGTTTTCAAAGAAGCCTTTGTAGAGGCCGCAGATGCACTTTTTGCTGACTTCAAGAACAAGAAGGAGATCATGTCAGCTATTCAAGAAACCCAGCTATCCAGGAACACCATTACAAGGCGGTGCGAGACCATGTCAGAGGACATTGAACGACAGCTTAGAAAAGACATTGAGAGCTGTCTTTGTTTTTCGGTGCAATTTGACGAATCAACTGATGCTGTGGATGTGGCGCAGTTATGTGTTTTCATTCGGGTGGTTTTTCATGACGGCAAAAGAAGAGCTTCTGACAATTTTGCCTTTGAAAGGGCACACAAGAGGGTCGGATGTTTTTGACACGTTTATGGAGTTTGTCAGTAAGTCGCATTTACCCCTCTTCAAACTTACGTCAATCACAACTGATGGGGCTCCATCTATGGTTGGGCATACTGCTGGGTTTGTTGCTTTGTGCAAGCAGTCGGAATCTTTCCCTGATTTTTTTAACTATCACTGTATCATTCACCAACAAGGGCTGTGCGGAAAGATTTTGAACATGAAGGACGTCATGGACATAGCTATAGCACGCTATTGCGTGCTCTTTTCGGGCCAGGAGTTTACAGAGGCGCTTATTCCGTGCCCAGCTCAAGGAGGCAGGTGCAGACCACACCGATCTGCTGCTGCACACCGACGTCAGGTGGTTGAGCCGAGGCAAATTTCTCGAAAGATTTTTGGAACTTTTGCCCGAAATTAAAGAGTTCCTGAAGCACACAACTACCCATGCTGCTGCTGCTTATACTCAGCTGGAGGACGGTCAGTGGCTCGCTAATTTGGCTTTTCTCACAGATGTCACCAATAAGATCAATGACTTGAATCACGAGCTGCAGGGGAAAGGAAAGCACATCACCAACATGATCAGTTCGGTAAACACCTTTAAAACGAAGTTGCGCCTGCTGTTACGCAGGTTGCAACAGTGCGGCGTCAGGAACTTTCGTTTAGTTTAACAGTTGGTGATAGTTTCACTCTCTCCCTCTAACTGTCTTGCTCTCTCTTGCTTGGTGTGTCTTATGTTTATTCCTCTGACTCCTTCAGTGATGATGGTACATGTTATAAATGTAGTTTATTTGTTGTGATAGAGACAAGGCTGTAGTTAGCCCAACCCCCAGTAGCCTAGTCCCCCCCAGGCAGCTCCCGAGCCCCAGAGAAGCCTTAGTGGCTGAGTGACTGTCCGAAGTAACATGACACCGGTAAAAACAAGGGAAAATATAGTTTTTAAGATAAAACTACAGTCGCATAAACTATTCCATTTTTTCATTATTTTTACTATTTGAAAATTTGAAAATCATTACCTATCCCTAAGAAGCAATCAACCTTACAATCAAAACTACTGTAGCGCTTTGACTTAAACATGATGGAAAACTTGTATCCTAAAATAAATAAATAAAATGAATCACTTTAAGATTGAAATGGAAAGTATGTATTACAGTATAAGACTAATAGTTATATTATTGTATTCAGAGACATCTATAATATAAATGTATTTTGTATCTGAAATCCTCAACAGACTGTTTACCACACCATCCCATTTTATTTGTAATAGTTCTTATTGTGGATCATAGATGTTAGATTAGCCATCTCTTATTTTGAGGGCAGAAGCAGCGATACCTGGTTTTATCTATAAAGTGTTTCCACAGAAATTACAAGCCTACAGTATCTCACAACAAAAAAATAGAGGTAATAACAGCAAAACTATCCAAAGTTGAGGTTGTTGCTTAGATTTCTTTTGTGTAAACAGAACTGGCAAATCTGCCCTCCAGAGTTCATGTACAAAAATGAAGCACAGCACCACAGGGGTTTGTGAAATATTTCTTTACATTAATACTTTGGTGTGTTTCTCCTGTGTTAGTGACACAAAAAACTAAATACTAAACAGAGTCACACTTGTGCAAGTTTGATAGCACAAATGCCCATCACATAATTTATACATATAGTGCAATTTCTATGTTGAGTACTTCATAAGAAAATACATTTATTTGACAAAAACATTAAGCAGAAAATAAACCATACAAACAATAGGCAGAAATTTTAATGTAAAAATAAGATAAAATATTAACAATAACCGTTGTTAATACTAACCATAACCAATCAGGATAAAATAAAGAATAGAAATTTAAACATTACGCAAATCCTAAACTAATGATTTGGTGTTCCTATGATTTTTGTTGAAAGGCGACTCTCAGAAGACCTGAGGGGCTTATGGTGGTTGTAGTCAGTAAACCATCAGTTAATCATTCTCACTACTTGATACAGTAAGTGTAGCATCAAGAAAAACGTCATCAGCCATGTAAGCATCACTGTAGAAGCTGAAAACAATCTCCAAAGAGATTTGTCATATTCAGTGTAGCCATGGCATGGTTGAAAAGCCACATAATTAAACAATATTTATAAATATTAGAACAAGTAATGTCAAAAGAAATGAGAACCCTCTCAGCATCCTGAGTAAAGTCTGTCTAAAGTCTGTGTGACAAAACAAAGGATTGTCCTGTAACCTGAAAACTGAATCATAACACAAGGCCAAATCCAAAGCGTCTTTAATAACGCTGCTAGTAGTTGATGTTTTGTCCGTATTATATTTCAGCTTTGTGTTTACCTTAGAAACATTATTCTTTGTATGTGGGGAAAAGAACGCAAAGAGTAGATCATAATAAGATAATAAAACCCTCCATTAAAATTCACGCTAATGAAATTCGTACTAGGCTTCACAGCTCCCAAAAGCAGGAAGGAAAATCATGTCGTCTCCATAATGGGCAACATTGACAGATTAATATCAGATGTCAATATTGCCTTGATATACAGTATTGGCTTACAAATGCACATGCAGACAGACACACTGGGATATGAAGGTGCAGAGTGAGGGTGAAGAAAACGTGCTTCAGGGCCCAGACTTTGGCTCCCTCCTGTTCTCACTTTGCAATACTGCAGCTTCATTAACATGTCTTGCACAGACAGGTTGAAGAACACATCTCAACATTTCCAGGTAGATGTTCTCCCACAAGCTCAAGTTTAAAATTACTTTCTTTATCCTTGTGACATCCTGTCCCCTGTAGGATGAAACCACACTAACACCTCTCCTGTCTACAAAAACTTTCATGTGATCTTTGAGAACCAACTGTCCTATAAGATGGCAGGTATTTTTCCACTCTGCAGATTCCATTGTATCAAACCTTTACTCATCAGCTTCTAGTATATGTTCTTGTCATTGTTAGGCTAGACCACTGTGACTTTCTCATTATTGGCCACTTTTCTCCCTCACAGCTCATCCAGAATGCTGCAGTCTATCAACTAACCCCGTTCCTTCCCTGAACGACAAGAAACCTCTCTGGCTGCCTGGTGTCACATTCTCACATTCTCCATCCAGTGGTGGATTCTAGTGAGAACAGCGAAGTTGGAAAATCAATCCATCTTGATTTCTGACTTTCAGCCCTTCAAAACCAGTAAACCAGGGTTTAAAATGCTCAGAGATACTTAAAGCCTTTACAAACTTGGTTTCAAATCGTGACTATTTTTCTACAACCTTAAATGTGCATTAATAAATATGCAACAATTTAAGCTACGGTTTAGAAAAACTTTCCAACTGATCACTTCCCGCTTCAAGCCAGTGATAGAGGCACAGACAAAAAAAAATTAAGTATCTTATGTGAAAGCCAAAGTGTTGTAACTGCCCAAAGAAATGTAAGAAAAGTGATATTCTGCATGGGAGCACTCCATGAATACACACACATTAACTTTTTTTATTGTGTACTCAGGCAGTACACTTATTAAGACTTTTCAGCAATTTAAACATTGAGCCATGGGTACCAGTTCTCTCCCCTGACAGCTGTGGTGTCATAACATATTGTAATATAAAAGCCAGATAAAATGAGCCTCCTTTGGCCTGTCTTAGTGGCCTTGTTGAATGTGATTCCATCAGCTGGGGCAAGGAACACTGTGCCATATTCACTCCTGGAGATGAGATTAGGTTGGCACTGAAAGATGCACTCATCCACACGCAACCCTTATCAGTATGTCACTGCGACTTGAGGGGAAACTCAAAAACCTTGGAATGGTAAGGAGTTTTGCTGTGAAAGCTCATCCTGAAAAGCTTTCTCATTACTTTAGTACTTTAGTTACTGAGAAAATTCAACAGTAAGGCAAAAGGTATAAAGATTCAGTAAATGAATCAATGCCCAGTTAGACAGAAAAGACTGGTAACAGTTACCATTGATCTAGAGATTAGTAGGGACACACCTTTTGAGCTTCTGCATGAATTGGCATTAGACAGAGTGTTAGGGATGCTGCCGTCCGCTGCTTTATGTGGTCTATATGTATAACCCTTTTTAGTGCTTCGTTTGTGCCCGTAAGGCAGCCTGTGTTTGTCCCAAGCTTTGGAGGCTTCCACCTCCTGGTTGGTTTTTAGTGATCCTGATTGGAGCAGCACCTGGTCCAGTGCACCAATCCATGTGATGCAATTGGGGGACTGATTCTACAAATGTTTGGCCGGCTAGTCAGTCAGGACGGCTGTGATTCTTTGCACTTTCACCACCATGCTTCTCGTTGCGTTGTGTCAGATCTGCTAAGCTAAGACTGATAGAGATCTGTTTGTGAATTTATGTATAGTTTTCATGATTACTGATAACACACACTAAAAATGTCTTTGTTAGACACACTAGGAGCAGGGTTGCTGCTTTGATTGTTTTGGTTAGAAGTTAGATGTGAGGTTTTATTTTTATTTGGTTTCTTCAGACAAAATATAGTTGAGGCTCTTATTTTAAAGCACCTTCTTATTAGTTATTGATTTGAACAGCACTCACGGGCCTCTTATAGTTATTGATAGCTGGGAGGTTGGATTATTCTTCTAAACAAAAGGGGGTAATTGTGTGCAGCTGTGCACTAATTGGACATGTCACTGTTTCCTTCGCTTAGGAAAATTGACAGCTGCTGTAAAGATGATTTGACTCAAATAGCTAATCACTTCAGTATCATATACTCTACACTTACTCAGTTACTTAAGAAGGAACTTAATGCTCTAATTGTGGGTAAATTGGTGGAGTAGCAGATCATTAGGCCGCTGTGCAGACAGAGTCCACTGTGCTTGAGGATGGTACCCTGAGTGGGGTGGCAGGTAGAAGAAAATCTTGAGGGTGATCCTCACGCTGCTCAAGCAGTCTTGTTTTTCACATATATGAATAACATATATGTACAGAAGCAAACTAATCTGCATACTGTTGGATTAGTAATGCCCATTGTAAGTATATAAAGGTATCAGCTAAACTCTTAAAATTAAGATGCAAATGTAAGATGAAATATGAAACAATTCTTACTTACTGGAGTAGTGCTTTATCACAGTTAAATGTAACAACACCCTGGATGATGCAAGCGGACGAGAGCACACACTGTTTGAGACTTGATAGCAACTGACATATGACATATGACTTATGGCATGACAACATATTTATGTTGTCATCTATAGTAAAGCTCTCCAAACATACATATTATTGAGGCATCAATTACTTGTTCACCTGTGCATGAAGCGGTTGTACATATGCACATGCACAAAAATGTATATAATTATTAATACAATAATAAGAAGAACTTACTAAAGGCTAAAGCTGAACTGCAGAAGGTAGTCTCAGAAGCTGCCTGGTGAATCTATTGTTTGTAATTAGGATGAATAGCCAAATAACTAGGACCTGCATTATTTTCATCTTAGGTCCCTGTAGCAATAATACAGTATCTAAAATGAAAACTGTTTGTAATTGCTGAGTTTGATAAGTTGTATTCATACACAAGTGAGTCAGCAGAAAGTGTTGTCCCAAAAGAAGAAACATGCCATTTAATAAACACAAAGACAGTATCTTAACTGTCTCGCATTGATATAACTTACATTTGGGATTATATATATTTTACATAATGTGAAGAATGACAAATCAGGGCATGATATCATACACACTGCTATAAATGATATATCTATCACAGATTCATTCGGTTGTTCCTGTTAGTGGGTACTGCGTGTTCTCATTAAATCTGCAAGTCTGCTTGATTAAGTGTTCTGTGATTAATTGTGGAAGCAGAACAAAACAACAAAATATTAAAAACAACAGATAACAAAATATAAAAACATCATGTTCAGGTGCTGTTAGCACTCAGTGGCATTTATGTGATTAGTAGACGTTGAAATTATCAGCTCTGCCCACTGCCTGAAAGCCGTGCCCTGCCTTAAAGATCTTTCCTATTCAATTTAACGGCATGTTGCCCCCGTCCTCCTTAACTATTTGCCTGTGTCGTTCTGAGGCACTGCATCACTTCTGCTTTCTTATTGGACAGGACACTCCACAGTCCTTGCTGAGATGGGTGACCATTACCTCCCACCGAACTCTGCCGCTTCACTTAGCTCAGATTTAATTAACTCCAACCAGCCCTCACTCCTGGAGTGATGGCTGCAGAGGATTGTCCATTGGGGTTTCTGATCAAGCAGTGGACAAGAATATAAACTAGCCCTTCAAGCTGAAGGAAAACAGAATCACAAGCTGGTGATTGTGATGCCACGACGAGTGAACACACACACACACACACGCAGTTTTTATTCTACTGGAATTGCTAAACCTCTCTCTTCCCAGCTCGCTCAGATTTTTCGATCCTGTGTTTAATTAGGCCCTACAGTTAAACAATGTTCTTAGTTTCCGAGGGTGTGAATTTACCAGCATTAAGAAAGGGAGGGGAGAGAGGGGAGATTGAAATCACACAAAACTATAAATTATAAATCACACACACACAGACCTACTTTGGGGCTGATAATACATACAATAAGTTCTATGTGGTTCGACGTAGCGGGGTGGTGTGATGCTCAATTTAAAGGCACATGAGAGTGACATCTCCATTTAAAATGTCTGTCCGTTCTTGCCTATGTTCTTCTTGGATACCAAGTGATCCATGACGACTACTCCCCAACAGTGTCAGCAGCCCTTGACAAATGTGCTAGCCCTGCAAAGCGCTTGTACAAGCACAAACATATCTGGACTATTTATCTTCCTGCTGGAAAATGTATCAGAATATGAAAGCATATCAACCGCATCCATTTTGTCTGGAATCAAATCTGACAATAACAGGCATACGTTAGCAGATGATAGAGGGCAAAATGTAGGAGAAAACAGAAAATAGCAATTTCACACTAAAATTATTTGATGTTTAATATCCAGTTGGTTTCCTTTCAGCTATTTGCTTTTCAGTTGTGAAGAAGCAATTCTAAAGTTTGATGTGCCTTAAAACAAATAAGGTCAACGATAGAGAGAGGTCAGTACATCACTGATTCAATCTCCTGTTGAACCTAAAATTAATCAACTGTATCATGCAAACATCCATACTATTCTTATTTTATCAATGTACAGTATGCAAGTTTCCTTTAGATGTGTTTGCCTATTCATTGTCCCTGTCCTGACCTGCTGCCCTACTTATCCAGAAATGTGAAAGAGACATTCAAATGTTAAATCCCATTGTTAGAAAATGTTTGCATGTATCACAATGTGACTATAATTAGGTTGAGTATTTCACCAAGTTTGGGATTTTTTTTACAACCAAAAAAAAAAAAAAAACTTTCTCAACACACGGTTGCTAGTAGAACTCAATAATATTGAAATTATTTTATAGTCAATGTGACAAATGGAGATTTTAGACCGTGCCTAAATTCATAATGACGTCCTTTTGTGTCCTGCTAATTCACTCGAGCAGTTTTTCCTTCTGACGTGACTAAAATTTGAAGGTAGCACTTGTTCAACTTGATTAATATGTTTCACTATTTTAGTTCTGAACATTATGTTTAGTCTCACCTTGGCACAAACTATTGTACTTCAATTGCCTTTAACACAGAGCTGATTCCTGAATGACAAAAAGCAACAGGATTCTTCCAGAGCTTTTTACCACGTTTACTGTTGCTGTATCACTGTCCTGTATAGAGTCAAAGGCACATTTGTCACTATCTGCTCTCTGTGAGCAGCTTGAATCCTTGCTGAGCACATTAATCCTCTGGGATGGGGCCCTTTAGAATCATTTATTCACAGTTGGGGGGTAAAGCGCGGAGGAGTCAAAGGTCGCTACTTGGCCATTCATATCACCATAACCCTGGGGCTTTTCCATCACTGTAAACTCTCAATCTGGGTGAGTGACCACAAAGGCCAAAGCACATTGTGGGCAGTGGTGCTTTCTGCAGTTTTATGGTCACTGATATCTGTCGCAGTTCGATTAGCATATGCCATCGGGAGCATACTTTCATCCATCATCAAGTTGCTTACAGCAACATAAGCGGATACAAGTAAAATGCGGTGGTCATTTATGAAGTTTAAGAGCTATATTAAAGCTTCATTGAATTCTGGGATGATGTCAATATATAGCTCTATACCTAAGACACATCGTGTACAAAAAAGACATTAGCACACCGAAGGAGGAAAAATAAAAAAGAATATGCTAAAAAATGACAACAACATGTGCGTGAGTTGTTACAGTAAACATCAATAGCCTTCAGCCACAGTGGAAATTCCATAGACATGCAATCATTCATTTCATCTACAGGTCAAGCACTGCAGTACATGACAACTCTAATGCTAAACTCTCATTGGGTATTCATTGCCAGGAAGCTGCCTATTCATAAACAGGAAAAAACAATAACAGTATGACACAGTAGCTGCTATCTAAATAGCCTGAAGAACAATTCACATGATTTCACATAATTACTATCCACTGGATGTCTACTGAACACAAAAGCAAATAACTGCTTTTGGCAGAACATGTGGAGGGGGGGGGGGGGGGGGATTAAATGTTGAGGTTCTCTTTATAAAGACTAGATTTTCAGTGGCACAAATCCGTTTGTATAACCATGGTCTAATGCTATGCTAATAAACTACATCCTTTGCCACTACCATTTATAATGTTTGTTAAGTTATTTGATGCTGGTGATGTTCTTCATGCTAACTACAGACACAAATAAAGACATTTTAAGTGAATTTATCTCTTAATTTGTGCCAACTGGTCTCTATAAAACTCACTACTAATAGAAAGGTTGATGGGGGGGGGGGGGGGGGGGGGGGGGCAATGCTTAGAGGACCTAGTTAGGCATCATTCTGTGGTTTTACATGAAACAAACTTTTATTGCAAGTTGAGATGCACTCCTCAGCACTCCTGTCAAAAACAACATCAGTGATGCTGCTTTTGGGAACATCATCCTGTTTTCACCCAGCTCTGCGGTGCATCATCACATTGGCAGTTCTGTCTCCACCCATATTTCATTTTGGCACTGTTTGTGCTTTCATTACAACAACTCATCTTCATGTACTCTCAGTAATTTGCTATTTGTGGTCGCCTATGGGGGCATAAAGCAAAAACAATGATGGAAATAGACAATGATAACTAAGGCTGGGATTCTATCTTGGTCCACTGCATTGTGCACTGACGCACATAAAAGGATATGTTTCTTCCTTAAAGCAATTTTGACTGAAACTGTGCTTAAAATGAGTCAATGAATCTTATGGGGATGGCTTAAACTTCATTCCTATTGAATGCACATTTGTAGGATGTTTTGTCTAACATTGTTTGTATTTCATAGACAAATAAAATAAGAAAATGAAAGAGAGAGGAATTACATGAGTCTTGGGCTGGATTTAAAGTTGAATTATGGAATCAGGATGTCCAAATCTGTATGTTCCTGATAAAGATGGGCAATGAAATCAGAAGAGTGTGGAATGGGGCCATTCTCAAGTTAGACATGGCCACAGGTGCTTTTCCTCTTTTCCCACATACATGACCTAACTAGCAGTTACCGAGTAACAACTCAGTCTCGGATAGGCTATGTGGTAAATATGTAGCAATGCTTCACAAAACACCAGGACCCAAGAGACATGGAAACATGGTACAACATGGTAAACTATTTTTACTCGCTGATTCTTGCTTGGGAGAAAACGGAGGAAGAAACTACAGTTGAAAGGTCCTTTAGTCAAGAGACGATGTGTGATGTTATATATATAGTATATTGAAACTACATCAGTTGTGCATTTATTACTTAAAAATGAGTGTAAAGTTAAAGTGGTTGTGATTCTTAAGTGCCCTGAAGAGCCCCATATTTCAGTCTGATCCTGAGAAATAACAAAAAAAAAAAGGTCTGTCCATTCTAATGCACTTGAATTGTGCCCTCAAGTTTAGAAATAATGCTTTATAGAACAGTTCATCACATCCTCGTAGGTCAGACCTCTGGAGGATGCAGACTTTCTTAGAAAAGTTTTTTTCCAGGTGTAAATGCAGCCACATTTCTGTCATTGCATTACACCTCAGGCAACACCCTCACTCTCTCTCCATCAGAGTGCAGCAGAAACCTGAAGTGCCAGAGAACTATTTGGGAACGTTAAAAGCACCCGTGCTTGCGTTTGTGAATCACTTGCTTTTCTCCCTTGTATATAATCAGAAAACATTCATTAAGCTGCTCAAATGAAAAACAAGGCAAAGACAAAACTGGGAATTGTTTTAGGTAAATCTATATGAGCCTTTCAGTTTCATAAAGAATCAAAGGCTGATATTTTTAAAACAGTTATAACCACAGTGCAACTGAGAGGTGGGTGTGGGTAAGCAAAGATAAATGTTCTCATTCAGCACTCCACCTCACCATTCAATATGGAGGAAGTGTCCTCGTATGTGTAGCCACTCTTGAAGGATATGCTTGTCTGAGTTCTGAGACTACGCACTGAAGGAACAGGCAGCAAGCAGACGATCACAGAGGAGCTGAGTGCGTCCATTAAGGCTGTCAGTTAGCAACGGCCTTGATTAATTGCATGCTGCATAGTGGCAAATTAAGGCAGGTCTCAAGCCCACCCCCCTAAATAATTAGGTAAGAATAGATTGCCAGAGAGAGGAGGGTGAATACTGGTTGCCTGGCGTCACTCAGTCTGTCCTACATGTAATAAAAGGCCTCACACTATGTGAGAATGGGCGATAATTGTGTGTGTGTTGAGGAGTATATTTGCATGCATGACTGTGGCTTGTATGAATAACCGAAGAAGTAATGATGGTGCTGATGGTGCATACATTTATGCTTGCCCTCTGTGGCACTTGCTTGTAAGCTTGTATGTACACACTGCAGGGTGTGTGTATGGAATGTGAATGACTGCAGTAGAGTATGATTGCTTGTGCATATCTATGTGTTTCGTTACAGTATAAAAAGAGCTATGCAAATATAGCAGTATATCACAGATGACAGTTTTCTCATGCACTCCTGCAGCCTTGTGGTCTTGACCAGCTTTATGTAACATCACTGCAGCTGCGGTTACACCTGTCTTTTCAATGTGAATTCCATCATCTGAACATGCCAGGGTGCATTAAGTGACAGGTCTAACTGCTGCCAGAGAGCATTTTAACTCCACTCAGCCAAACCACATCCTGAATTCCCCAACACTGGACTCTAGTGAACACAATTTAAGCACAATCTCGACATTTGTTTTGTTGCATCAGCAAAACCATATTCCACAGTGAGTAAACAACAATTCCCTAGAGGTAGCACTTTCACTTCTATTACTACAAATCAGTGGTCTGGTTTACAATAGTAATTTATGCTTAATACCTTTTGAAGATATGACTGGTTAGCCTAGCACCCTGCCCACATATGACACTGTTCTGCCTCATTTTTCAGACTTCTGTCTCCTACCCAGCTGATAAAACGAATGTGCTTCAATTTTAATCAATGCAGCTGTCTACACCTGCTGCATAATTACTCATGTTTCATTCACATTTATGCATGAGATCCAAATCATGTTGGCAGGCTTCAAGTTTACATAAGTCTATCATGCATCAGTAAATACATTATGTATTAGCACTGTTTAATGCCTTTCATAGAACTTCTATGTTCATGTCTCTGTACACAGAGCTCGATTGAAAGTGCACTAGATAGATATAGGCAGGATATGTGGAGTCCAGTGAAAACTGTCTCTCTCTCTTTTCTAACAGGCCAATTCTTAAACTTTAACCACTGATCAGGCTGCTGACTTTTTAGGCTGTTGAACACCTACTCCAAGTGGGTCTTGTTAGGGTGTTAGAGCAGTAAAAAGGAGAAAAACAAAAAAGAAAAGTGTGCAAAACAAGTTGTAATTAACATATATATTGTTCAAGAAAGAAGGAAACAAGAACCATGGTGCTCTAAGTTCTCTACATAGATTCAGGGCTGTCCTGGAATCTCAGAGAAGCAGAGGTAATCATCATGATCAAATAAACACTCGCAAATATTCATTTACTCTTTCTTCCCTGTGTATCATTTTCTGCCTGCCCACATGTCTTCTGTGACTTATAATCTCAAACAATAAAGAAACACTGGTTATGTATTGTAACTCTGGTTCTATGAAAATTGATCTAGCACGGTTTAATGTAACATCAAGGGGGGTGTCAGAGGCAGTGGTGAGCCTACTCCACATCCACCACCACAGTTTTCAGGGAAGCTTGTATTTATAAAGTTACAGTTACTACAACTTCTGTTGCTTTTGTGAAAACAATCCTTGCCTCCTTTTGGTGGAGGGCCAACTTGACCAACAGAGGCAAGGAGAGACATAGGAAGAAGATAATTCTGTTTTAGAGGCAGTTGACAAAGAGTTGTTATCCCTAACAGTATAATCCTGCTTCAGTGGTTGCTCAAATCACTACCACTGTCTTCACTGCCCTCTTCTTCCATGAAAGACCCCATTGGAACATGCTTTGAAAATACCTTAAACACCCAGTGGTGATCAGACCTGGTGCGGAGTCTGATAGAGTCTTAGGACAAAGCCACAGAGAGCTTAAATAGTTGTCAGAGATGACATGCTCCAGACATCGTCATCTTCATTTGTTAGAAAAATTCACGTTTATCCTGGAATTAATGTTGAGGAGTTTGGGGATTAATCACACAAGTCGCTTTACACACATTATCAAATATGCTTGGGTCTATGTTTACTGATAACTGCAATCAGATTTGTAAGGTACAGTTGTTACATCATAGCAGTCAGTAAAATACCAAATCACTGAGATTAGATCAGTAAAAATCAACAGACTATTTTGAGTAAATTTCATGGCTCTCCTGTGAAATTATGTGTTGACAAATATGAAGATTTTCCCTAGAAGTCCTCCATATGAAACAGCCAAATATGTCGTTTGACCATGTGCACTCCATCATGACACATTACAATCTTTTTCTAATATGACATTGTTTATCTGTGCTTTCCAAAACCATTACAAATCATTGTTAAAATAAAAAATAATGATGTGACTTAACTATGGTTAAGGTCTTAGACACACTAACGACCATACCATTATAACTTTGTTAACAGTGGTATCCTGTGGGAAAGTCCAATTTCTGAGTTATTGCCTGCACCACTGTTCCAGGGTCATAATTACTATGTCGCTAGGCATCTGTCACTCAAATGTAACTATAAGTATATTGACATTACAACCTATTGTGTTGAGTCTGTGTGAAAGACTGATAAGGACTGTAAAATTGATAGAGTATGGAGTATTTATATTATATTTATAATATAATATTTAATACAGTGACAAGCTCTAAAAACCATCAGACCTGCCGCAAGTTATGGATTATTCTATTGGTACTGGCTGTTTCACCCTCCCACGTCTCTTTCACTTTGAAACAACACACATGAAACAACAAGCTATTTGCCACGCAGCCAGAGCGTAAACATCATTGTCAACAAATCTCAGCATGTGTCTTTCAAATACCGATCAAATGTTTTTTTGAAATGTGGATCCCCTAGGAAGACTACATTGTCTTTTGTTATCCAATTTGAGCAGTGCTGTAATACACCTCAGCATAAAATTGAAATTATCAATGTCACCAGAAATAAAAGAAAAAACTCATATTGTGCTATAGATGCAGCGTTTGCGGGAGACTACGATGAAAGTGATGTAGTGTGACAAAATAAATACAGAAGATGTGCCACAAGGGAGCACTATAATAAAAGAACTGCTGAGGAGAAGGGGAGAATATGGTTTTGTTTGAGCTTACTACAGTAAGACTGTTGTGTGTATATGTGTGTGTCAGTGTGTTTAGTGCTTGCATGGGCCAGCAGAGGGTGTGTACTTGTGTGTGTTGTGTGCAGGGCCTGAGCCAATGAAGCTTGGATTCGTGTTGCTCGATCAAAGTCCCTGGAGTAATCTCTTATAAGAACAGAGCGGGGACAGGCAGGAGGATGCCCATTTCATTCTGAAGTGTATTAAATCCCTCCACTCACAAACCAGTATACCCCAGTGTGGCAATGTAATTTTGGTGGGCATGTGGATCAAAAAAAAAAAAAAGATGTATTCATAAGACTGGTGCTGACACTAAACCAAGATTGGAATGAAGAATAAAGGATGACAACACGCTTCAGTGATTGGCCAGTGGAGGAATTCCCCTGTGTCCAAGCAGATATGTCTCTCCTTCTCATCATAGCAGGGCAATTTTGTCCCGGTTATAGCTCCTCCATCTTCTCCCAAGCTACTCCTTATATCAGCATTACAATTTCCTCCCTTGTGCAAGGGCCGAGTGCTACTCTACTTCAGACAGAGAAGCAGAAAAGATGAGAAAGCAGAGACGAAGAACTGCTGGACTCTCAGTTCAGTGATACTTCTGGTTTCCCCAAGGTGTGGGAATGTAGATTCAAAGGGAAAAATATGACGGGAAATGAATTTGTGGTTAAGATTCCTGCCCCATGAACTACATATGCCTACTGGAAAACCTTTCCTATAATATGTATCTAAAAGAATAACCACTATATTCCAACTAGACATGTGACAGAGGGGTACCTGCAGAAGGGAATTATCTGTGATAATGCTGCTACAGCGATACCGATTTGTAAAGATCTGGATTGATGCGGATTATTAATTTTGGGACTATTTGTCAATGTTAATGCCTTCACAAGATAAGGGAGTGTTGACATCGTCAATTTATCTCTGGTGTCGTCTGCGACAGTTAATACCAATCACATGCACTGTAGATACAATAAGCATCCTGAAGGCTCTGAGCTTGTGGGAACCTGTCTTTAGACCCCTAAGTGTGCACATTAATCATTACATTTTCATTCGTCTCACATTTTACAATATGCCTGCCACTGTTGCTATAATCCCTGCCTTCCCACCTTTCTTGGTTTCATCTTTCTCATTTCTGCATCCCGCTCCACAGCATGTTTGCGTCACTCCTTCTCTATTTTCTTTTTTCTCTGACTGTTTACAATGCATTGTATCCTCTGTCACCTTATCTCTCACCATCCCAATGCCTTCACTTCGAACACCCAGGAAAAAATCTCCTTTCCCAAGTGGTCCTATAGCAATGAAACAGTTATCCACTTCTGAGATGTGTCGCCCTTGAATTCCCCCTGAAATTGTCCTTCAAAGGCTTCTGCATAAGCTCTCTGTAGTCCCTGATGTGTCCCAACAAGTAACATAAGAATGGAAAACAAAGATACAATCTAAAGCTAATTTGAGTGTGTAATACTGGTGAGGACTGAACCCCAAGCTGTTTGTGCCATTATCCACATATTAAGATATGCAGACCTACATTGTAAAAAAAATGCTAACACATTTTGCTCATCAGTAGGGGAATGCTAAGTTTTTTAAAACTATACGTCGTCATTTATGTTCATGTTTTCATATGTGTTTATGTTTTGACCACAAATGTCCAACGGTTGTCAAGAGATTGGATCTTTATCTCCAAATTGTGCTACTGATCAACAATCAAATACAGATCAATATACATTAATAAAATAATACAATGTCCAACTACTAAATTCAAAATGTATTTGAATTAAAACAAACAAATAACTAATTAATTACAGACAGTCTTCATGGCCTTCTGCGCACTGCTGTAAGAGTACCTCAATATAAGGTGTCAGCTAGCACCTCTGATTTCCCTTTGAAACCAACCTCTAGACTCCATCACTTCATAAGTGAGACAGGAAGAACTAAGATGGAGGCCACTTCTTTGCATCCACAAAACCATTTGGGACTATGAATGTCCTCATACCTGCTGCCACAGCCTCCAAGTGGTGCCCAAAGTGATGTGAAGGTACTCTCCCCCTTTTCTAAAAGTGGGACATTGCTTTTCCCCAGAGGATGTAAGCTCCCAGCAAGTGCCTGCTTCTTTTCCTGAGCTGTAGTGTCTCTCAAAGTCTGCCCGACATTTAAAGGATTTGGGCCTTCGACTATCAAAGAGAGGCATAGCTGGGACTGTGGGAGAGCTGTGGCTTCAGCCCTGAATTTTAGCCTGTGGCAGTATGGGTCAGACTCCCAGATTAGGGCTGCTTTGGGGAGACATTGCTTCAGATAAACCCACAGAAATTCAGGTATAGCGAATAAGTCCTAGCAGTTTCTTGGCCTAGATAGACAGCTATGGGGCAAGGGTCTGAATTCATTACTGGCTAACAGATGCTTTCTGCTAGTATTATGCTCGTTGTGGGTGTAAGTGCTGATGCCAAGATTGTAAACTTTATTTCTGTCTCTCATTTTTGACTTAAGCTTAATACAACATTTTGAAAATAAATGCATTGCATGTAGAACGTAAGCATTTTTCACACATCTTCTTCTGTGCAGCAAGTACATTGAATTGAGTCCATTTCGGAAAAAATAAAATGTAATAATTAGCTATCCATAAATGTAGAAAATACTCCTGTGTTACCTTTAATAATCGGGTACCAATGAAAGAAAACAGCAAGATACAAAAATATGAACTAGGGAAAGACGAGGCACAGTGGTAATGTCCTCTATCCCTGAAAAGCCTGGTCTCAACCCTGGCTTACATAACAACATGAGAACAACTCCAACATCCACCTTTCTCTTGAGAACACACTGAAACACACTGCAGCCTCTCAGATCAAAACCATGTGGAATCCTAACGACCTCTCTGAGCTGTAGCCTACTCGTCTGAATCCCACTGAAACTACACTACAGTTCTTGTCTAAGTTATCAGTGAGTCAATCTTTTTCTCAAACTCTGGACTCCACACTGTGCTCATCCTTCTCCCGTCCATCCTTATCTTTCCACATCATCAGACAGATTTTTATAACATTCAACTTTAACTGTGTGCTTGAGTTGCATTTTCGTCATGACAGGCGTCCCTGGCCATTATGTAGTTATAATTACTGTATTTCCTCTAATAGTGGCTGGTATTCAAATAAACACTATGGATACATTTCTGGTGCCTGTTATATAATATGCGTGCCATGAGCACGAGCAGAGTCTTCTAATGTAGGCTACATTTCCACATTCAACAATATATATATATATATATATATATATATATATATATGCTATTTTCACTCAAAGTCGACCGTCACAGAGAGAGGAGGGGTACAGTGGAGATGGAATATAATTTAAATATGGAGATAATGGCACATATTTTAATAGGAGCATACATCCATGAGCATGCTACAGCTAAGTGGCGCACTTCCAAAAGTTCTGGGTGAAACTCAAGTGCTAAAATTATTCTGCATGACGGAGTAAGTGGATTACCGTAATTATCGGTAATGCAGTAACAAAAAACAGCGCAAACAGAACTAGATAAGAAAACAAAGAGGCTTTCTACTAAAATATGAGCAAATATACTTATCAAAAAAGGGGGTTATAAAAAGGCCTCTCTGTAATATAACATTGCTTCCAATAGAGGCCTGATACTCTCTACAGTTGAAGTAAACAAAGGCTCTAGCTATTGAAGGAAATATGGTAACCTACTAATAAAAAAAGGAAGAAAGAAATACAGAAGTGTATCACAGTAGTTAGAGAGCTAAACTGCGTGTCTGCACTTGGAACAAATACAACAGTCTCCATGGCAACAGAAGACCAAGTGGTTCTTTCTACCCTGCCAAACTGCGGTGAACCAGAGAACAAGCACGAAGGATGAAGTTCTTTCATTAAAGATTCCATTGACTTAACACACAATGCATGTCCACCATCACACATTGCTGTTGTACTGCAAAATATGGCTTAATGCCAATCCCTTCGTTGACATGTCTTTAAGACACTGTATAAGACAACCACACACTTCAGTGTAATGGTGATGAGAGACCTATTTCCTATTATACAAAAGAAAAAAGAACAATGGGTATTTATTCACTTACATAATCTGTAATGACTGAAAATATATATAAATGTATAACGTAAAAATATTTTCTCTTTTTTTCTTAATCATAAATCATATACAATATACAATATGTAATAAGAATCATATTCAATCAAAAGTTCGTAATAGACAAATGTCTCGAAGTAGTAAAGGAGCTTTTCTGTTAAATCCTTTGCTTCCTTTTTGCCAGGAGCAATACGGATGAAATGGAGTGGATGAATAAACAGGTACATACAGCAGCATAAATAATAGGAAAGCAAAACACTTACCTATATCAAGGGCAGTAGAAGAGAAGTATAGAGAGCAAGAACAATATTAAGGCCTCAGGGGAGTATTTAAACAAATACATATTAGTGTTACTTTTAGTCAACAAAGGCTATACTATTCTTACTTATTAATTTGTGCAGTAGAACCACGGAAAAATACATTGTCTGTACCATATAAGGAATATAAAATGACCACAGAGACAAGTTCCCAAATATCACTTGATGAGTTACCACTAGGGATGGGCATTTGATTTCCTTTATCAATCATTGGAAAATGAACGACCAATTATTGATTAATCATTGTTTTTTCTATTAAAAAATTCCTAACAAATTGTTCAATCACTGACGTCGTGTTGTACTATACACAGCATTACAGTAGTTTTAGCTCAAAATGGTCCCACAACAAGCTTTGTCTGAATCTCTTCATGTTTACTTTCAATTTTTACAGGATCCTGTTGGCATTTGAGGATTCAGTTTCCTCTGAAACTAGTTAAATACCCCCACCCCCCCCCCCCATTGGTAAGACCTATATCTATATCTATATTTAATTGTCAACAAATCTCAGCAAATCCAGACACACACACACACAAACAAACATATTATATAATTTTCTCCTCTGTGTTGTGCCGTAGATGACCATTGTTGTCCAAAAACTATTAAAGACATGTCAGTGAGCTACACTCAGTGGGTGAAATTCTCCTTTGTCCCGAAGGCAATGCCTCCCATAGTTTGTTTAGAAACAGCTCCAAAGACGACAAAAGCGATAACAATTTCAGTCTCAGGAGAGACTGACACATAATACATGTAAGTAAGATGACTTCACTCTTCGTTTGGCTCTGCACATAAGATTTGCTGAGAATAAGAATATAATAAACCACTCGCCATATCCGTTAAGGGACAGAATCTAAACCAGATTTTCAAGCTGGACGATGCATCAAAACACTAATTGTTTGAGTCAAAGTCATTTAAAGTCTCCCTACTGCATAACCGTGAAGGATCAGTAGTGCTCTACGCAAACAGCTCTGGTCAGCTGGGAGCATATACATCATGTGGATTTACTTTCAACCATTAAGAATATAGATGCTAGGGATCACATTTTACAGCGTGATAGGATCCCTGGCCCAGTCAGGCTGACCAAGCTGTCAGCAACCAACATGGAGAAGGGAAACTGAATGGATAGGGCAAAAAATGATATCCGCATACTTGTTCTGGGCCATATATCATTCAGAGGGCATTTTTTTTATGGAGTGTGAAAGAGGGAATGGAGACATTGGGTGAAGGTGCTTTGTGTGTATGTAGGGTAGGGATTGGTGAGGTTCTGCTCTGTGCTGTTTGTAGAGAACTGGGACCTTGCATGAACCGCTGTGCTGATATTCATTCTTCCAGCATGAGACCTGATTACTAATTCATTATTGGCAGTATTGAATTTTCTTAGCTACTTTTCCTAGAAGTCAGAGCCAGGTGGCACAGAACATTACCTTCAAAGGATATAAAGATAAACCTGAGTAATTATTTTGTTGGTTTATGGGTGATAAGCACCTTGCATGTGACTCATGAAGCAAATTCAATCATATCAATCAGAGACAATAATATATCAATAACAACAACTAATCAGCAGTTATTTTGTATATGTATGATGCAGCAGCAGTCAGAAATTGCGTGCAGGCTCTGCATCTTAATAAGAATAAACAGCAGCAGGGCTACTTGAAAAAATATCCACATAACAAACAAGTAATAAAAAATGGTTTAGAGAAAAATCAACAGTCCCCTGGTGCCACCTCTTAGCATCACTTTTATCTACCCCAGTCACCTCACAATGCCCTGGGATATTTGCACATTCTTTGCATTTATATAAAATAATTTATTTGAATCTGCATCATACCCCTAAGACATCAGATTATGATAAAAAAAAGTATTTTCTCACTAAATGAATAAATGCTTTGAATTCAATTCAATGTCCAATCGTTTTCTCCTGGTGTGTCTGACTTTACACAACATGCTACTCAGAGAGGCAATGCACAATTCATTATTGCAATATGGGGACAATAATAATAATAATAATAATAATAAAGGTTGCAAGTAATTAGCACTTTTCCAACTTGTAAAACATATTTGGCAAAATCTGAAATATACAGTACATTAAGTTGTTGAGAGTCAAAGCAGAATGATTTAGTGTGGAATATGTGATTAGAGAATAAGGGTGGTCTGCAGTGATTTTTAGCTATACAGCACCAGCTCAACTGAGGAATCGCCTTCCATTAAAAAGCCTCCTGTGGTCTGAGAGAGAACACGACAGAGCGTTAATTACCCAGCCAACACTGGAGAACAAGGTAAAAGGCGTGTTAATGAAATACTAATAAGGTTCCAATTTGAGTCCTTCAGCTTTGCCATCCTCTAAAGTGATCTCAAGGACTTCAGTTCCTTCCTTCTAGCTGGTCTCTGTTATTGCTAATTACCATCGCTCACATGACAGAAGGCAGTTCAGAAGCCATTATTTCTGGGGAATGAATTCTTTGTGTGTTGTCCTTTGATGGAGGACACCCAAAACTGCAAAAACCCTTAACAACTCCTGAAGAGAGAATAAGTTCATTGTGTGCCAGATGTTTTGCTTCCTCCATTTTGTCATTTAACAGTTGGGGAACAACCTACCAGTAGTCTAGGTTCTCAAGAGGGGTAATGTTTATTGTAGTATTTGTAATGTTCTAATTTAGGCATTTTGGACAGCTGCAACATTTAGTTGGAAAGTCAAAGAACCACATTCTCCTTACAACTTAAGAAAATACTTCAGCTGAGTTAGTGTTGTTAGGTTTTCAGAGTTGTCTAGTAACTGTAAATCTAGGGTTAGGATCTTCAAGAAAGGTAATGGAATTTCCACTATGGGCATCCTGCAGGACCAAAGAGCCATTTCACAAGACTGTGCACCGCACTGGAGCACAAACTGATAACATAAGTCAAAAGGAAACTCTTCAAGTGTTGGGGAGTAGCAACTAGAGGAAGAGCAGACAGGGATGGGAGATATTCTCAAAGACATTTGAAGATACAGCAATTTCTCCGGGCAATCATTTGATGCTCTCATTCTGTGATGACTGAGTGTCACTACTTTTGCGCCCCCATCACTCAAGTGCATCCAGCACTCTGAGAATTGATTGTTGAAGGATAGGACTGGAATAGTGCACACATACTGAAGTACATATCTAGCTTGCAATATAACTTTCTTTCAACAGTAAAAACAGTCCAAGCAACTCCATGAGAAAATGGATTTTTTTGTTGATGGTTCCAGTATCAACTCAGCACTTTATACAGAATGTCTGTATGAATGATCACCACTTGATAAAATTGGAATACATTACTTGTGATTTGTCACATTGAACAAGCCAAAACACAGATAATCAAATAGATAAAAAGATCTTTAAAGTACAATTTTGAATCCTGTGAGATAAAATTGTCAAGAAAGGCCAAATGGTCAAAAAGATACCGAAGAGCACCAATTAGCAGAATTAAACTGGAATATAAATGTGTGCATGTTTTTGTTGACATTGTTTTATCTTATTTAAGCCGTACATCTCAATGTCTTTAAACAGATTCAAATATTAAGATATTGATTTATGTATATTCTCAAGTCTTGACAGCTGTCTTATTATCTGCTCATATTACACAGAAGCTGAGCTCTGTGAACCTCTCGAATACAATTTATATCAGGTACAGAAATGGATTAGTTCAGCAGATTATTTGCCCCTCTGAGCAAGTTCCCTACAGTCACTGCAGACACCAGTGTAGGTTTTTTCCACTGATCTCACATGAAACATTTAAAGCATCACTCTGTGTTGAAATGATTGAAGGTCAGTGGAGGTTTGGCATTAATGAACGTATTTCACTTATTATTATAGCCTTATCATAAAACAGCTTTGAATAGATTAATTCCATCAAAGCATCACATAGAAATTGTATTAGCATTCAGATTCAAACAGCAAATCCAGAACCGGCACAAGCTCTGATTTTGCTGAATGTCACGATCAATGCCAGCACATCACAATATTAGGATATTCTGCTAATTTTCTGCCAAGAAACAAGGACTTAACCCTCAAACTTTGTTACGCTATGTACTATTCTGAAAGGAATACAGTACGTACATCAGTAAGATATAAAATATGGCAAAAGATCCTCTTTTCAGTGCAGTCTGTTTTGTCTTGCAAGATCTGCTTTGGAGATTCTGTGTTGTTCTTTTTGCTTGTGTTTCCTCTTCCTATCAAATTCATTCTTTCTTTCTTTCTTTCTTTCTTTCTTTCACAAATATAAATACAACGTCATTGTACTCCTTTACCTTGGAGTTATGTTGTGACCTGAGATATTAGATGATTAAAAAAACAAAAAACAAAAAAAAAACAACAACAACTAAAAACTAAAACTAAAAACGTCTCAGTAAGAGCTCAGTAAACCTATTCTTCTGTGTCTCTTTTTTCATCCTTTCCTTCCATCTAGCTCAGAGGACTCTTAGACAGTCACTAAGACTGTGTTTGTAGTGCTTGCATAGCAGTTGTTGGTAATAACTATGATGATAATGGCCAGTATTTTTAAAACTTACAGGAAATCTGGCATATTTGCTTTGTCAGTCTCGTGATGGTATTTATATAGAATATAAAGCAAATGGCTCCATACGGCAGATTCAGATTTTAGCAGTTGGTATTATTTACCCAGGCATTTAACTGCACCTTGTATTTAAGTATTACCACATAAGGTTTCAACTGAAGAAAAAAAATAGCTGTTTTTTTGTAATGTTTCTTCCATAAACTAATAAGATTAAAAGACCTGTAACCCATTTCCCAAAGGTATTTTAAGATTACAATAATCTATATTATGAATGTTCTCATACTTCAAGGGTGTTTCCACAAAGGATTGAAACTTTACATGTAGAAATTACTGTAGGCAAATGTGTGCATAAGGGAATTTAATTCAAGCTTTTAGTCAATGCTTATATAAAAGTGGCGTTGCCGAGTGATGCAATTTAAATTATAGCTGCCACAAACATAAACAATCCTGTATAGTCTAAGATTGGTAGATATATTATGATACATATGTACAGATTTTTAAGAAATAAGTAGAAAATGGAAACATTGGTTGTGATATTATGTTTGTCATGTGTAAATCTATTTATGTAATAATTATGAATTGACATAAACATAGTATTTGTCCACTGTGAGAGCAGATTGGGGGCGTTACTCTCCAGACTTCTCTTTCCTGAACAGCTTACACAAGACTTATTAGTTCAGTGTCATCTTTATTGTGCTTCCTCTCTCTTCCTAAATCATTGCTGAACCAGTAGACATTTAAGACAGCCTCTGTGTTTGTTTTGAGGAATAGCAATGAACAGGAAAAGCATTGTGTATTATTGAAGCGCTGCTGCCTAAATTGTTTGTCAAGCCAGAGGGGGTTTCTTGGTTTGCTCTGTAAAGCATTCCTCTTGTGCTCTCCCAGCATGATATCTGCACCATACTTGGCTATGTGACATTGGACTTGCTGGATTCAAACATGTGTAAAATCTTCTTTGGGCTGAGTTAAGGATGGACACACAAAACCATTTGACCAAAGGATGCAACAAATATGGATTCACCGTTCAATAAATTGATGTGTTTCGATTTGCAAAACCTTGTTGTAGACATAATACTAAAAGATTTAGCTATGAAATCTCACATCATATTTGTACTATAAGCTACATCTTGTGTGCAGTCTTTTCTTGCAAACTACTTCCAAGAGTTCTTTAGAAATCACAGGAGAACTACTACCTCATCCTAAATGTACCTTGTCTGTGTTTTCTTTCCTCTTTCCTAGATAGTTGGAAGGGAGAGATGGGCATCCGCCTAGTTTGCATTCTGCACATGCTGAACGATTCAGGGCCTGTCAGGCAAGAGCTCTCTTCCTCTGAGGTGCCTTTGAGAGCTTGGGAGAAAAAGATGCATGTGAGGAGTTCTGAAGGAGGGTGAACTTCACACCCGCCTAATCTCTACTCTAGATCTGTTTGACGTTCAGCGGAAGCCCAGCTAGCGGACCTGGCACTAATTCAATCACTGATTCTTGATTGGCAGGGAAGCGTGCTGTAGCACTGGGGAAGCGAAAAAAAGTCCCCTTTGTCCTTAAAGAAAGATAGAGGGGAGGCTGTCTCCCTTTAGACTAAACCAGACCAGTAAGAGCCATATGTTGGAGCCAGAACTCAACAGATCAAATAAGGCTCAAGGAAGAGCAAGGCTGGAAATCTCAGTATTGCAAATGGGGAAGGGCATTAACATAAAACTCCACTAATTCTTAATCCCTCCAAATGTAACTTCAACCTTTTTTGGTGAATACATATATATTAGTTAATATTAGTTAGTTAGTTAATAATACACACCTGAACGTTTTTCCATTCTCTATTTTGTCCACATTGTCAGCCCAAGAGTACAGTGGGCCTTAGCGTTCGAGTGTTTTATCATTTTCTACTTTGATCATTTTTTAACATTAAAGTGTTCAAAGTTTGATTCACCAAACTCTCGTACCTCTGGTTGATTTGGTGACACCTGTGGTTACTGTGATATGAACTAGTGTGGTTTAATACCACAGCAAACACTTTTTAAGCTACATTGTCAGAAATACAACAGTATATATTTTACAGTGCAGGCAAACAAACACATTTTTGATCACTGTTACTTCTTGTTCCATTACGCCCTTCCAAGAACTAAAAATGATCCGATTTAGATAAAATACCAATGACCCTTGTCGATTCATTTTTGATCGCGGTTAACTCCAACCGTGGTATCAAATATCTTGTACTGATCATTTCCTGTCACTGAACAACAGTGACAGGAAATGATCAGTACTCTGCTCACTTTGCTGCATACCTGCCGTTCATTTAGCATTTCAAAAGGTTCATCAAAATGCTGAGAAATTAATAAATAAATAACAGACTCAGAAGGCCACTAAATTAAGTATTGATATACATTTTAAAAACTCTCATGGCAACCAGGTAACATTCGGATAAAAATAGAAGCAGATCTTCTAAACACTTACAGACACCAAATTAAGCCCAATGGTTATCCGTTGCTCCGTTATTAAATTTGAATGATGCTTCTCCAGAGAGCGACAATATTATGAAAGGAATAATTTCATCAGAATGAATAATTCAAAATAAAGTTATCAAACTTTTTTTCGTCTCCTTTCTTTAATCCCACAAAATCTGAATTATAAATCATAGAGACTGTCACACTGCTTATATCCATATGGTGCTGTCTTCATCATTTTTTATACTTCATTAATGGGACTGGTTAGACTATATATTTACATATTACCATTAAATAGAAATATTATGAATGAGATGATTAGGTACACTACAGATAAAGAGACGTTATATTAAAATGGTATGCATCTGACCAACATGGTCATGTTCGAACATCCAGATGTATATGTGATATCCAAAGGTATATCAAATATTAAACATTGATGATTAATACTTAATACAATTATGACTGTAGGTGTCTGAGGTTGGTTGTCACAGTATACATTTTTGCGCAACAAATGCCATCACAACCAGAAAAAATGATATGGTACACTGCTTTAAGTTAGAGAGTACATATAATACACGTTATCATCACATCACATTATCAGTGCTTAAAGCTTCCTATACTATATACACAGTGTTTACTATGACCTTGCACTACCTAATCGTGTTGCTGAGTGCTGTTTGAAGTTTTTTTTAACGATACTGCTGTTATGTCTCTCTTGACATCAAGGCCCCATATCCAGGAGAAATTAGTTGTATATGGATCAAACTTGACACACAGTATGTCTGATGAATTCTGACATCATCACAAGATGTGACCCATTTTACAGAATTGACAGCAGATATTTGACTTTTCATTTCACTAGTACCACTGTGAGCTGATGGAAATTTAATGAAGATCTACTTTTTTGGGGTCTTATTGTTGAAATGCTTCATGGGTACAGAACATTATGTTTGTACAAGACTTGGTACAGTAGAAACTGCTATAAGATCAACATACTGTACTAATATATAATAATAAACAAGTAATTTTCTGTACAAAGCATACAGTTTTTTGTAAGTAAGTAAATGGCACTCCATACAAAATACAAATCTATTAAAATTATCTGCAGTCTGCTAAGACTAAAACATTGGTTGAATGAGAGAAAGAGTGAAAGAGAAAGGGTCAGGCAGGAAGTTAAAGAATAATACCCAGGAACTCTTTAATGATCAAATCCTTTGATCTGAAGAGAGACTGATGAAGATTCATGTCTATGGAAGCTGACAATCTCAGGTTTTTGTCATTAACTTTTATGGGGGCTCTGACAGAGTCAAAGCTGGAGTGATTTATCTTCAGGACACTACTCGTATTTGAATTGTCTCTAAATACCACTGTCATTTTTCATTATTTGGCAATTAACCTGATGTTCATTTTTAAGATAAGGCTGTAATTCATTAAGGGGCATTGTTAAGGTACACCATGTTAGTTTTGTGAGATAGCAGCTTGAGGAATGTAGATGAAAATACTTTACATAACCAATTTATTCAGAGAGCTGTTTTTTCATAATAAATACCCACTTTCCAATCCTTTAGAACTTCAAAATACAATGTTTTCGTGTAAGAAACCGATGCTGAACACTAATCTCTAGCAGCATGCCAGGTTCAAATCCGTCACAAGCTTACATCCCACAATGGACTGATACTAAGACCACAGTACTGCATTGAACTGTACAGATGCTTTGGGTTACTACTAAAACACCTATCCCCTGAACACCTTTACTTCTGTGACGAAGCAGTATTACTTGCCTGATTTACTTGCACTTATAAGAAAGCATAACCTGATCAGTATTCTCTAATGAGACGCCTGACCTCCTTTCAGAACACAGCATGCTGTCTTCCACATAAATGGGTTGAGCTGGAGCGACCAGGGTGGACACTGATAACACAGCTGCAGCAAACACAGCCCACAGTGCAGCATATTGTATGTTTCAGGTGCTGCCAAACCAAGTCTGGTTTTCTCACTTAAAAATCAGTCATGGCTTTGCAAGAAAACACAGCAATCTATCCTGGCTATGAATTTTAAGAAATCCAGTGTGACATACAGAGATTAAAAAGTTATCTGAAAGTATTTCCTGATGTAATGCTGTAAGCTTTGAGTTTAAATCTATGCCTGCTTCGATGCAAACTCCCAGAACAACGGATCCATGAAATGTTAGATTCTCAAATATGTACTGAACTACTGGATTTATGCAGAATGCATATCCGGTGTTGCATAATGTATTGCGCTTGCCTAGTTTAAGAAATGCAAATCACCTCAAGTTGATGGAATCCTTTCACAGGCACGGCTATGAAATATTGGCGATTCTACAAATGTTATTGATGCAGTGAGGTAAAAGACAGATAGATACAGGTAGGGGGGGAGACATCAAAGAGTGCAGGGAGTATAAAGTTTGCCTTGTAGAATATGACTCCAGCTGTTACTGGCTTTTATCTCCTGCTGTTATTAAACAAGGAATGAATGAAAGCTGTTGTGTACCACCATGTGTACACTTTCAAATGTGCTCAAAGAAGCCATTTTGCAGTCATTTTGCAGCCATTTTGCAGTGTAATATCCTATTTGTGTAGCGTACCATTTTGATGTCTTTTAGAAGGGTGTTTTTTTCTTACAAAATATAAATATCCTCTCTGAACACTGGTTGGCTTTCAAAGACCTCAACTATGAGAGCGATTTCAAACTCTTGGAAATACTGTTAGTACTATGGTGATATACTGGACTGAAACATTTAGTGTGTTCTTTAATAGCTGATAGTATTACATTATTTTATGCCTTGGTTACAGGATTTCATGTGTATTGGAGCAAAAAAAAAATATTTTCAACTTCCATTTCCAAATGTTTTATCTCTTGCTTTAAATGGACATTTTAACTTAACAAAACCCTCCAAACTGCAAATCAATACAGTACCTGTTGTGAGATATATAAATCAAAGTAGAGTCACTGTCTTCAATAGTTCTACTCATCTTCTTATGTTAGAAAACTATCAAGCATTTTTATCGATCAGAGGACATAATCCATCATAGGCTGTGTGGCTTTGTTTGCTTTCTGCAGGGAGTCACAGAGGCTCACTTATTTTAATCAATACCTACTACTTATAACAGGCAGTAAGCTTTAATTTGTATTTGTATGAGTATTTATGGAAAAACATTACGCAGTACAGTGTTTAGCTTTAAACTTTTATCCTGAGCCATTACTGACGCTGTGCTGACCCACGTTGCTGCCTCTGAGTTCTTATTGGGACCAAACATGTTCCAAATAATAATAAAAACTGAAACGGGAAAAAAAAAAAAAATTACAAAAAACTTCCTCGGCAACCCCTGAAAGAGTGTTTGATATGATGAGTAGACAGTAGCCAGACAGTTTAGCAAGAAACCCCAACAACATGTTTCACTTTTCAAATCCCCACTAACTAGACAATTGGAGAAGGATGACAGAGTGTGACAGACCTCACTTTGAATTAAGACTGGATGACAGTTCTTTCATTTGAACCTCCGCCCCCCTGCTACTCCTAGACTCTTAACCGTCTTCAGAACGAGGTTCAAACAACTGAATCAATAGCAATTTACAGCAACATTCTTGTCACTTCCTTCTTCTTCTTCTTCTCCTTCTTCATCTCCCACCACCCTAACTGCATCCTAAGAGACAATTTGTGGTGCGACATTGCTGTAATAGGATAACAATGAAGGCCCATGACAAACGGCTCTTTTTGGAGAGGACTGACTGATAAGACAGGTCCGCTGATAAACACGTTCCATACCACTAAGTCCAATAGGATGTTGCCTTTCAGTCTTCTCATGCATTACTTACAAAACGCAACAGTGGAACATAACACATTCAGCACAAACCAATAAGCTTAGACTTTTTAAAATCAAGCAAGACAAATGTAATTATATTGTGCTCCATAGAGGTTACTGAGTTTTTGTGGAAGTGAAATTTTTTCTTTTAATTTTTTTTCCCTTCTTTTCATTAAGAAACTCAAGCATTTCTTTCTTTCTGAATATATTTTCCAATGTGTACTTCAGCTGACTAATGCTGTCAAACCTAAAAAGAACTGTTCATTCATACATTTCAAATTTCACCACGTCAAACCACCATGTTGTACCAATCCCACTGTCTTCCCGCAGTTGGCTGGTGGATGCTGATACTTAAATATCATTGTTTAACCTGCCATCCTGTCTTACAGAGCGGCAATTGCACAGCTCGCCTCCTAATCCATCACCACCATTATCTTCGGAGTGTCCTGTGAAAATTAGCTGAGAATGAGATTCCATCATTCACCATCATCACACCACCAGAACCTACCCTTCAAGAGGAGATCCTGTACTCTATCATTATTATGGGCCATCATTTTCTAAAGAAGGTATGTCTTAATGTGGTGTTATCACCAAAGCTTTCTGTCTATTACAATTGTTTTTTATTATTTGGTGTTTATATCTATTCTTATTCTAAATTGAATTATTGAATACAAAAGCCTGACAGTTCTGTCACTTTTGATTAATGGATCAGCTGATTATGGTATGAACAGGTAGCTCAATAACCAGAAACCTGTGTTTGCTGAAGGATAAACCCAAACAGCCTGCATACTATGCATGTCAGGTAGTTGTTCATGTGCATCTTAACAAAAGCATCAAAAGTATATGAAACGCAAGCTGGTATCTTAGCCATTTGATAGACTCCCATTAGTGCGCACATTTTCATCTGGAGTATTTAATAAATCAGTAGTACATGTACTAATTAATGTATTTGATTTTAAGTTTAAGGCATTCAAGGCTTTCACAGTGACACAAATTTTTGTTCTTTCATATTTGTTATGTTAGATATTTAAGTTATTCTCTTTATTCTATATTTAAGGCAATAAAAGTGATTTCTGTTTAGAATTGCGGAACAAACATCTCGGCTTATTCTGAGGTCATTTAACTTGAGGCTCTCCAGGAAACGTTATGAAACTGTGGCTCCATCGTGTTGTGGACAGACCTCTTGAGAGCTAATTGTAAGTTACTACCCTTTTGAAATAGAACATTATTTGTCTCCATATTCTGTGCTGCTGTGTCTGAACAGCCTTAAAGGTCAGCCAAATGATCTAAGATGTCACTTTGGGTTATTACCACTTCAGATGATCAGTGGCGAATTTTACAGTGTTGAGAGAATACGAAAGAATATAAACTGTCCTTGTTTTAAATATAGTCATATATATTTTTCAAGATTTAAAATAGAGTCTTTGTTTTTTTAATTCATTCATCTATTTGAAATAATGTAATGCAATTGATTGCACTGTTACTGTAACTTAAATTAACTTCTGCTACATAACTTTAATTCACATTAAACAAAACTTTATTGTAAAATCCAGATGTCTTATTAACTTAGACAATAGTATGTGCTGCAGCAGGGAAGTACATCCAATCACCCACAGCAGACTGTAGATTTGACACTTTGAAATAATAAATATAATAATGTTATAAAATACACTATAACTTGTGCATCTTTGTAGCATTTACATTTTGTTCTTGATGTTAAATTAATCATGACTGACTGTGTGTTCTCAGAGATTGCTGTAACATATGATAACATTAATCCATTTCAGAACATTATTTCTAAAACACAGAATAAGATAACACTTCGACATAGTTTAACATGAGTCTGTATTTTTTTAACTAAAATATGGGGATCCATTTCAAACTGCATTAAAATAGGAGGAAGCAGAAAAAGAAAAAAGGTAATCAAATATTAAACACTCTCGGGCACTGGCATGCAACAGCACTGTTAACCTGACCCAGCTCCTTGACTGTCGCCAAATGTAGCTCCACTGCACTAAAATATTAACTGCCTGCTTCTGTGACACAGGTACTGAGAAGCCTTGGTGGGGCCTCGCATTCGATCCACATGTTATATGTACATACATGTAACGAAGGTTCAAGGTTTAAATTGATTTCTCTCCAAAAACATTTAAATTATAGTACATGTTCATATACTGTATACATATAATAAACTGGCGCAGTTTAAATATGGTATAAAACATGTACATTATGTACAATAATGGTATAACACACAATAAAGGATATATGCTTTAGAGGTGTTTAGTTTGAGACAAAAAGCCAAACATTTACTGGTTCCGGCTACTCAAATGTGTATATATATATATATATTGATTTACTGCTTTTCTTTGTCACATATTCTCATAAATTTAATATTTTTGTGGACTTTGGGTATTTGAAGTTGTCTCCTTGGTCTCTATTAGTGACAGACATTTTTTTACTTATTTGATAGACTAAACAATTACATGATAAATCAGCAATATAGACAACAGATTAATTGATAGTTAAAAGGTACTAGGTCTTATTTGCAGCAATAGTATGCCTTTCTGGTTGCAAACTATATTTGCAGATTGTCCTTTTTTTGATGCAAACGCCATGGTTAAATATTTGGTTGTTATGTTATATGTAATATGTTCAGGCGTGAAAATGGTTTGTCAGTGAAATGTTGTGGTTTAGGTTAAAATGACTACTTTATTGGGGGGCCTTTATCATTACGGATGATAACCATATGGTAAGATGGTGATCATGGTCATGTAATCATTAGTAATTAAGCCAGCCTATAGACTGCAGTTTGCTGAGGATGATATTGGATATTGTATAGGATTGATATTGCTTTTGCGACCAATAAGGTAGCCTCCCTTTTACTATGACACTTTCCCCCTTTTCCTAAACATATATAAATACACAAAAGTCAACATTTAAACAATGCTTTTTACATGATAAACCGTGATGCAGAAGTTTGCCAAGCAGCAATTTCCTTTGTGTGCTGTATTAAAATAAAGAAATAAAGATTGGTCACACATCAGCTTTCCCCTTTGGCAAAAAAAACAACAAAAAGAAAAAAAAAAACAGTGTGTCTCTACTGAACAAGCTTAGCTTCATAAAAACTTTTCTCACAGCAAAGGGACAAATGCTAGGGCCGTGAAACCTGTCAAACACTATCAACTTCTATAATGCACCTCACTGTATTAGAGGAAAGAGTGTGAAATTGTGAAATTAAACCTACTTGGTGAAAGAAAAGTAAATCAGACCACTAACCCTTTGAATATAATGTGTAGAGGATTCACTGCAGCGTTTGTAAATCCTCTACACATCATCTTTCATCATCTTTGGTTAGTGGTCTGATTTACTTTTTTCTTTTTTATTTATTTTAGCATTTTGCTGGATGAAAAGCAATATGCTTCAATGTGAGCGTTTCAACACTACAGTTAACACTGTAGTAATTCTGGGTTAATGAAGCAGTGCCTCTCTGTCTCCCTAACCCTGTTCATGCTTCAGTAACAGCTGAGGCTCTGGGCTAAACAGATGATGAAATTGTTGTTGTTGTTGTCATCCAATCATTGCATTGCTTTCACAGCGAATGTAAATCAAAAATTTCTTACATTTAGCCCTTTTACTCATATGGCCATTATACGTATCATATCGTATGAATTAAAAGTAATCTTAAACAAGAGCAGGATTATTTGTTGTGTGTGATAGTTCAGTTAACGCTGATGGTTCCACTTTATCTTGGGACAGGAAATTAATGTGGAGCCTCCAGGTGATTTAATGGAGAGGAAAATGTCAAAATGAGGACATGGAGAAGACTTCCTTTTTTCTTTTAAACTTGCCCTGAGCAATGCTGACAAGATAAAACCAGACTGGACTCTGAACAACAAGGGCTCCTGTTAGGGTACTGCTCTCTGACTCATCTCCTGCAGCTTTAACAAGCCATCTGCAAAGGGCCATGTCTTCTTCCAAAGCAAGGCAGCATTCAGTGTCTTTATCTTTATCTTTTCTCTGTGTCATCCATGCTCACTTAAAGTTCACTCACATGTTTAAACTCCAGATACACATAAAAAGAACACAGATACACATGAAAAACACAAGACTAGTCATGTTCCCTGTCTCTCTCAGTGTATCCTTTATGTACAGTATGCGTCATCCTCATCTCATACTCACCTACTACATACAGTATATAATGCTTTTTGTTGACTATTTTACCCATATTTTCATATTCACTTTCAACTAATGCTCACTTTGATATCTGTTCAAACTGATTTGAATTGAGAGTTTTAAAAGTATACTAAGTGTAATTAGTAAGCAATTTGAATACTGATCTTAAAATTACTTGCTTCATTTACTTTGTTGCTTGTTTGCTTGGTGTTACTTGGCTTTTCACTGTGGTATAGTCAGCATCTCTAGTCACCCAGAGTCACTAGTAATCTGTTAGGGTCTGTTAGGGTTTTACACTTCCATTTTGGCTGGACAAACATATTATCACAGTTTGCCTTCATGTCCGGTCCATGTGGATGCCTGATAATCTCATAAACAATGCGCTCAGTCCTGCCGAATACACAAAGATAAACAACAAGCGGTCGCAGTGACACAGCACGAGGTCAAGTCGGGTTTCTTTCCTCATTTTCCCTCTTCTTTTCTCTCTTCCATCTGTTCTCTCACATAAATACAGTTAGACACTGAGATGTGCTGCCAAAAGCCTTCATTTTCAGGGGAAGGGATTTCACTCAACTGCCAAAAAGCCTCTCCCCCAGAACTCATTATCTTGTCCTCTTTGTCACAAGGAGCGAAAAAACCACATTTGTGAGCATTGTTTAATCTCTGACTGGAGGTCGGGTTTTACTAACAGGTCAGTCATGCATTTATGAAAATGGCAGAGAGTAATTATCAGCTACACAAGTTTGTGATGGTTCCCCTTTCAACTGGAAGAGAGAGATAGTCGAGTAACTGGCGAACAATTAATGGTGATTATTTTTTTAATAAATCACTGTTTAATGACACAGTGATTAGGATCAGAAATTAATCAGCTGCACCACAGAAGAAACAAACATCATCCAAGATAAATGGATGTTTCCTTCAAAACGACCAAGCAAGATAATCTGTCAAAAAAAAAGCTCTCACTTCAGCAGCAGCATATAAAGTAGTTTAAATACAGACTTGAGTTGTAGGTACACTGAGAATTTTTCCTTCATTGCAACATTTATTATGTTGCGCGTTACATATGGTTACTACTGGAGATGTTTGGGAATTTAAGTAAGACTGGAAACTGCTCACCTACTTATTAACTTGACTCCAGATGTTTTTAAATCACATAATGCACTAGACATTTCAGGCTTGTAGGCTTGTGGCTTACTTATAGACGATAAAAATGCATTTGGGTAAAAATAATGATTCTTGAGTCAATACAGCAGGACATAAAACATATTTATGTTTTATCCCTGACTTTTTCCAGCTTGATATGATTTCTCTTGAATGGAAATGTCTGGCTTGGAACATTCCTCTGTACTTTACAACTCGTTTTCACACATATCAATGTATGCCGTGGCTTGGGCTGTCACACAAGTAATGAATAGCAGCAATGAACAGAGGGAGAAGTAAGATAAATAAAATAAAATATTGCTTTGTCACCGGCTTCGTTCAAACTGCTTTAACTGGCACACACGTCTTCCTGCTGTCAGCACAATATCTGAGGCAGGAGAGCAGGTAGGCTGCATTATCAAGATATTAATCATCAGGTTGGACGTTACAGGATGTTCGAGCCACTCAATCTCCATTCAGCACTGCTGGTCTGTTAGAATTCCTTAGACACCTCTCAAGCTATCTTAAAATCCTATTTCTTTTTGTTTTATTATTCGTTTTCACCCAGTGTAATTGCTTGTAACCACCTCTTGCATTCAATTAAATGCAATTCCTGTAAAATCACACTGAAATACCGTCAACATTACCCCCCTTCATTATGTCCAACAGCCATAAAAAACATGCTTCACCAACTATAATGTTTCATGGAACGCTTCAATGTGAAATGAAGGTATCAGATTTAATCTCAGATTTTATATTGCATTATTGCTTTTCTTAACAAGGTTTGGGGGAAAAAAACTCTTCTTGTTTCAATTAAGATACTGTATTTGCGACAACTTAAACTATTTGAAGTAGATGTTACAAGAAACAGGTTTGGATAGCAGAGTGGAGATGGAGAGCCATTAAAGTTGACACATCTTGACTGATATTTAACTGAAGAGGACCCACAAGAATTCCAGAGATCTCGGAAAGCTAAATTATGGATACATTTGCAAAGTAAGCCTCTTATAATCGGACTCACTGACCAAAGTTAAAAGAGCTATCCTGGGTTCATGTCGGCACAGTTATCCACCAACACAGCATGATTTTCTTTGGTTTTCTTACAGCTGAAGAGGGGGATTGTTGTTTGAATAAAAATTGAGTTGATAATGAATCGCTGTCAGGTGAATTCATATGAAAATCCTTGCAATCCTATCCTAATTCGGACAGCCACACATCTGGCATCCCTACAACATACCTTACAACTACTCTGAGTTGCAGGGAGACATCATGTGGCACTGTGTCTCTCTGGTTAAAAAAAGTTGTCTTAAAATAAGATGATGATCCTGGATTGAATCCAGTTTAGTGTCTTTCTGAGTAGACATTACATGCCTGTGTTCACAGAAATTGCTTTCTGGTATTCTGTCTGGTTTTCTTCCACACCAAAAAGAAGCTATGTTTCTGCAAATATAAGGATTACGTTCCTACATTATATCTAGATTTTACAGTTGGAGCTGGTAGTGTAGTTACAATGGGCTACAGTACAAACAAAAAAGATTTGGGCTATTTAATGATTTTATTTGAACTAAACAAATGTGTTCAGACAATAGATCGAACCAATTTAGACTTATAATGATAGCGACTCTATAGAGTAAAGACGTATGAGTCTGTGTAACAAATATGATCAACTCAAGCTTTAGTTAGTTTTGATTAGGGTGTTTGAACGTTGATGTCAGAGTTTCCTCTCTAACATCCAAACACGTGGAAACCTTATTAATTTTAAATGTTTATTTCAGCTATAATCCTTCATTATATGACTACTTTGAATAAAGCTATTTAACATCCTACAAAATAAAAACTGAGTGAAACTGCATACAGATTTAGGTCTCAGAGTAGCTAGAGATTATTTATGGTCATACTGTAATATGTATTATTATTACTATATATGTACCATTATTACTATATGGTACAGTGTTAATATCTTTAAGAGTCTAAGAGTACATCTGACATCCATTAAGAAGCCAAATGACAAAAACCAGCGATCAGAAAAAGATCTTTCATGACAAGCACTTTGCTCACAGTGACGAGCACTATTTGAACGACCTAAGCACCCCAGAAGGGAAACAGGGAATTGTTGGCAGGCTTTAAGCATCAAAATGAAGAGTGCTGCACACAGTAGCACAGGCACTGGCCCAGGTCTGCAGCTCCTCCCCAGAGGTGCAGGAAACTTTTAATTTAATTAAAACAAGACTGTGAAAGACAACTTGAAAGATAAGGGTGCCATAGAGAGTCGGCTGCTTGGCACCACTGCTATTCATCCTTCTCAGTAGTGACTTTAGCTAGTTATTAAGTCCTTGAGGGGAACAAGGTTGCAGTCAGGAATGGTTTGCCATGTGGCAGTATTGAACAGAGGCTTGGTTTGACAGCTGCAGTCTTGTCAAAATTGACAACACAATCACAACAGAGGGGCTGACAAAAGCAGGCAAGGACAATTAACCTTTTTGGGTTTTAGTAGTTGTGTAGTAGAACACACACATCAAAAATTTAAACATCAAAAAACTGCTCAGGCAATGGAGAAGACACCTGTCCTACCCGGAGCAAGCTGGAAATATAAGTGGAAAATAACAACCACTGGATGAATCGAAATGGCAGATCATATATCTCTGTTGTGACCAGCAAGGCAGGCTAACTATTGTCTAGGATTCACAACAGTTTGTTATTGACTATTTTTATATGCTGGATGTAAAGAATGCTTTTCTTATTGTACATAATGAGTGCATTAATATGACATTGTTAAAAGCCACATGATTCCAGCCCTGATTGTATGCAGTTAAACATTGGTGGGTAAATAAAGGGCTAATCACTGTGTATGAACATAAAATTAATATAAGAAGGTAATGCACTGTAATTAGTTATGGGCTGTCAAGCACTGCATTTCTGGTCTAAAACATCACAGGAAGGTTGAGTTTTATGTTTGGTATGTGGTATGTCTATGATGGTGGGGAGCAATCTGTGCTAGACCCAATCAGAATGTATGGGCCAAATAGTTTGTTATTAATGATAACTTAATTGTCAGTAACTGTTGTGGAAAAAAAAAAAGAAAAAAAAAAGAATTGTACTATACTTTTGCAGTAAAAGTAACATGACATGACAAAAGCTATCCAATCCCATCAATCACAACATTTATTTTATAAAGATGATAAATGTCAAAAAGAATCCGATTTGGATATGTTTTAAGAGACACAATGGTTCAGAGACAGTTCAAGCAATATAGAGCAATAGGTGGCATTTCATTTTATTCCAGATGATCGCTGAAGATGAAGCTGTGAAAATGGCTTCACAGCAGGTAATAATTAGTCATCTTTATTGTGCAGCTGTAGGAGTGTATGATGCCTCATCAAAAAACCTTCCTGCTTTTTGACACATCTCATTATAGTACTCCACATATTTGCTACAACAACAGTTATAAGAGCCCATATAGTGTGGTATACAAACACAATATGGGCAAATAAAAATAATCTCTATGGTCATTGTCTGAAATATCTCTTTAATCATAATGTGACATGCATCACTATTTTAATACAATACTTTTTTTTGCTGCAGTCAAGCACTTGCTATGTATTAATCAATACAAATAAAATACGTGCATATAATACTAATTAGGTCTTTCTCAGTGTTTTCACCCAAGCGTTGCAAACATAATTAAAAAGCCTACCCACAGCTGTCCCTATATGCCACACGCCAGTAAGATGCTACAAACCTTAAGCTGTGACTTAAACTAGAAACACAGCGCTTGTCATCACATAAATTCTGACAGTGTATTAGCCTCTCATGTTCATTTTAAGTCCATACACGGTGATTACCTCTTAATGCCCTACTCACAAAAAAGCAGTGTTTGGGGGAGTTTACTTGCCCTTTGACACCTCTACTTGGTGTTTGCAGCCGATTGGTGTCTTAATTATGATGATGGTGCTGATACTCATTTGTTTGGAAATGAGATAATAAGCATGGTACATCATTATAAGTTCCATGTCTTCTCATTTTAGCCACCATTAGGTATAACATAGAGACTACAGTCAATTAATGTGCCGTTTGCAAGTTACATAGTGACCTTATCCAAACTGACAAATGGCCAATTTCTTCTGCATCCCGCCATGCTTTGCCTTTTCTTATTTACTGTCTAGTTTCTAAATGCCATAGTTGTTCCTGTTTATTCCCAAATAAGTTTTTTTTTTTTTCCATTTTTTTCATGGTTACTGGCTGAAATGTATTAGTGCTATGCATTTCCTTCATTTATATAGTATCTATCTAGTATCTACTCTCTGTTTAAAAAAACAAAACAAAATATCCCAGTTTATGCCAGGGAATGTGTATTAAAAATAGAAAAGCATATTATAAACACATCTTTAAATACAACAAGCACCATCTAGTGAAACTAAATACAGTTTAGGATGAGTGCACTATATGAATTTTATGGAAGAGTAAACCATAATCACCTGTACCAACAACTGATAATGGCCGTGGTCTGGCAGTGTTCCTAGCTTATCTCCTTGGAGTAATGACCCCTCAGAGCCACTGAACTTGCTGCGTATGCCTATGCGACAGTGGTTAGAGTTTTACTGTCCTTACGTCCCACACGAGAGGTCAGGTTCACCTTCAGTCAGGCATTAAAATGAAGTCCACTCCCTCACCGAGAACATCATTCAAGACCACTTTAACTCCCAAATTAACACATAAAATGTATTCTTATGAGCTACCTGCATCGTATATGTCCTTGTAAATGGCTGATCTAAAAAGAAAGAGGATAGATGATGTAAAACAGGGTAGAAGAAAGGTGACATTCCTCCTCTTGTTTTAAAGATGCAATATTATAATGTACCAATTGTGTATTTATGTTCCCTGACTTAGTACGGCAGAATCATTTTTAGGCAGTTAGGTGTGGCACAGTATTTTTTAAGCAGCGCTTGTAGGTAGTTGGGTACTTCAGTGTGTGCTCTTTCCACACAATGTATTAATCTATTCTGTCTTTGATCAATCTCCTTGCATAGTGATCCCAGGTTATACATACGAATGCATAAGCACATAAGCATTTCATCAGCGGGATCAGAGCTCAGGGTCGGCCAGGGCGCAGTGCCCCTGGACAGCAGTTGTAGGGTTGAGTAACTTACTCAAGGGCACTTGGTGGATAGTTGTGGCATCATAGATGTAACACCCTGTAGCTGCTACATCAAAATTGCACCAACAGAGATCAAATCAGTTTCCCTTAGGTTACTAGAATTCATGCTCAAAATAGCCCAAACTGGTATATGTGACATCACGCAAAGGATTTTAAAGTGATGTTTTAAGTTTGCACAAATACAATATTTGAAAGACATAATGAAACTTGAAAGAAGCTGATGAGGGATGAACATGAAACTACTACAGTTGAGTGAGACAATTATCACTAAAGCAAACAGGAAACAGCCAACCTCTCAATAATTATTCAAAACAATGTAAGCTTGTTATGTGCAGTATTGCTCCTCTCAGTGTAATTTTCTACATGTCATAGGGTTGTTTGTTTCATTGCTCTGTTGGCCATTTACCTATCAGCATTATCAGCCAGTCACACCAACACCAGGCTTCTGGCCATAACAGTTACAGTAGAAACACTTTTTGTGTCGTGGAACATTTAACATAAAGACAAAATTCAGCCTATTCCTATAAACTCCTATTCAAAATGTATATAAAAAAAATGCTACTGTAAATGTAAATCACTCTGCTCTGATGCTTGTGTTTGTCTGGAGGGGGTCACCAAATGTATAACATGGATTGCTTGTTGTGATTTGCTTATGATCTCAAATATAATCAGTGAAATTCTGCCATACAGACTAGTAAACTGTGACAGTTAATTGGATGTGATGTGATGAGAACTATAGATATGGAAAAAAACATCTTGATATGGAACAGGTTCTTTGTTGAAGGTTATTAATGGAAAATGTGGGCTTGTGAGCATCAAAACAGTTTAACAAGACAATTTTTACCCCATAAACAACATTTCTTTCTCTCCTTCACCATAAAACAGCAATAGCCACACTATAATACTATGTAGCCCGTACCTCTTGAAGATAGAATATTATCAGAGGAGTTACCATTATTATATACAGTTTATCATGTTGTTAAAAACAAAGCATTACTGACTTTGCTATCACCAAAAACCAGTACTCCATTTACCCTGTTTAAACTAACCCCACAAGTATGAAGCCAGTACCCTTGCCATTTGAAGTGGTATAATATTCTCTCAGTAACTCTATCTGTGCATAGCCAGATCCCTTGCTACTATTGATCTGTATCCCCACTCTTTTTCCAACTGTGTTGTGAGAAAATGTTACATGAAAAATGTATTTTCCCTGCATTTCCCCTTCTTCAAATTTGGGCTTACCTTCCCAGTCACACTTGTTGATTTTTTGAGGTGTGGATTCAGTCCTCAGTTGGCTCTGCCGAGTGCACAATATTCAGCAGGTTAGAGCCACATCCCTGCACATTAAAGGTTGAAGTGGAAGGAACATAAACACGGTCGTCTTGGCCATTGTAGGCAGCAGTGCTATGGGTATTATTATTACCCCATCCTCCTTCCCAGCCCTGATCATCATCTGTTGTTGCTGACATACCGTATTTTTCAGCCTATAAGGCACAACTAAAATCATTAAATTTTCTCAATAATCAACAGTGCACCTTATAATCCAGTCCTTATGTATGACCTTTGGTTGTGTTTACTAACCTCGAAGGTTTAGAGTTTGTATGAATATATATGTCACCCCGGGAGACACATTTTTTTTTAATACACACAGCTGATTGGGCTTGAATTTTTCTTAACTATACAAAATTCCATATTTAGAATTCACTAGTTGCCTTAAAAGCAACATCACATGTATTTCTATTCATTTAAACTAGATTAGGTATGTGGAGGTTATGTTTAAATTCAGGATAACATCTATCTCTTCTAGGTTAAGTGTGTGCATGTGTTTGTATAGGTACATGTGAAAAGATATCTGTGGAAACTATGTAATGTTATGCAGTGAATGCATAATTCATAAAGTGAGGATAGAAAGGGAGACAGAATACTGTAAGACAGACTCCATTCACACTGACCCTACTATATTTAAGATGGCTATGCACTCAATACTCTGCTTCACATTTTATATTTCTTCTTTCTGTCTTTGTCCCAAGCTCACAAACACTGTACAGACCCAAAGTTTGCATAAAGCCCCATATACACACAGATCACGGCATCCATAAATAATAGAGCACACATACATTAAATATTGAAGTTGGGTTTGCGATAGCCGCTCACAGTTGGCCGACTAAGACGCCTCATTCTCCCCCTCCAAGACTTAATTAGAAGCCTTGTATTTCCTGTATAGAAAACAACAGGAAAAAAACAAACACAAGGGGAAGAAAACCACAGGGAGCATACCCTTTTTCCCACAATGCACTCTGTTATTACAGTTTGCAATAATCGCGGGCTACGTGTGGGGACAAAGCCATGAAAAAGAACACCTAATAAGCACATGATTTCTGCCCTCTTTTATTCAACTCTGCTATCTTCAAAGGTCCCTACCATCTCTTTACAAGTCTGGTAACCACAGTCGCTGCCAACACGGAAGTCCAAGAGATGAAAATGATATCTGTGATGCAAGTGATGCAATATCGATATATACTATGATGGTAAAAGTTTTCTGGGAGAGCAGAAAAAAATGTTATGTATCAACAAACCTCATCACATTAATGCAAACTGAACACTAAAATCCAATACTGCCATAAAACACACTGACCAGTATTAAATGTCAATAGTAAATAGTAATAAATTATGTTATGGTAAATTATGTAGGAAATGAAAATATTATATTGTGTGAATACTTGAAGGGTCAGCATACCACCCTGAACACGCCCGATCTCGTCTGATCTCGGAAGCTAAGCAGGGTCGGGCCTGGTTAGTACTTGGATGGGAGACCGCCTGGGAATACCACGTGCTGTACCCCCTTCCCATGGGCTCACCACCCATGGGAGAGGTCTAACGGTGCAAAGAGAGATGGGCAGCAGTCGGAGGCGGGGACCCTGGCGCTCTGACCCCCGGTTCCCTGCTGAAGCTGCTGCCCCCGCGACCCGACAAACGGATAAGCGGAAGAAGATGAATGAATGAATGAATACTTGAAAACTTTTCTTTATTTAGTTCATTTGCTTCTCCAACAGATTCAAAAAATATCAGCTCAGGCTTGTTTCTCAAAGTGCGCTGAAAGTCTGCTCAAACTAGCCCGTATGAAACACAGCGAGACTCCCAAACACAAAACAAACATACTTTTGAGTACACATTACATGTTTTGTGCATACATAATTAAAGGTTAATGTTCTGCGTACCATTTTCATGCCTCTGTTATATGCAAATGTTACAAGGAAAGATAATTGTTTTTGAGTTGTTATGTATAATTCACACTCTTTGCATTCAAACATGGCCCCTGTCATAATGATAACAGCAGTCATGGAACTTCCCCACTAAAAATACAAGTCAGAGTTTAAGCTAGCCTTTAAGCTCATTGGTGGTTTTGGTAATTCAACCTGTGATATTCTTGGTATGAGACAATCTATCTACCCAGGACACATGTCCTTATGTTAGCTCATACTTAATTATGGCTTTAGTGATATTGAGAATGACATTTAAGATCCCTTCACGCTTGTGTTTTTGTAAAAGACCTGAATGAGGCCCATCTGGTCTAAGTAGAGCACCAGGGATGACAGTGCGCCAGCATGCTAATATGTTTTCTCAGAGATGAGGAGGCTGCGGTGTTACAGAGATGATGGCACTCCCAGTCACGTTCAGTCACTTAGCAAACCTTGTCTCCTCTTTATTATTCTTGACACTAACAAAAGGGGTAAATATTCTCTAATCAAGGTCAAAAATTTTGATCATTGCTGGCATTTCCCTAATCAGCCCATAATAGCATTTTGATGACAGTGTCAGCGGATAATGGATGGTTTGCCATACTAAACAATAAGATATGATGAATTTCTTTCAAAATACACTATCTGAAAGATGAGACACACTCTCTGAAAAATGCTTGCATTTTGACATTTTCGTTATATGAGGCAATACTGAACCTAATGTCTGATAAGAAGCAATTTCCATTTTATTGTTCTTAGGTTTCCTATCCCCCCTGTTTGATATTTCATGTTTTTACTGTGAATTTTGCTTTTAAAAGTCCTATATGAAAACATAAATCCCATAATATGCCTATTTAAACGAGCCTGTTTGTGTGTGTGTCTCTGGCAGAGAGATTTAAGTGTTCCCATTTAGTAATGACACCAATTTGACCCTAAGTTCAAAGCCTACATACTGTAGTTGGCCAGTTACTTTGTCAAGAAGTAGTACACTGTACACTGTAATACTTGTTTTGCCACTTTAAAGTAGTACATGTTAAAATGTACTTAATTTTTTTACACACAGAGACCTCTTGTCATAGAAACATGTCTTGTAGTTGCTGCTTCAGTCAAGATTTATATTATTTCATTCCCAGATTTTTTTAGAGTTTAAAAATCACAAAATACTAGGTAGAAGTTAACATAATGCAGCTCCACTCAACAACAAGAAGAAAGGGTTGGAAAAAATAATGATGAATCAACAGATTTGGTGGAGACATGAGTATTACCAAAAATAATGAGGGCAAGTGGGCAGCACAGAAATTATAATTTACATCTACAATAGCTACATAAAAAACTAATGATATCCATAATGAGTCATAACTACGTACAGTACAATGAACTGAGCATCCTTTCTGGTTCATCATCTATGTGCAGTGAGCATGCTTCCCTCTCTGAAACAGTCTTCATACTGTGTCCTTCTTTTGAAACAGCAGACAGGCTTCCCATTATGACTTATGTGTGCCGTCTACCTCAGATTATTGTCATATCTAAAAGTGTGCAGCCAGATCTAATACCATATGCAATTGATGTAGCACTACATTGGAGAAAAAACAACAACAATAATACAAATCATGTCCTCTATGCTCCAGAATCTCTAATCCCTCAAGATTAACATTCATATTTTTTCCTTTACCGTAATTATTAAAAGTTTGTTTTCTTTGCGTATCACATGGAATTAGGTGTATCAGGTAAGAATTTTGAGGGGCAAACCCTGAGGCATCTTGAAAGGCAACGTGTCCTGACTACTGCTTACATCTCCTAACGAAGGTGGGAAGGTGATACAGATGTACGGGCGATGTCCTGCTGAGAGAGGATGTGGCTAAAGGTTGAGTGGGGTATTAACTTTTGATTTCCTTTTGCTAGAAAACACTGAACATTTGCTAGAAAATGCCAGACAAACATATAGTAATAGGTGGAACATGAGGACTGTTTAGGTCAAAACAAAATGCAGCTAATGGCATGCAGCATGCCTTGACTGATGTAGCATGCTGAGTGAATTAATCACAATCAAGTTGCTCGGGGGAACGTTCGCAGGGGATGAACAGGTTACATACAAACGCCATCAACAGGACAATCATACTGCTGCAGGTTATATAAAAACATCAATATTTAAATTAGTAGGATTCTCAAAACATCAATGAAGTATGTTCTCCAGTGTGTGCAGACTACCATGTAAATTGTTTTTCCAGTTATTAATCAACGTGTTATGATGTGTTTAATATGGATACAAATCAAGAACATGTCTAGCTTGTCGTCAGGACACTTCCCTATTCCCTATAGGGCTGTGCGATGTCACCTACATCTCATATCCTAATATAGGCTATTTCATATTCAGATAACGATACATATTACGATGCAACACATTTTCTGTAAATTCAAAGAATAATTATTTTCTGGTCAGACTTTTCATAGTTAAACCACATCTGTGTGATAGAAGTAGCCTCTCTTTTAGGTACATGCACCTCGTTTTGTCTTGGCTGGTCAGAGTGATTTGCGACACACTGAAATAAACGATACAGTATACTGAAAATGAAATTAAAGATGTTTTTCTACGATCTATATCATCCTTTCACACAACTGTTTCCCTAATAACAATGGCAAATTTTCTACAAAAGCTGTAATTTTTACCATCAATACCAGTAAGTTAGTTGGCTAATGTGCAAAAAAATACCCACTATTATATTTTCATAAATGCCACATTGATCAAGCGTGGTTTTATTACTGCAGTTAGAGGACATAAAAAGGAGATGAACAAAACAAAACAATATTTGCTTAATATGAAAAGCAAATCCGCTGGTACTGCTATTGACTTGATTATTAGAGAAAAAAAGGCAATTCCTATGTAATTACAAACTGGTAAAGCTGGTATTATTGACTGCCATGAAAACACCCCCCCATGACACAACCTGCTTAAACTTTCATATAGTGATTGATAACTTACACTCGCTTTGTTCTCTCCCTCTCTCTTTCTTTTTGATTGATTAGAGATATTACAGTTTGTAATTGAATTGAACAAGACTTTAGTGCGAACGACAGCTGCTGGATGATCAGCCTGTGCATTTAAAAGTATGGTAAGTCGAGCACAGACACATCAAACTATATCTCAATAAAGCTTTCTCTGAAGGAACACACTATCTTGATTTAGATGCAAAACACAATCCCATGCTCGGATGGCTCCTCCTGTGAGGAGATTAAGATTTAATGGTGATACTGAGGGAATGACACTATCTGTCTGTAGCCTCCCATTTCTTCACACATCACCTCTGTTGCTTTTTTTCCCCTCACAACTATGTGTGTGTTGCTTGACAAACATGCAAAAAATAAGAAATCAGGAAGGGGGCAAACTAAAGTATGACAGTCTTATAGTGACCACACCATTTTAATGTCCACTGATATGGAAGTGTGGCTTTTAGGGATCTTTTGAATTCTACAAGGTTTAGATTTGTAGTTTAATGCAGCCGGCATCACATACAATTACTAATTGTACATACTAATTATTATAACTATTTTCAGGATATTGAATTGAAACCTTCCGTAAAATGTATGTGCTAATGTTACCAAGGTTTAAAACGTATCTGTAATGGCTTCCTCCCTACAGCCACTACTTATTGCTTGAGGTATTAAGATCTAAAATTAATGAGGGATCAGCTGTCACCCAGATTCACAGGGTCAGGCTGTTTCGTAGCAGGTAGTCTCTCTTTTTTTATAGACATGTCAAACCTATAATTCATTTTATTGCACTGACACATTAAGTATGTATCCTGTCTCACGTCACACTGACATTATTATAATATTATAATAATAATATACAAAATGTTAATCTTACTCCTACAGTACATCTAATGGTAGACAACAGGTCATGATAAACAATAAGAAAAGTAGATACAAAATATGTGGTAAATATCACTACCTACCTTACATGCGCAAACTCAATGACACATGAATAAATTAATAATAATCTGTGGCTTCCCTGAGAATGACTTCCAGTTATATTCTTATAGCAACACATAAGAGAGACACAAAGGACATGTTGTTCTTTACAACCCATATCCTTAAATTATGTATGAATCATAGGTGCTTTCTTTAGAAGCTGTGAAGAGTTCATGAGCTCATTGTAAATTCAAAGGATGCTCCTGGTGCGACAGAAAATCCAGGTTGACAATGTGAAGCCTTTTCTTCAAATGACACACATCCAGGCTGCATTGATGAAGGATCAAAGCATTATTCAGCAATGATTTCTGACTCAACGCTGCAACTCGCTGACATTGAGCATGTAAAGCGAATGTAGTTGGGAGACTTAAACAGATCTAGTGTCACAAAACTAAAGATTTACATTTGGATGAAAAATAAAACCATTTACAATAAACCCTATTGGCTTGCAGTATGTGTTCATTTGTAGAAGAGTCTGGTCACTAAAGTAATGTTTAGACTTGTTTTTGCTTTGCAATGACCAAATGAAGAAAGATGAGATAAGGCTGAAATAGATGGTCGACAACCGCGCATTGAAATTCAAGATGGTTGCAGGTAGTGCAAAACGTATCATGTCACCCTAACCTTTTTTTTTTTATTATGTTATTTTGTCCATTTTTCTCCACCATAAAAGGCACCACGGCTGACGCAAAAGGAATGAAATCATCCAAAATGACAAAATGAACACACAAGTCTCCGTAACAAAACAGCTAAGAGACAGTAAATGTCTGCTGCTTACCACTCTGAGAAGCAATCATCCCCTCAGCCATGGCCTGTTCTTCTCTCTCTTCTTCTGCTGTGGTCGTTCCTATTTGATGTCTTTTATGTAGAAGGAGAGGAGAGGAGTAGAAACAGAGAGAAAAATGATAGGTAAGTTAATAAGCCACAATAAGAATCGATACATAAAGATGACAATTTAAAACACAATACTTTCTTTAAATGGGCATAGAAGAAACGAGGACTCAATAGTAGAGACAGTAAGCGAAAGCATTGCTATATTTCTGAGTTTGAACTACATGAAGTAAAAAAAATAATACAGCATATGCCTTCTTTACTTATTCTATCTAATTTTCACCAAAGCAAGACTCACAGTGTCAATATTGTGCTGAGTCGATTGTAAGAGTTTTTGTTTCAAAATGTTTTAGCTCCTGAGCAGTTATGAGTCCCTAGCAAACAGTGTGACCTGCGCTATGCACACTGGGTCCTGCCTGCTTTGTTCTCTGCTACTACGAGTCCCCTCATCCAGACTGCAGGAAGAAACACAGAAGAAGGTGATTATGCAAAAGGCGTGCCCGAGTTGGTAATGCGATGATAAGAGAGACACGGAGAGAGAGGGGAGAGAGAGAGAGAGAGAGAGAGAGAGAGAGAGTTATCTCCTCCAAGTCCAAAGTCAGAGAGAAAAAAATTGTTTGACTCAGGACACTCTTGTTAAAATTATTCTTGACACCCTGTGCTATTAGTACGCCATTAAGAGTTCAAGGACAATAGCTGTCCTGTTTTTTGATCATTTATCCGTTGGATCCCCTCGTTAAGCCTGAACCCGGTTCCTCACAATGACCACAGAATATTGATGGGCTGTGTGAAAGGGTGATTTTGCTGAATTCATAATAATTCCCATTTTATCTGCCTTTGATGTTACAGACGAGCCAAATGTTGCATGGATTTTTTCATTATAGTCTTATGAACATCAGCACACTGCTGTTGCACTGCTTGAGAGTCCCAGTGCTAACTAACATGTACTGGAATCTGTACATATAGTAGATAGACTACAGCAAGTGCTTCTAAATAAAGTGATCCTGATTTAACATGAAATACAGTAGATTACTGCATATAATATGATTTATTCATTCATTTAATTGAAAATCTATTATATTTCAACCTCTGAAAAATTGTCACAGATTCCTCAGTCTGCCATTTGCCTGACCTTGATGAACATGGATGCATTAGCACACCATTTGCCACCTGGAATCAAGATGCACACCAATCAAGACAATAGTGTCTATATAGTGTAGTCTCCTTAATTCTGTGACCATAAAGTGTCTTAATATGCAAGAGCACCTGGGTGCTGTTATAGACATCAGAGTTTCATCAGCATTTCTCCTTAACTACTACAGCCCAGACCCAGATAACTGGTGCTTTATTTTGCAGTATAGAGAATGGTGAGAATGGTGGCTGCAAAATAGTGGTGTTTTTTTGTTTTGTTTTTTTTCTTCTTCTTCCAACTGATTTTTTTCCCCACAGCAGCAGGATTCATTCTTGCAGAGCAAAAAAAACACAACACACAAACAAATGTGTAATCTTCTTTGTTTACATTTCTTTTATTCTTGTTTTCATGTATAGAGCCCTGCAAAGTCAAACTCACCTTTGTCTCACCTTATGATGTCTAGTGCTTTTAATTGTTTGTACGTTTTAATTGCTCTTATGTTTTATGGTCTTATTTTTAACTTGTATTCTTGTGAAGCCCTTTTATTATCATTATTATTACACAGTGAGTCTTCTCTTCTCTTTGTAAGGTCCAAAGTCACTGCCACTGAATGTCAAAGTAGTTTTATATCACTTTCCAGCCAGTTTGGTACAACTGCAACTTCTTAACTGAAACACATATTTTTAAGCCTTTTTGGGGAATGTTTATCTATCTGAACCTTTTTGCTGATCTTTTTACACTAGACAGGGCAATACAAAAATTTCCAAGTCCCCTTGTCCCCAATCTTTCACCAAGGAAAGTTTCCGCAGTTCAGTATAATCACAGCAGTTTCATTCACTGTGATGTTTCAGTAGTATTCAGTAGGATGTTTTTATTTCACCATGTAGTCAAAGATGAGAAACATTAATATTACATGCCAAAGTAACTCATCCTCCTGATCAAAATGTCTTTCCTTTCAACTAATGATACACAGCTAATAAAGCAGACCCAATTACTTTGCACAGCTGGGCATCTTGTATATGTTCTTTTCAATCTTGAGCATTTGATTGCTTGTAAATACATGCCTGATTTATACTTCTTTACAGTGTAAAACTCAGTGGGCCTGATGACAAGAAACCAATTAATCACATTGTTATGCCAGTTAAGAAGTTGCTCTGCTCCAGTGAAGGTAGAAAAAAAAGGAAATTGAAGATATGAGACTAAGGCCTTCCAGGAAGTCAATTTGATCCCTTAATTTCCATCCATCACTCCCGGTCATCCACATACAGGACCAGTCAAATATTTGGACACACCTTCCTGTTCACTTGAATAAAAAAGTGTGGCCAAACCTTTGACTGGTACTGTAAACCTTTAAGTACTGTTTATATATGATGATTCAAATGGTTGGCCTCTTGATATTTAACCTTTTATTTCTTTTCCAATGTACATTTGTTGTTTAAGGGCCTAGACACATACATTTAATAATTAATCAGTTCCTTTGACGAACTATAAAAATATATATATATCATACTGAATCTGTCTACATAATGAATAGCGTAATTGAAGACCATATACCATGTTTCACACTACATTACACCAGTTGATTTCACATAGTACACAGGTGAGACTGATGTGGAAAATCAATATTTGAAGTCTCAAATCCAATGATTTCAGACTTGACATGAGATAATCATTCAGTCAAGGTTTGTGACTTAACTCTGTCTTTAACATCAGTGAGACATGATAGGACTTTGACTTGAAGACGTGTTCAAGTGTGAAACATTTGCCATAGAGAATAATGCTTCTATTTATTAGCTCATATATGTGAATGCTCTTATGTAAATTGGAAAACACTGGATAGTCAGATGGTCTGTGTAGAAATGGAAGATGCTACAGGGCTGGTTTGGGAAGGTAGTATTAATGATATATATATATATATATATATATATATGGTGGATGTAATATATATATTACATCCACCATTTTAAGTAGAATTAAAACTCAAAGAAGTGCGCAATTACAAGTACAAACATAATTTTTGGGAGAAATGGTGTAATTGAACTAGGAGCTAAGTATCTTTGCTAATATTAAAAATCAATGAAGCCTCCCCACAGCCAATGTGATCAGCAGATATCTGATCCATATCCAAGATTTGGTAGCCTAAATGTTGTCTTGCAAAATCAATAACCAATCAGTAATGTTTAACACTAGTCATCACTCAGTAATGGAAGTTAGCCAAGCATTACCACAATTCCTAAAAATCACTGGCACGGGTAATAGTAAGGGACTGTCTTTCTTGCTCCTCTTTGCTTATTACATTTCATGTACGATCATGACTATGTTAAACATTTGAAAACAATTAAAAATCTCAAAGGTTTAAATGCAAAATTCAGGACTTAAACTTAACAAGGGAGTTGACGTAGGACGACACTGCCATGACCACGACAACATGACTGAAGATCCCCCACTGTTGATTCACCTCCTATTTTAAATTACAGTCCTCCTTTAATAGTGGTCGTTCATGGACTCAAAGGACAATTCTTGCCATTTTCTGGCTTTTTTTCTCATTTTGATTATTTATGGTGTTTTTAATATAAGCAGTGATTCACCATGTTTCAAAATTTATAAATAATATTTAACTGTAGTTTTACATTCCTCAGTTTGTTGGGAATGGTACTCTCCAGTATACACGTAAGTGTCAAAGATAACTAAAAAATAAATAAATCCTACATTCAAAACCACATTTTCCAATTATCCATTTGTTGAAAGGTATGTATATTATAGTGTTTTATATGTTATTTAACCCATCATGAGCTGGACTGATGCTGATTTCTTTTCTCCTATTGGGTGTTCTGTAAAAACAAACGGCCCTCTGGAAAAAAACCCCTCTTCACATCAATCTTTGATGGGTAGTTTGAAGGAGTTGTGGGAGTTTTATGGGCTTTGTGCCACCTGGCATCACACATTGTAGTAATGTGTCAACACAAGCAGTAATTCAAGGTATTACAAATCTTTAAATATCTGTTAAATTTGCATTTGTACGATCAACTTCACATAAAAAATGATTGTTTTATGAATAACTTCAAAATATTACATTTGAATGGTTTGAGCATGGAAGTTCACAAAGGTAAAATAAGCCACCATCTGGATGGGCAACATAACACCTTGTCTACAGAAGATGACTGACAGCCACAAAAAATGATAAAAAGAAAAAAAGAAAGCGATGATTTAAAAAAACAAAAAGCATTGGATGTACATATGTATCTGAAATGTTAAAATAACTGATAATTATAGATATGTAATAAATATGTGCCTTTACAGTGTGTAAAATTATGTTAAAAGGACTATTTTCATTGATTTGTGGGTGAAACCATAGGCTTGTTTTGGTCAACTAAATATGAATATTACTACCACAGAAGTAAAGTAAAATGCTTTACAGTAAAGTAAATAATGAAATGTGTAACACAGTCAATTATGATTAAAATTATGGTTAAAACTGTGAAAAAAAGGTCCCAGGTTATGGCTGTCTAATATTTGTCATCAGCACACAGAGTGATCTATATGCATGCATGTGTTAGTGTTCACGTATGAAATTCTCATTTTTCATTGGAGAAATGTGCCCGTTTCATTTTCTTGCATTGGTTTCCAATTTGCTGTAACAATGCAGCACATGTGTGCATTTCAGTACATATTCCATATGTGTGCATCTGTGCAATGTGATGTGATTTACACACACACACAGATTGTATTTTCTGTCTGCGTATGTTCATTTTGACAGTGGGCTCTTTATTTTTCTAATTGCATCAAGTGGAACCACTTTGACTGGCCTTGGCTCCGGGGGCCCCAGCGTGACTCCTGAGAGGAAGAGAAAGACCCGAGCGGCTGTATTTGTGGTGAAGAAAACTACACCGCCACACGCTCCCTATCCGTTCCTTTTAGTCGGCTCAGTGGCCCATACCTTGTCTTAATGGGATGCGGCAACACACACAGACACATGTAGCACGTCTACTCTAATTATACTAGAAAGCTCTGCCATCTCCTACACCCCCTGGTGGCATCACGCAATTTACTCCAAAGGCTTGTTTTTAAAACTGGAAAAAAAAAACACAACAAAGTCTGACATGAACAATGGCAGTTTGAACAGAGAGGATGCTAACAGTATCAGAGCACACAATAGCAACGGTGGTTAAGAAACAGCCTGTTCTGCTATAGGTTATGGTTAATTCCACGTATTTAAATTCCTGTTGCGAAACAACATATTTTACGAGACACCTATACTTGATCTGACTCTTCTTATCCGCATCTTATAGAGGCACTATAAACATCTGATACTTTCACTGTGGGGACTAGATTAAATTCCAGCATCATAAACTTTATAGGTCAAGTGAGGACCGTAGTGAGTAAGGTTTTAAAGCTATTGCTCAGATATAAGATGCAACACATATTGCAGTACCCATTGCCCTCAAAGCTCGAAATTAATGTTCAGAAAACTACAGTCTTACTTCATGCTGTTTATGCAAATTACTTATTTAACCTATAGCCCCTTCCGAAGACATTCTCTTAAAATATAATGCACGGTAAGTGGAATAGGGTGGAAATATCTTTGTTGTAGGTTTGTCTTTGCCCTCACATTACTCTAAACATGTTGACAGGTAGGATTGGCTGGATATAATCCAGGTAAGCTTGTGCTATACGGGGATTCTGTTTAGATTTGTTCAGTGATAAATTATTGTTGATTAAATTATACATGCATCAAATAATTTATAAGGTAATTGAACACATTTACACTTAATAGCACAATTAAGCTGTTAATAAAACAATTTGCAAAATGTTAATTAGATCTGCAATTTCTTATTTTCTGCCACTATTCTGTCTTTGTCATGAATAAATAACCGAACTTATGAAGTGATTTGTAAAAGGCTTTTATTAAAGAAATTCAAATGGGACGTCGTGTTACACAATTTTCTTTGTATTCGAGTTTTCATTTTCATTTGCCATCTAACAATACAATCAGCTCCTTTTCATTGGATCATACTATCAGCATAGTATTGAATTTTGCCTCTTTTTCTTCTACTCAGTGGCCAGTAAGGTGTCCATGTTTTACAGTGTGTGCTAGACTTTTGCTGGCACACTAACTGCATGTTGTCTAATTATGAAGACAAGTCTTAAATTTGACATGTCCCAAATAGTTGCAAGATAAAACGGAAGAACAGAGTTAAAAGCTATGATAATTAAACTCCCATACTTGAGCTCCCATATTGTTGCATTTCCAACACGCCATGCAGCGTTTTATGCTTTGTTCTATTTCACCGTTTCTTACGCTGCTATATGACTAGATTGGCAATATTTAATGGTGAAGGGCTAAAAAAAATGTGCAGGCTATTTTTTATACTAAATGAAAGAGAGAGTGATGTAAGGTGAAAAATGCATTCTAATGTCTAAAACAATTATATATGCTTTGGGAAATGGTCAATATTTAAATTTGAGTCAAGGCAGTGGCAGCTCTACCACAGGCAAGTGATTAAATAATCATCATTTTGAAAGGCAGAAGTTCTGCACAAGAGCACTCAGTTTCAAAACAATAGCATCCACTGACATTTTATAAGTACTTCAAACCAAGCTATAAATAAACTGGCAGGTACACAGCAGCCAAGGCACCTCCACCCCCCTTGGGGAAGCTCTCCACATTTGTTCCACCCTCAAGCTACTGTACACCATTCCTACAACCTTCTACTGCCGTGCAATTATCATTATGCAGGCGTCTTTTTCTCTTAAGATCACTTTGGGTTTTTTTTTAAAAAGAAGCTTGAAATGCCTTCCTCCTACTCTGATGTATATTTTGGTATAAAAAAAAAAAGATGTTGGGCATCAGTTAGTGTGGGACAAATATAGGGGTTTTATGTAAGTACCAATAATCACTTGACACTAGTCAACTGACAGTTTGGCATGTGCAGCCATAGTGCTTGCACTGCCTCCCCTTGAGCTATCCACAGTGGTGACTATGAAATATGGATAGCGGCAAATTGAGATTCATCAGGCACGCCTGCCTTGCTCACTGAAATCTATATTCAATTTTGGAGCATCTGTCATGGCAGTGGCAGGCTGAGGCATGCTGGGAGTGAGAATCACTTAAGTGTTCTGAAAATGTACATAGTAGAAAAAAGCTCTCTGCTTTTCTTTCTGTGTATCTGTCTGCCAGTCTGGGCCTTTTTTCCTCTGCATCTGCAGGTTAATTCACCTACAAGAATGGTTTTATTGCAATTTTATTGCTTGTTTTCCTTCCAAATCTAATAAATGTCTCTGTTCACAGATGCATTCCAACATGCAGACATTACCAAAGGAACCCATGCACCTATTATTTAGTAATAATTTGCGGATTCTCATATGTTCATCGGTTTTAAGCGACTGCACTACCACTGGGAGAACCCTGATAATGCAGGAACAGCAACACTATGCTGACAATCGCAGAAAATTACAATCTGTGGATACGGTGTAAGCTCACACACCCACAGTGTTGCTGGCCATGTCTGAAGAGCTATGAATGCAGTAAAATATACAGTATCCACCTAAATCACTGACTTTTTAAAATGTATTTTCCATTATTATTATTTTCTAACACATGTTAAACTGAGAATTCAAAGCGATAGAAAAGAAGAAAGCATAAAATCCTTGATTCTATGGCAACGCCCAAACTCAATTTTCCTTTTTCTCTTGCTAATAAAAATTTATGATTAAGAGGAAGTAATTGGCTAATTATCTACAGCTGAAAGGTTAAGGCTTTATCTGCTGGGTTGGTTTCTGCTGCCTGCAGGGTGGGTCAAAGCGAGCAAAGAATTCTCACTAAAAACTCTTCATTTATACTGGCAATCCTGCCTCAACTCTTACTATATGGCTCCCTTGATTTCACGACCCATTGTTTAGTGTCTCAGTAAATAAAAAAAGGTGATGACCTCATGGGCATGACTCGACATATCAAAATCTCAGCTCTAATTTGCCGTGTTATGCCTCAAGTTTCTAAAGGGGTTGGAGAGGACACATTTAAGTTTAAAGTCAAGTTCAAAGTAGATATATAGAGACAGTATTTATATTCAATACTCTATATATCAAATTTTTTGGCTTGGTGGTGCAATTTTTCCCAATAAGTGCAAACTTAAAGTATTGATATTACACACTAACAGCCTTAATATGTGATCTCTGTACCAAGATATAAACATATTGTATACTTGTGGTGGCAATATAAAAACACATAATGACATCTAGCTATTTGAAATAATATTACATGCAGGTTTATGTCTGCAGAGGCAATTCAGGGAGTGAGGTCGTCCATCTGTTACTGTTTAAATGTGAAATGGCTTCCATCTTTAAGGCTTGTCATCAGTCTGTCACTAGCCACAGAGAATGCATAATGGCACCAGCAAAGCTCTTTATTAGTCCATGGTGAACAATGAGCCGTGTCAAATGATAGAGGGAGAACCCCCTCCTCCATCGCAAACAGTGGAATCCAAGTAGGTGACAATCAATAGAAATGCTTCATTTGGTTTATGTGTACCACTCAACGCTCCACTGCAGAAATAGACTGTTTTCGCTCCCTGCTATTCTGATGCATTTCCACCCACAAAAGTGCCACTCGTTGTCTCTCCAGGGATTCTATTTAGACAAGGTTTGACAAACTATTAAAAGATTAAAACTCAAGGTTAAATGCCATATAATATGCATGTTCCTATATGACATATTTTAAAACACCCAGGCCTGCAGATTTTACAGAGCTTTAATTACAGTGTGTCAGTCAAGAGACAAGCATGGCAATGACAGATGTTATACTGATGTTTGTTTTTCCGCCAACAGTTCATTTTAACAAATGACACAAATGTAAAGTAAAGTTCTCATCTGAGCCAGGCAATGTCATGCTACATCTAATCTCTAAAAACACCTTGCACCTTGTGTCACTCCCCATCAAAGCGCCTACATGGACGAAATATGTGACCAACAGAAAGAGACAGTTCTCTACAGTCTTACTGTTAAAAAAACCTTCAAAACCCACATAATGACCAGTTCCTGGTGGCAGGTTGTGTATGTTGTGATTTAGAAATCACCACAGTGCTGTCTATATCTGTCTATATGGAGATTAATTCACCATCAATGTGTGAAAGATAATCAAACCATCCATTTATGAAGTTTGACGAGATCAATCTCTTGACTGCTATGCTTGTTAAGGCATGAGATAGGTCAAAGAATATGTCTGCAGCAATCATCCCTCGGGGGAGGGAGGAATTGCACCAATCTTAGCTTCTCGAGTGGTGCCTTTGCAAATCAGCAGACTAGGAACTGCCATCCATCATTCTACATACAGGCGATGCATTAACTAAAGCTAGATGTACTTTTCTTTTAACGTATTCATTTCCTAAGTGACTTTGTGCGACTACAATATTTACAAGCTACAATGTTACATGATGTGTTCTTTAAATGTATATGCTACAGTGCTTAAGCATTTCTTAAATTAGGCAAAAACTATGTAATGAGGAAGGATAATTGAAAGTGGTTCCTATTCAAAAAGAGAAATAGCTATAGGACATGAGATGGCAAGACTAACCACTTGAGAAGTGACCTTTTAGAAAACTGATTTGTTCTGTCTATTCTTCCATCCACGTAAGGACTATTATCTTGCTAAAATGAAGAGAAAAAACGTCACTGAAATATTATTAAACTCAGACTACAAAGGCTTTACTGTATCAATTTTCTTACTTTGGTTTGATAATCTATTGGAAGCTACTGTCTGCAGTGCTATGCTATGCTGTAAATGAAAGCAAGACATTATGCTGCTATCTTTTTACTGTTCTCCTCATTCTCAAATGACTGCTCCGGGATCAGTTCAGTCCCTAAGCGGAGAGGAACTGAAAAAGGTCACAACAGGGGAATGAGAGAATGGTGCGAGCCAAACAAGCTACATTTCTCCATTCAGCGGCCTGCTTAGAGATTGAGTTACAAGGGTACATTACTGTCTCCCAGAGCTACTGTGGCTGCCGGGTTTATGTCCCCACATCTGGTGGAAAATGGCTTTTATGTTACAAAACAGCAAGGATATAACTCCAAAAACACAACGCACAGCCTTGCACATTAATATGATTTACCAGGAATGTGGTATGTTGTACAAACTATAGTACTGTCTGGATTTTATGGCTAGTTCTATCTGTAATGGAGACAAATACAGAGAGGCAGGTGTAAACAGGAAACACTAGCATCTGCCGTACAGTCATCTCATTCTTGTAGATTTCCATCCAAAGCAAAACCTACTGTATTTATTAGCCTATGTTAAATAAGCTACTTAAATTTCTTCAATTTCTTTCTTCAGAGACTGGTTGTAACATCACTCAGTTAGATGTACACTAGATGGTACTATATGTTTATTAAAATATGTAGTCAGACTGTATTCACCTTATTATATAGGGAAAAAATGTATGAGTAGTTTTAACAGCCAGTTTTCTTTTCCCAGAAAGTTGCTCTTCAAAGCTTTATCAACCTTCTAGCAAATGGTTTAGTTTAAGATTAGTTTAGAAGAAAGTCATTCGGCCATCAGAGGCTATCCCTGAATGCCATCACACACCCATTCACATAACAGACTGGTGTATTTAAATTCTATTTGCTCTTATTATTTTGCAAACATCAGTATACATAATTAAAAACAGAAATAGTAATTAAAAAAAGGTTACATTTCTTTTCCTGAATCAGACGTTAAACCTTTCTCAGAACTTAGCCTGACCTGTATGAGATGGTCAGTTGGGTTGGTTTGCTGCATCAAATTAAATAATTCAACAAATGTCACCTGCATTTGCAATAATGATGTTTACAAGGATGTTTTTGACTGAAACTGAGCTCATAATTATCGTCAGAAACATGATGACATTTCTGCTACACAGAACAGCTAATCAATAGTCTGTGAATGTATAACGCTGCTTTTAATTAGAGCTGCATGCTACAGTATGTCCTTGTTATTTACAGTGATTATTTCATTATTATGACATACACCACAGTGTTACACTATTGTACATAATACAGAAATATCTGCAATGCGGGCATTGCCCACATCCCACACGACAACATATATAATACATAGATAAGCAGACAGTACACTGACTGACTGATGTGTGCCACAACAATATGAAGAGCAAACACATGGACATTCTTCCAATGTAGTCTCTACACCCACATTCTCTCTTTAAAATACAGACATCATGGAAATGTGAAAGAATAACATGCTCCTATTTAATTCCCCTCCTCTGCCACAGTGATATTATTTGGCAGCAAATGGTGTCATAAGGTTACAATGTTGATTTAATAAGCAATTCATTTAAGCTTATGTCTCACAATACAAGAGTGAAACATAATAAAAGATTAAAATCATATTCAATTGCAATTAACTGAGATGAGATACCAGAGTGGAGAGGCAAGGTAGTGGAAAGAGGAGTTTATTTGTTCATCGCACTGCGAGAAGTCAGGCATCTGGTTAATTGGCTCAGCATTTTCCTAAACACTAAGCCCTAAGTGCACTAACGATGTCAGTCTGAACCTCGACAGCAGTAGTCAGAGTCAGAATCAGGCTCACTTAACAAGTGTAACAAAAGTGCAGTTTAACAGTGTGTCTTTGTGGTAGCAGTGCAGCCATTATACAACAAGCATTGTACAAACATGGTACAAGGACGAGAGAATCACATGCTGTGAAAGGGAACAATGCAGGCACATTATGGACATGACAAGTGATGTCTTACAATGTTCTAACTATTGTTGATGCTACAAATCCACCAATTACAAGACTGTGCACTGACAGCAGAGTGTGAGTCTCATCTATTAGTACCATAGTATAAATAGCAATATAGCAATGTAAACATACTCCATTACAAGTAAACTTCTTGCATGAAAAATCCTAAATATATAAGTATAAATATATAAGTATTAGCAGCAAAATGTAGGTATTAGTACTGTAAAAGTACTGGTTTCTTCTCTCTGACTGATAGTATACATAACATCATTGATTTATTCATACTAATCAATGTTACTGTTGTAGCTGCTGCAGGTGGAACTTGTTTAAACTATTTTATATACAGTCAGATAGTTTAGTCCAGTGGTTCCCAACATAGGGGTCGGGAACCTCCAACCGGTCACCACATAGATCTGAGAGATTGTCAGATGATTAATGGGGGAGGAAGGAATAAAAAACAAAGTTCTGATATAAAAATCTGTTTTCAGTTTTTGGACTTTTTGGTGAAATATTAGACATCAGAAATGTGACCCTGACTACACACTGCTCTTTGTAAGACGTCAAACGCCAAACAAGTTCACAAAGCTGATTAAGCCTATCTCTCTGTATTTCACAGTATAGAAGGTTTTATCATGAAATTTTATTGACTGACCTGATTAAATTCTGATTTTAAAATTTCACAAAGCGTTGTGACGATCAAAACAATTTATCCACCGTTTTACAGTTGCTACAGTAGCAACAGAGTAAGCTACGGCAGAGCCTATGACGTAAGCATATGTCAACAGTGTTTTTGTAATTACTCTAACTATCAGAAGGGGGAGACAATAGTTCAGTACAGCAGGTTTAAGTACAGTACTTAAGTAAATATACTTAGTTACTTTCCACCACTGTCTACTTGTTATCGGGTCCTCATGAGATTCTACATATACTGCATGGAAGGAACTGAGCTCCTCTGGCCTACAGCATCATTATCCTGACACCAGTCAATATACAGAGGGGGTTGCACTGAATTCATTACCACACTGCTTTCAGTAAGATTAATCCACTGTGACTCCTTGACAGGGCACTAGGGCCATTTTCTAACCAGGTCAAAAAATGAAAAATGTTCTGAGCCTGATATTACAATTCAATACATATGCAGTTATTTGTGAGGTCTCACTTTTTTTATTATAATAATTTATAATAATTTATTATAATTATAATCATTTATAATATCAGGGTATTTACTATTTAATGCTATATCCTAATTTGGCCTGATAAGGGCTGTTTTAATTTACTTAGTATTTGTTCCTGCCTGTGTTGAATCTTCCAACTCTCTGCCTGTATTATTATTTTGTATACTGTGGATGATCAAAACATTTGCATCTGTACCTGGACATGTTTCTGGGACAATAACATCTATACATGGGTCACTGCATTTACCACTGATATTAAAATACATTCTTGTTTTCTCATTTGTGCCTGCTTTGTGATCTCAATATGTAAATTAGCTACAGGCAGCTGTTTGTTGAACATGTCAACAAACTGCGTCATCATTGAATTCTACATCATTTTATACGAGGGAAGAATTCAAGCTATAGCTACTACATGTAACTTTTGCGGGGCTTGCTTTAGCTTATAGGAAGAGGTACAGCTAGGTGGACCTTTCAACTGTTGGCCTGTTTATGAATATGGTCATACTGTACAACTCACATTTGGTGACACAATATGTTCTGATTTTCCTAAAAATAACATAAAATGACTTTGACTAAAATGACCAACCTACAAAAATAGGTTATACAGCATGTAGAGAACAAAACTAGGTCAAATAAATAAACAGACCACTTCTGAATATCAAAACTGGGTAAAGTCTCCTTTATCTTCCAGCGCATCTATCTGTCGTAGAATGAAAATAATGGCTATGCTCATAGATAGACACCACTAAAACTCATACACATACTGAAAATACAGACCTGGCCTGTCAGGTCGCTAAGACGGCTGCAGGTCTCTTGGTGAACATTAGAGAGTTGCTCCTCAATTAAGTACTACAGAAAACCACAACCTTTACAAAGCCAGAGTCTAAGGTCCCGACACATGGCTCTCCTTTCAATGCAGGACCAAACACACACACACACAGAGCAGATAAATCACACAAGATCAGATGACCTACCTGTCTCCCACAGTAGTTTGACCTTGCTACTAACAGCCACTCTTGTTCGATGTCTGCAAATGCAGCCCTGGGCTAACTATACTACCTCTCTCGGGAGTTGTAACCACTACTTTACACTGTCTCGCTCCTTAACACTAAGCTTTCCCTAAATTGCTAAATTACCGTCCCTAGAAATGGAGTGTCACAAATTAAACCAAAACAGGAACAAATTTGTAGAAACCCATGTGCTAATCCAACTTGCCGTGTATCTTATGACACTGTTCCTGAGGATTGAGGAGATTTTTTTTCCATACAGCACATTAAGAGAGAATCAATTTGCCAGTGAGCATCAGAGAGGGGGGTGGGGGTGCCATGGAGTGTTGCACTCTGGGTATCAGGTGTCTCCTGCACTTTTCTAGGGAGACAGTGATGCCAGCATGTGGGGCCTACGTGCAAATTAAATGGAGAGACAAAAAAAATGCATTATTGATCAAGGTGATGCCAAAGTGTCTCGCTCACAGCACGGGATCAGGTTTAGGTACAGTGTAATTAATCCACAGGCCAGAATAAAAGCAGAGGAACTGATCTGGACCCCCTTCTTCTCCATGTCTCTATGCCTCCTTCTTTGTTCGATGCTGAGAAAAATAGGTCGCTAGCTTGTAGGCAAAACCGGTGCAAAGCACCACTGGGATAGCTAGAGCACATAGAAAAGCACACACGCATAAACACTCACTCAGACACACACACACACATAAACACACAGAAACAGTGAGGGAGGTGAGACAGAGAGAAAGAGAAACACAGAGGGGTGTTTTTTCTTTCTGCCAAGCTGAGCAGAGCAGGTGGCCATTGTACTGTAATTACACACTCCAACATTTTGACATCATGCTATGTGCATCAATTGCATTTCACGCATGTAAATGACATACAACAAACATATTTAAAGATAAATTCATTTCACTGGACCTGGGTATAACCATGCCTTTTTAATTCTATTTTCCCCATAAGACAAAAAAAAAAGAAAAAGAGATCTCAGATATTTAAAGCTGCTATAATAAATATTTTTACTTTAACCACAGATTACCTTTAGCAGCAGCAGCTGGCATTCAATTCAGCAATATGGCTCTGGTAAACCCACCACATGCTACCTGCTCAGCACCAAACAACAGACTGAATGTAGTGGACCATCTAGCAGCTAAAGAGCAGGTTCCATCAGGAATTAGATCTAAAAGAAGATAATCAATATTGGACTTTCATTCCCAACTCCAAATTGATGCTGGTTTGTATCTAAAGAATATGTAAATATGTAATTGTTTGCTAATGTGTTCGGTATATCAACTTAAATGGTAAGAATATATAATGTAAAATTATGTATACAGGCTACTTCTAGTGTTGATATAGATGACACTTTCAACATAGACAGGCATCAATCTTTTCTCCTTTTGTTTCAGTCTAACAGTTATCCTAAAGACTACTGCAGCAGGTCATTTTCTAAATACTTTGAAATAAAGTGTACACAAACAGCACAGAGCCTCAGACAGGTCATGTTCTACTTCGAAACAATAAACAGATGGACTGAGATACTTGCAGACCCAGATGTAGCACATTCTTTTGTTTGTTGTATGCAAGGTTGTGAGGTCCTCCTGTTCTGTGTTATGTATTGTTGTCCCCAGAGGCTTGACATACAGGCATAAAGGCACAGCAGGCCCAATGGGACAACATTACCAAACACTAACAAGGCACTAACAACAATCACTTTAATTTGAAAACATCTATTACACAGATTTCAACCAGCAGCAAGGAAACAACCTGGTAAGCCAGAGGCACACAAACACCAGTGCACTTGCAAGAAAAATTACAGAATCAAAAGCAAGTAGCTAGTACATGTGTGCATGTACAACATATTTTATTGTTGCTGGGAATTATGCAAGGACATTATGGGGAATTGCTATACAGTGAGGTTGCCGTTAACAGCTGCATGATTGAACGATTGTATGTTTCTGGGTGCAGCCTGCACAGTGAGTCTTTGTTTTGAGAGTCTTAAAAGGCAACGGTGTAATTTCTTTACAATCCTAAAGCAAATTTGTACTAGAGAAACAGGATGTGCTAAGCAGATCCCACTGGAGTCAAAAGGTCGGTATCAAAAGGGAAAAAGAAAAGATTTATGTTGAGGCTTAAATGGTATTTGTAAAAAGTCTTTATGCCAGCTGCCAACGTTGATTATTTTAATGCAGCATTTGACCAAGTTTTAGTGTGATAATAATAGATTAACCAGTGTTACTGGGGAATACATATCATCATGAAGTGATAGGTAGCACGTGAATAGAAGGTTTAACACTAAGTCTGTGAATATTCTCATTCATCCAGGTCATAGTTATCTCAAGTAGATTAAATCGATCGCAACTGGACTTGGTTATTTGTCTTGAAGACGTTTCACCTCTCATCCAAGAGGCTTCATCAGTTCATGCTCGCTCGACTAGGCTGGGACTAGTCCAACTAGCTGGTGTAGAAACCCAGGTATTTAACCTCTGTGGAGGCAGTCACATAGCCAGTGATGTCATTGGCTCATTAACACTCCATGTGCCCAACGACAGTCGTTTAGTGACAGTCGTTGGGGGTGGTGAAAGTTAGTTTCGACTTCGTTAGTGTTCTATTGTGTTGTAACGACAGTCGTTAGAGTCACATGGGGTCTTTTGTGAATGGCTGTTGTTCTTCGAGGCTAAACTCCTGAATCTCCTGGGAATAGATGAAAGGGTAGCATTGTAAATTGGAGATAGATGGTGTCTCAGACCTCCTCCTCTGTTTAGGGATGGTTTTTCTAATTTCACATAGATGGCTTCTTTTACTCCTCTTTCAAACCATCTATCCTCTCTGTCCAGGATGTGAACATTGTTGTCATCAAAAGAGTGAGCTTTCTCCTTGAGGTGTAAGTAGACTGCAGAGTCTAGGCCTGAGGAGTTGGACCTCCGGTGTTGGTACATGCGCTTGTGCAATGGTTGCTTAGTTTCCCCAATGTAGAGGTCTTTGCATTCCTCATTGCACTGAACTGCATACACCAGGTTGTTTTTCCGAGTATGTGGTGTTCTGTCTTTGGGGTGAACCAGTCTCTGTCTGAGTGTGTTGCTGGGTTTGAAATACACAGGGATACGGTGTTTATTAAAGATCCTCCTGAGTTTCTCTGATACCCCAGATACATATGGAATGACTATGTTGTTTCTTTTGTCTTGCTTTTCTTTCTCAACCCCCTTGTTGGAGTTTTTTCTGGAGCCAGCTGCAGTTTTCACAAAGGCCCATTTGGGATAACCACAAGTTTTGAGGGCATCCCTCAGATGCTCATGTTCTTCCCCTTGTGCCTGTGAACTGGTGGGTACATTATCAGCCCTGTGTTGCAGGGTTCTGATAACACCCAGCTTGTGTTCCAGTGGGTGGTGTGAGTCGAAAAGGAGATATTGGTCTGTGTGTGTGGGTTTCCTGTATACCCCAATCTGGAGGCTCCTGTCTTTCTCCATATGGACGTCACAGTCTAAGAAGGGCAAACTGTTGTCCTTAACATCTTCTCTGGTGAACTTGATGTTTCTGTCCACTGAGTTGATGTGTTCAGTAAAAGCTTGCACTTCTTGGGTTTTGATCTTGACCCATGTGTCATCCACATATCTGAACCAGTGGCTCGGTGTTACTCCTTCAAAGGAGCTCAGGGCCCTGCGTTCCATTTCCTCCATGTACAGGTTGGCCACAATGGGGGATACTGGGGAACCCATTGCACAGCCATGTTTCTGTCTGTAAAATTTGCCATTGAACTGGAAATATGTGGTGTTGAGGCATAAATCCAGAAGTAGGCATATCTGTTCTGGTCCAAGTTTTGTTCTGTCCTGGAGAGAGTTGTCATGTGTAAGTTGTTTTCTCACTGTTTCCAAAGCCTCCGTGGTTGGTATGCAAGTGAACAAGGAAGTCACATCGTAGGAAACCATGGTCTCATCTGGCTCCATTCTTATGTTCCGGACTTTGTTCACAAAATCAATAGAGTTTTGGACGTGGTGAGGGGTGTTGCCTACCAAGGGTGCCAAGATGTTAGCCACATGTTTGGCAATGTTGTAGGTGACCGAGTTTATACTGCTGACAATGGGTCTGAGTGGGGCCCCTTCCTTATGGATCTTAGGAAGTCCATATATGCAGGGGATTGAGTCTTGTGGATATAACCGGTGGTATTGTATCCTATCAATGATCCCTTGTTTTTGTAGTTTTTGTAGACATTCTATTACCTTCTTTTTGTAATTACTGGTTGGGTCTCTTTTCAGAAGTTCATATGTGTCTGTGTCACTGAGCAGTGTAGTGATCTTGTCCTGGTAGTCCGTTTTATTGAGAATTACTGTGCATCGTCCCTTGTCTGCTGGAAGGATTGTGATGTTGGGGTCTTTGCTGAGAGTTGTTACTGCCTTCCTTTCCTCAAAAGTGAGGTTGGAAGGGGGAGCCTTGGCATTGGATAGAGCTGCTGACACTTTCAACCTAAGCTGTTCGGCTTCAGTTTCAGTTAATTTGTTTTTCCTTATAGCTGATTCTGTAGCTGTAATCAGATCAACTATAGGTAACTGTTTTGGTGTCACCGCAAAATTCAAGCCTTTAGCTAAGACCTCCTTCTCTGTGTGGGTGAGTTCTCTGTCAGACAAATTCTTTACCCATCTGTCCGGTCTTTCATCTTGTGTTGGAATGTCCGTTTTTTGCCTCCAAGTAAGCGTTTCTGTGTTGTTCTTGTTGTTGTTCAGAGATTGTAGTTTCTGAAATTTCCTGGTCTGTCTTGCTTTGCTTTTGTTGTGTTGAGATAATTGTGCTTTCTGGGTGAAAACCACCACTTTCTCCATGATAGAAGAGAGGTTAGGAGCTCCACAGAGGTTAAATACCTGGGTTTCTACACCAGCTAGTTGGACTAGTCCCAGCCTAGTCGAGCGAGCATGAACTGATGAAGCCTCTTGGATGAGAGGTGAAACGTCTTCAAGACAAATAACCAAGTCCAGTTGCGATCGATTTAATCTACTTGAGATAAGGTTTAACACTCAACATATGATAATGGTCTCACTTGTGAAAATGGAAAAAACATCATTAGTTCTTCTTTATCTGCAAAACAATTGACTAGAGAAGCGATTCTGAATATCTATCAACATAATGATTTGCAATTTCAATTATTTTGAACCAAAATGAGCTGGAACAAATAAAATAAAAAATAAAAAAAGCCCCATCTGGATTTCTGTCAGATTACCTTAAATGCAACACTTAGTGTCTGTGATAGGTGATTAGTTATAACTTTATAGGCCTTGTAACTACAGGACTGCATCATATTTCAACACAAAGGTGATGCTTTCAAAGTAAGAATACATTTGCAAGTTATCATTTTCCTTGTAGATGCTGATATACGGAACTTTGTACCAGATGGATGTATTGATGCACCTTGAGGTTTTAATATGCACAGGAGAATTTTCATTAGCTAGATGGCTCCACATCCAACCATCATTACAATATGTGTGGGATGCTGCTCTGTATCCATGTTTCCCCGAATGCTCAGCGCCCACATTCATCTCTGTCAAGCACGTTCTTGTATTTTAAGCCTCGAGTACCTGTACAAAGGCAGACACTTTCTTGTGTATTACAGCCACAGTCACGCAAAAAAGTCTGTTAATCTAATGGGCCCTAACAACAAAATCTCTCTCTCGCCTCCACTCACACCCACAGAAAGACGCACACAAATCACGCTAAACCATCCACCAGATACCACCTACATATTATATGTATATATACATTTTTTTTCTTTTATTTTTCAGGACAAACGAACGACAAACGATCCATCCATCTTTCAGTATGTCACCCAATTAAAACTTTTTAGCCGTGATGAAATGAACCAATTAAGCAATGCACTTCTGCTTCAGCAGAGATGCATCTATTAATGGGTGAGAATGCCATGTCCGTATCGCCTCTCCACCTCATTATCATGCAGCTATTATCCATCACTCACATCAACTAGGGCTCACACTTACACCCAGCAAGCGGGTGTTGTTCCATGTGCTTTGGTGAATCATAATGCACTAACACTTGAGTAACTGGTATACAACACGCTGCGGCTCTTGCAGATGGCCCCTTTATAAAATTGAATAGTGCTAATGAAAATTGGATAGAATGGGTTAAAGAGCATAAAAAACCATACTTGACCCCAGGAAAAGTAAGAACACAAAGGGAAAAACTAAATCTGGCGATTCTACAGCGAGAAATGTGAGATTTTATGCCCACCACACATTAAAGAACATTTATTTGACAATCACATTTAACCACAGTGTCTCATCAGTCTTGCAGGTCCATTTATTGTATGATTCTTTCAACTCTGGAAATCATGCAGCATAACACAGGAAACCAGTGTATTTTCTGTAGAATAATAATAATACTATATAGTTGTATTCAGCTTTACCTGCTATGATAAGGGTGATTAAAACTGCCTCACAAACCCTTTTTAAAGAAGAAAGGAACAGAGATGCACAATGACCATTACTCTTGTGATACACAAATGTCTATATGTATTGTCAGGCTAGTTGTCATTTTTGTCTTTACACATAATAACTAAAATTGTAGATGAAACCACACAGAATCAAATTTCGTATTGTAAATACGTAAACTTTCGTATCTCTATTTACTTACTTATGTCAAATGTTTTGTAAACATACGTAAATAAATAGCATCCTAAAACTCTTACCGAGACTGTTTACATTTGTTTACTCACTGCCTTAACCACAGAAGCACTACACTATCTGTAATTTGCAGAGTATGCATGGTCGCCCTATAAATATTTCATTACAAAAGGGCTGAATAATGGTCTTAACATTCATAATGCACTACACGCACATTTCTTTTTACAGATGAAACAACTAATCAGGAATATTTTCTTGATTTTGTGAGTGTAATGCAGTTGAAACTCTCAAGTTACAAATAATGAAGTATAATGCAGTATGTATCATAGTAGTGCAGTACGGCATAAAGCAACAATACAAAATATTCTCAAAAAGCATTAACATATCTACAATACACAGCTTCTACTACTTTCCTCTGACAATAATTAATTGATGTTGCTCTTAACACTCATTAGGACTTCTTTGAAATCACTAACACCATAACAGTGTTATCACAAATTGTGACTCCACAGTGATCAGAGAAATCATTCTAACTTGATGTCCTCTATCTCACGACTTCTTTGTCTCTTCATGGTTTGAAAATATCTCTCTCCCCCTCTGTGTGTAATTGGAGCTTGCATGGGTAAGATTAGCAGACCCCCTCCCAGCTCCTTATATCTGACCACCCAGATGTAGCTCCAGGAGGCCGTAGCTACTGTAACCTCTGACAACGTAAAGACATGAAGGGAAACAAGGGTGTACCTGAGAAGAGATTGTCTCTCCACTCCCCTACACTGATTCTTCACCATAAAAAAAAAATGTCTCAATAGGGACGATGTCAATGTTACATAACAACTGTTTTTTTCCAACAGTTGAATACAATCCTGCAAATAAAAAAACCCCCGCTATATTCCTCAGGGATACGTCCTGCTCCTCTTTCATGATTAAAATGTATATTGTTCATTTAGTTCACAGCTAACAATTGATCTTCAGACTAAAACTATCCCAACAGTCAGCATGTTTTATCCTTTCTCCCCACAGGCCACACACAGCGCTGTGGGATTTTTGTTTTTGGCTTTCTATCATTTTTTTTTTCTTCTCACAAAATAAATGGTCACATCTTTCAGCACTCATTTCATTTTCCCGCCAGATGGCATGTTGGAGGCAGACACTTTACATGGCGACGTGCTCATCAATCCATCAGGTTCATTTCAATGTTAATGGGCAAAGTATCACTTAATTTGTCTCTGATGAGGACATGCTTAAAACGCTGACATTGTCAAAGCGTTCTCATTATACAAACTAAGAGCCATGAGCTTAGGTCAGAATATAATGCATCTTGAAAATAATGGTTCTTATTTTTTGGCAATCAATCATTATGGATACAGAGGCCGGTGTGAAATCAAACACTGTAGGAATGAGGCTACAATATGTTATCCCCCAACCCCCACCCTTACATACATGACTGTTGACTGTAGTCCCTCGTAATGTCAATAGATATGAGACACTAACTTGACCTTTCTAAGATCACGCTGACTCTGATGTAAGTAGAGAGATTCCCAATAAGGAGACTGAAGTGCTGGAAGGAAAAAAACATTCCCATAATCATGCTTCAACTGTATGTGTGAGGCCTATATAAAAAAACCACACAGTGAAGGGTCATGGCGAACCTACATACATTAATCTCAATATTGTTTTCACTTTCAAAGACATGGCCGATATTCAAATGTGAGCCTAAAGAACAGTAATCGAGGAACACATCAGTATGAATACAAAACTGTCATGTCTTATCACCATGTCAAACAGGAGAGGCATTTGACAAAGATGCCTTTGTCTGACCTTTGACCTAAACAAGAAGTGCAGTGAAAGGAGACTGTTTGACACGTGCATATATACTGCTATACTGCGAACAGAATACATTGACTATTCATATACTGAATATAGCATATGACCTTGAAACAATGAGAGCTTCAGTCACCCATTTTAAAATCTTTTCACTCTTTCACTTTGACATTTCCCATAAAAGGTTCTGCATACATATATTTCTGCTCATAACCATGTATGTATTGTATTGATGGTATATGTAAGACCGTACATACTCATAGGACCTAAAGAATAAATTGATTTTCTTTTCCCTTGTTTACTATGATGCCATATATAGGACTTAATGAATAGAAATCTGATTGATTTTCTTTTTTTCTCGAAGCATTTCAGTCTGCTTCACACATACAATACAAAAACAGGGTAATTAAAATGTCTTTCTTTCCTCCAAGACACAAATATATGCATTTCACCAGGCGAGTCAGAGCACACAGTCTCTCAGAAGTGGCATACCTGGAGCCGGTCGTGACTCGGTCTTTTGCGCAAGGGCACTTTACAAGAGACGGCTATATTTTGGATCAAACCTGTGACATTTCAATCAGGAGATGGTTCTGCTAAGCACCCAGCCATACATATCTGCTGCCCCTGTGTGATTAATCAAAAATATTTGACGCATACAGGTTATTCAATTATCTCTTATGCCAGCGAGCAGGGAAAGTTTCTGAGACCCCTTGGGCAGAGAAGTTCTCGCTTCAAGGATTCAAAAGCAACCAGAAATGCAGTTAAATAGGGCAACACAACAGCTGGCTTTTCTCAGCAGAGATCTGAATAAATATTTGATGATAGGGTAGTATCTGGGATAACACACACATACTTTGGCAGTATTGTATGGTTTTGCCATCACAATAGCTATTGTGTTAGGCAAACAATACGTTAGTACGTATCTTGGAGGAGCTGGTGCGGCAGCTATATTCGTTTGAATGGGGTGCTTTAGCATACGCCAGTACATCTGGACTTTAACATCTGGACACTATTCTGTTGGAATTGGGCAACAAACGGTAAATGTTTGCACCTGAATTAATTTAAAGCGATTGAGTTAATGGTTGGAAAGGCATAAGGTGGCAACTGTATTTCGCACATTGGCTGCAAAAAAGCTTCAGAGCTCTGACACCGGTGCAAAACAAAAGTAACATATGGTCTTTGATGGATGTTTCCGTCTAAAGAAACATACAGCCCCACAAGTGCATGTTTTGGTAACATGGTTGACCTCTGTAGAAAATTGACCCCTCATTTCCACCTATTGAGTTATATAAGATCACAATTTGAAGCCTAATTTCTTGCATCAGTGAGTTACACAAACTGAGCTATGTTGGTTTCTTTGGGAAACAGTCAGTTTCCTAATGGATGGGGTGCTGCAATGCTGACAATCACGTTCTTTTTATCTCGATGTACATTACTAAAATTGTGGAATATGGCTCACTAATGTATTTATTACTTTGGACAATAGTGTACCAAATACCTAATGAATGAATGCTGTGACTGCCCTTTACATGATTTTATATGCAAGGTAAAACAGCCATAAAAGTATGCAGATTGAATGTGAAACTTAATGTGTTCTAATTACACATTTGTTTATAAAATTAAAAATGTTATTGGTTATGTTCTTGCTAATCTACTGTAAATAAAAGACTAATCTGTCAGCAACCAGATAATGACAGGCTGTTTTTGTTTTGTTGTTGTTGTTTTACAACTGCTGCTGCAGTAAAATTAATTTACATAATCTTATTAATATATAGTAACTCTGTACTTGAAACTTGTTTCTCACAAAATGAATAAACAAATAAATGGGGGCCACTACATGTCATCATCTGTCGATCGTAGTGGGAGATTAAAACTTCATGAACAGTTTCACTGAAGAAGAAAAACAAACACCATCTTTCTCACACATATCTTGCCATACTAGCCTCATCTTTATGTTTTGAGGCTTTCTCCTGAGTTCAAACAACATTACTTATTCAATCGCTCTACTGTGAATTTCTAAACAGTAATGCAAAATGTATAATGTCTACAGTAAAACAAAAGTTCAGGCAGCATCAGAATATGGTTAACAAATTAGCTGTTGATGATAATGATAACAATTAGCTGTTGAACTAAAAATGCACTGTTTATTTGTGTTTAAAAGATTATATTACACATGATGAGAACTGTTTGTTAAAGCAAACGTGCAATAAATTAGTTTTGATATAAGAGCTAAGGTGTCTTTTGTTCTCCAAGGTAGGAATTCATGGTTGCTTGTAATGATGGATGCAACTGACTGCAAACTGCCTCCATTGCCATTTAATGGTTTGTAATCAGAAATGTCAAGCTGCAACTTTATCATCCGCAACAGTGAGGGAGCGCCTCACCTGTTGTATTTCTCTCTCATTACTCATGCAAATATACATAATGATTACAAATGAATTGTGACACAATGCCTGCCAGTTAATTTGATATAGAAGTGGAAACCATTATGGCCCTTTATTTTTTTTTCTTTGTTAAGGAGGTCTCGTTGTAAAGTATGGTTGTACGGGGGGGTTCAGAAGTATGTATGTATAGTAGATGGATGTATTCACAATTTGAAAAAGGCAGATGACTTGTTGTTGGGTAATGATGTTGTTTCACACACTAGGATGCTAAAAGAGTTGTTATGGGTGTGCTCACTGCTTGTTTTTCTCTGAGGTGAGGTCATAAGCCCTGATTGTTCAAGACCTCCTGCATGGCACCACATGATGTCCCTCTAACAAAGTGCTGGAAGGAAAACAAGAACAAAAGAAAAAAAAAAAAACTACAATTCTGCAGTTCCATAATTATCTGAGTGAATTTGGAAATGGCAGATAAACCTTTAAATTTTCCTTTTAAGCATAGCAAATCACATATTCCGACATTAGTGTTACAATTTCTAGTAACTGATTTAATATTGTTTTTAAATTTGTCCATGTATTTACATAAAAACGTGATTTTTTTTATTGAATCATATAATTTATTATCTACTCAGTGGACAAAAATCAAAATAGGACACATCGATAAAAGCCAAAACCTAAAATGCACTGAGTGGAAGATTTTAAGAGTAAAGGTATAGTGATTCTGCTGTAATGCTGTTTCATTTATGCTTCAAATGACCTACATGATTGTTCAAATAATAATCATAATAGTACATAAACCTTTTATTAGGTACAAATTCATACAGTTAATCTAGGAAATTCTCCATCCAGCATGGTTGTACTTTTAACTTAAACAAAATGTAAAGGCTCATTTTCAGATGGGTAGTATTTTGAAAGAAAATTCAAACTCTCTGTCTGGCAGTAAGATTTTGTTTTAGGATACTGTCAATAAGCTTTCAGACAAAAGTTGTGAGGATTCATATTGAACTCTTTTAACTAACACTACACCTGTAGGAAACTCTGTTTGACTTCAACACTGAACATGAAAGACATAATCCTTTAATACATGCGGCAGCTTGAAATCGCTGGCCGTTATATTTTGTGGTTTCTTACTTCCACTATATTTGGATTCCAAATCAGACCTCAGTTATGTGGACACTCAGATGGTAGAAAGCAAAACAAATGAAAGGGATCCATCACCGACTCCAATATTCTAGGGCTGCTTCATAATTCAGTTTGATCTGAATAAATTTTTCTTGCCTTTCAAGGCAAACCCCAATGATTTGCCACAGAATCACAGTCAGTGCTAATGAGAGGTGGAAGACTGAAACTCCTTCAAAGTCCTCACCACACAATTTAAATAACAGTTTTTTTCCAGACTATTTCTTCATGCTAATTTGCCTTGAATGATGCACACAGGGGAAAAGTAATTTTGCGTTCAAATTAAATGACAACTTTCAAAAAACTACATCTGAAGTTTAATGAAGGACTGCTGAAATGCCTCATAAATCCTTTATGAGCAAATACGCCATGCAGAGGTTAGCGGCAGGGACAGTGATATATTTGGCTAAGCTCACAATGTAATGATGGACAGTCTCACCTTTTGTTATTTACTGTATGAATTAACTCATGAATCATTCACAAAGCATCTATGAAGGAGCAGGACCAACACAATAAATAAATAATCTCTCTATGCTACGCCTTTGGGTATGGGGATCTAGCAAATCTTCCTCTCTTTTTCACAAAATCATGAAACTCCTGGGCTATGCCTCCTTCAATCCTCAATACAGACAGACATACACATTTGTGCATGCTGTTTCTCCCTCTGTCTTGATACATTTTGCCAAGAGTGAGTTGGATGCTAAAGGTGTGCAAATATGATCATTACTATCTGCGAGTTCTGCCTGCAATACCATGGCAACGGAAGGCAAATGTGACCGTGAGATGTGTTCCAGTAGCTGGCAAACTCAAAAGCACAGCCCTTCAAGGACTTGGAGTAAACAGACACATTTGCCCAATGGAGTGGAGCTGATAGGTGTTCCACGTTCAGGGTTTATAACTCAATTCAACGCACTTCCACATTTTTCCCCTGTTTTCGGCAGCTCAGTGTCATTCTACGATCGCGAGTTTGGGTGACATATCACTCTGGAGTGTTACCTGAGCCAAAATTCCCATCTGCCACAATTAAGGAACAGCTGCCAAATCACATGATCAAAGCTGGATATATAACTTACACAATTAATGTTAATATGGCCAGAATCTACTGTGAGAGAGATGTTTATGTTTTATACATTTTGTAATGTCTTTAATATTAGGATTACTACATTACATTAAAAGTAAATACTAACAAAACATTCTCTCAACTGTACCCAAGAGGACCTTGTATTTATGCTTTTACAAATATTTATCACTTTCTCTTGAAGCAATACTCAAATGTTGTAGGTATAAAAAATGATAACTCTGAGAGCATTTGAATAGAACCATAACTACTCTGCAAAGTGGGATCTTAATAAAAATAAATTACATTAGTACAAGTGTAGTCAGTCTTCATATGACTATCAGTGCTGTGCTGTTTATTATCCAGTTATTAAAGAATTCCAACTAATGACTAGATAATGTATTTCAATGCTGTTGGAAGACTGAATTTCCCATCCATCAGATTTTAATGGGATTTTGCCAAATCCATGTAGCTTGTCTTCCATGTATGAATTGTGTGATGAGTTGTTTTGACACATACCAGCATACTGCATGACGGAAATGTCAAGCCAGGACCTCATCAGGGACACGGTGACAGCAAACACTGATTTGGTATTTTGCATATTCGAACAGAAAAAGAATTAGATACTTAATTCAAACAAGTAAAAAATGAATTAGAAAAAGGTAATTACTTTTTCCAAATCTCCCTTTGAGCAAATATGTAATTGTTAGTCTATTGAGTGACCTCTGAAAAATATTTAGTATTTTAATCATGTTGATAATATATCTTCTAGTTAATATCTGAAAATCTGATTAATTCAACCTGATGACTTTTCAAAGAGATGAAATTAACTTAAATGTCCTCTCACAGGTAGAGGTCTCTGCTGACTCTCTATTGTCTCCTAAATCATTTTTGCTGAAGGGCAGCAAGGTTAAGCAGGTTCAACAGAGCAAATAAATAATAAATTCAATAAGGGTAATTAAGAAAGCACATCAGACCAGCTGCGTGTGACCTCACGGCCCCCACACAAGGCCCATAGTTAAACCCCTGTGCAAGCTTTTTCTTTTTTAAAGTACCACTTCATGGCTCCAGTTATGACTTCAATTTTAGGTCATTTTTCGAGGTTATGAAATCTACAGTCCTTAATCATTGTAATTATTTATCATTATCGTGAGACAAGCTGCAGTTAGTTTAAATGAACATTGCAATTTGTTGTTGTTGTTGACACTGCAGTTGAACACTTATCGCTGCTGTACAACAGTGTGAAGAAAAGGCTTAATAGTCGTCCCATGAGTGTCTCTGTATTGATTCAGTCGATGAGGCACACTATAAGCAACATATTACAGTGTATCAAAAAGAAAGATAATCCCTAAATAACAATGCCAAAAGCAAACAACTGATGCAAATGACTAAATCCATTCCATCAAGGCTACAGCACCTTTACTTAGCTAATTGATCCCTGAGCATCCACGCAGATTAATGCCAGAGTATCCTGTTTCTAAATGAAGTAGTAAAATCTACTGTATACAACCTAACATAGTGAGAAGGAAATGTAGAAATGTAAGTTGAAAATAAGCTTTATAAATAATACAAATGGCATGTCTTTTTAAAAGGACGACGTTACATTCACTAAGCCATTAGTTTACTGTGCTGTTTATACCCATGAGTCATTTTGAAGTTTTGCTGTTTTAAAAACCAGGCGGTGGGATGTAAAAGGCTTGATGAACTGACTTTTAAACTTTTGATACCAGTGTTAAAAAATGAAAAACACCAACATTGCAGTAAGGCTCTGAATATGTTCCATTACGGCAGCAATGTGCTTTACATTTAGTAGACAGATAGCAGTACATTAACACACTTGATGTGGCTCTACATTCTACTATGCCTCAATGCTTAAAGACACTCCTACATTGCCACTGTACAATGTCATAAACTTCAAGCCAGCTGACTCTTGACTCACGGTTGATGGAGGGTGTTTTCAGCAGTGTTGAAGCTCTTTGCTGCTGATTCCAATTGTAATTATCAAAATGGTAATTAGATCTGGTTAAATGCACAGCTTGCCATTAATCTCCAGCAGGGAATAGATAATTCTGTCTATTTACAACTGCTATATAAATGCTGCCCCAAACACATCAAGGAGCCGTAGCTTATTATATGATCACACTCTAGACACGTTTGCTGTTACATGTACCTTTCTGCATGGAAACAATGATGACTGACAGGGACAGAGATAGAAAAACTAATTAAACAGAAGAAGATACAATACAAATAGATATGCATAGGCCAGATAGATATGATCACTGATGACAGCAATCCTATTGTCTCTCCTATGCAATGGCTCACAACTGGAGTCCACAAAACAATGTATAAGAGATTATTTTCACGATTTCATTCACTATAGAAGTGAGCCTGGTGTGAGTAGGAGTCACAGACAAAGACTATTCAGATCATTTGTCTTCTGCAACTATCTTTGACAACTATAGAATTATGGTCTTAATCATGTCTCAAAACCAAAATCTTTTGTTCAATTTGACGTGACAAAGGCTGATAACCACTATTCTAATTAACATGTTCTCTGGAAGTATGCCAAAGAAAAAATCTCCCTCAGTAGTTACAGTCATAGCTTCAGCAGGTTAAGTAGTAGCTGTGCTCAGACTTTCAGATTGGCAGTTTTAAAAAGTACTAAGAGGAAAATATATGAAAAATTGCAAAGCCAGTATACTGAAACTGTGTGAATAATATAGTGGTGCTAGTAGTGGTAATGCTAGTAGTGTACATAGGACACTAAAAAATTTTGTGGTTGTGTTACTTTATGTAGGACATTAAGATTTGTTTTTACCCAATGCCCAAAGCTGGCAGCAAAAATACATTTAGACGAATACAGGAAATTCAAAGAGTGTCAGTCAGTGGAAGTAAAGACCTACTTACAACACTTTTAGTTTAGACTGAAAGTATAAATACATATTGATTTTACTTTTTTAATTAAAATATTCTGGTTCAGCTTTAAGTTACTTATCATTAAAATGCAATGAATGAGACCTCAGGACTATGGCATTGTTTTGTCTGTTTGCATTGCAGAATGTAATGTAAATACAAAAGGGCTCAATATACATTATATAAAAATGGCCTCTAGCAAATGCTAGTTTTCGCTATGGAATAGTGAGCATTTTCTCTCATTGGATTATCATGAATGTGCGTGCTAAAGTGATCAGGGTCTCTCAAGTTCACTGTCTTGCCTTCAAAAATGCCTCCAAGAGAGAAGTCATGCAAACATGAATGGAGCAGGTTCATGTGAAGTTGAGTCCTGTCTGGTGCATGGATCAATGCCTCTTGGTGCCCGACAGCAGAACAGACACATGAAACAAAGACATGACCGAGTCGTAAAAAAAGACAAAAACAGTGCAGATGCCAAATTACTTTTGTCAAGATGATGTACAGTATAGTTCTTCCTGACAAATAAGAGACTGCAGGAGTTGTGTGAAAAGCCACAGCAAAGGTGTAAAGACATAGTTAAATTTTCACCATGATGGGTTTTTTTCAATCTCATTTAATAATTTAAATACACCTTTTTCAGAAAGGTGCTATTCTCAACAGCTTTACATCTTGAGGAAGCTACAGAAATAGAAGAGAGCAGTCTGTGCCTGAAATGACTAACCCAAACTTGATTCTGGATAGAAAGAGAACAAAACAGTATTGAGCATAATAATAATGATAATACATAAATGTTCTCTTCTGACTCATTAGCATTTCATTTTGTCTTCCAAATAACCTGAGTCCCAGTGATCATTGTAATGTTACAAAGTACTAAAGGCAGAAAGAATCTGAACACAGCGACATAAATAGTGCAGGATAAAAACTGCACGGTATAAATTGCATGTTTTGTTTTGACTGACATACAGTAATTGCATCAACAAATTGACGAGTAAAATGTGAAACATAAATCTGTACAGTGTGTTTATAGTATGTTGTATATTCAATGAAACAAAGCACTTTTGTTCAGGATGCTTGCAACGCATCACAACACTGCCTCAATGTATTTCACTCATTGCTGTAATGTGGCAATGCTTCTATTTGCATAGGCCTGACAAAGAAATCACAAGCAGACACCCTGCACAGATCTCTCCCACTCCTTGCAATTCATTTCCACACTTGGGTATTGACTCCTCTTGGCAGCGGTGATCTAATCCTTTTTTCAGTACAGTGGGTAATGTGTGGGCGACTCCACTTTAGCAAGGGATGGCAAGATGAAAGTGCGCAAACATGCTTTTGTTGCTGGAAGCATGTTCCTTGCAAGAAGAGAAACACGGCTAATTTTGAGGGTGAATCACTGCAATCAGAATTCATTGTGACGGAGGTCTTCGTGGGAAAACACACCAACACCAAACTGGCTTCAGTTTCAACATTAAAATTAACAGTCGTGTCTACATATCCTCATATGAGCTGGATTTGGAGATTCTGAGGCTTGAAGGTAAAGTTTTCGACTGCGTTTTAATCCTAAAAACTACAACCAAACATTCTGCAATCCCAGGTCTGTTATTCAAACTGAGTGACATATATATAAAGAACAAGACAAATTTATTCCAAATTATTTTGGGTATTTGACAAAAACTGTAATTCTAAATGAAAAGCTCTATTCAGCTTTAACTATTAATTCTATTACACCTGTTTCTGGAAAATGTTTAGGACCAAAAGACTCTTATTACATTTGAGTTGTGCTTTCCTTACCAATGACTTTGCCAGTCCACCCAACAATAGCTTTAAAGCAAAAAGCTCTGTTTTTGAAATTAGAAAGATCATCTATACTTCTATATATAGAGATTCAATACTAGAGCTTCATTTGAAAGCTGAATAATGACACTGCACAAATTATTTGTTAACTAAATAGCTAAATATCTTTGTGGTTTAACTTATGTGTTTTTTTTCAATAGTTTAGTTTTTGTTTTTTACAATTTTTTTGTGTCACAAGGTCTGAAATGAATTGAGATTAATTATTTGCAAGCCCTGTAATTAATTTGATTAAAAATCGAGTCCAATCACTACTTTTTTCTGCAAATATGTTTTGGAGGAAAAGTAATACCATCCAGATTGTGTTTTCCTTCAACATAAGGAGGATATTATTGCAGCATTAGGAAACTTTTTATAGTTATGTTTAGCCGCTGTTCAGCACTAACCTAAGGTTAGGGAAAGACAAGGTTTGAATACAGCAAAAATCTGATTTATTTTTCTCACTTTTGCTCAATAGCTTTATAGAGCAGATTTTAGACATAACGATATACATACTTAAAGCTAAAAAAAGACAACATTTAATAGGACCAATGAAGACGAGTCAAAAACAAGTCCAATCTAGCTTGATTATCTGCTTAATTTGAAGTAATAACACATGTGAAATTATCACCAGATGACCTACTGTGCTTGCTGACAACATAAACTAATTAAAGTTTGAATATAGTGGATTGTTTTTTTTGCCTTTATAGAACTTACAATACAGACTTTAGTGAATGCTTGTTGGATCTCTGATGCAGTATGACACAGAAATTAACAGGGATTATGACAAGTTTCACTAGGAGCTTTGATAGGATGATGATTATTTAACCAGCAAAGTGGACTGAGAATTATGTATTTAACAAACCTGATTTGCAGGAGATTTATTTTTTTTTTTTTTTTTGGTAACGATACAACTATGTAGAAAAAGTAATTATTATTTTGCTTTACACTATAATTTGTATTGCAAAAGAAAGCAACTGTGAAATGTGTCCTGTGTATTGTATTAAACATAGAGACTCTATAGTGAGAGAGACAAAAATTTTAACAAAATGGATCAAATTTGTCTTCATCAAACACAAATCTAAACTTCATCATCGAAGTCATGCTCATCAGCCGAACGTATCTGAAATGAGCATATTGCCAAGGCGCTCACTTAACAAGCCACTCATAGAGTAATTAACAGATGGAAGAGCAGTCTGTGGTGTATTTTCGACAAGAAGTTCTGATGTACATTTTAATTACTGACAATTTTCTTCCTATTAGTTGTGTTTCAGTTTGAAGAGATTTTGATTGGAATATGTAGGTCCGCTGTGTCCTCCAGAGACGACTGCAATGTTGGCTCAATTCGCCAAGCGTTGTTCATGTTATTGTATTATGACTTTGTACTCTGTAGCTTAAAAGTTGTTTGTTTTTTGTTTTTGTTTTCCAGAACAATCTATTCCAGTCTAAACCAAATGGTTGTGTATTCATTGTTTTGTGGGTTTCTTTTCTGTCAATTGTGTCTTTCTAAAAATTAAATTTGGTGGATTCAAAATGCAACGACCACTAAAAAAGAACCAGTTTTATTTTTTTGTACCACAGAAATAGATACAATATTGGCCATTATCAGTGTCTGACTTTAAATCTATATCTCATCTCATATCTGAACATGGAACCCTGACTGACAGTATTTTGATGTTAAAGAGCTGGAAAATGGCTGAATTGCTCTGTGTTATTTCTTTCATCCATTATAGCCAAGTGGTTGGTGTATCAATAAAGTCAGCTGATAGTAACAGTAACAGGTAAGATATGAATGATAGACGATCTGCACATGTTTGGATGCCAGCACACACTGACAACTAACAAACATGTGTGGTATATATTTGTTTTTCTGGCTTTTCAATTCCACTTGTGCAGTTTCAGAAGGATTCATTGTGTTGACAGTTGAAATGAACCCCTGGCTGTGCTGACAACAGCCAGTTAAAATCCTAAACACACTTCTACCTTCACTACCTATTTGCAATATTTTGAGCAGACGTTAGCAGACATGCTGCATTACAGATACAATAAAGCCAAATACAACCTGAATCGATAGCTATAGGCTACAGTAGAATCCTTGACCACAAACAAACCGACAGCAGCTTCTCAGACTGTTTTCACACTGGGTTTGTTTTGTTTATGTCTGAAGCCGAGGTCAACTGCCCTCTTCTAACCCCACTGGTCTTCTTTCACACTTGTTTACTACTGCTCTGATACATGCCATGGATGTGGGGGTATTTACTGTTGATGCAAAATTGATTATCAAAATTTCTGTGAATTGACAAATTAATTACTCGACTAATTGTTTCAGCTCTACAAGAATGCTACTGAAGATGTTATCATGATAAGTATAAAAAAAAATGTTCCCGTCTGGCAGTTTGTGTTCAGACTACACTCAAGAGTAACTGATCTCAGACCGCCTTTTTCACATGATATGTCTCAGTTCAAGAAAATTTGTTATATATATGATAATAACATTTTAGGCCAAGTTCCTAGAGTTGGCCATATGAGCCTTAAAAAGACAGGAGCTAAAACGTCCTTTTTTCAGAACTGAGGAGCTGCATGAAGAGTCAGTGTGGTCGAGTTTAACAAAGGAGTTTTTGGAACTGTAAATCATACACAGATATTTCAGTACAGCCCAAGATTACAAATATTGACCCGTAATTGTGCATAATACTTACAGTAGGTGCCCTTTAAATAATATATGAACAGAAAGCAAATCAGCACACCGGGAAAAAGAAATGTGAATTCCCTTTTCCAGCTTTGCTTCACGATCATATGGTTAAAGCCATTCACACATCAGAGCTTCACAGTCACTGTCATTTACAGCTCATCACAGAGCAGCTTCATCTGAGCATCTGGTGGCTGAGCTTTGCCCGTTAATTTTCCTGTACAATATCTGAGCCAGCAACTGTCCAGTCACAAGCTTGGCTACGTTCAGGGGCCGTTTCCAGTATTGTTTCTTCCTTATGCATATTTGTAGTTGGCCCGTTACCTTCCATCCTCTTAACTGTCCAGAGAGGGGTGAGAATCAATGGCAGGGATCATTACATCACAAAACACCCAGCGGCCATTGTCCTCAGCGACTGCCACACAATGTTACCACAACACTGTCCACAAACAACTGGACAGGTCCTGTGTGCCACAGCACAGGTACAGAGGAGGAAGGAGAGAAAGTCAAGAGAAAGACATGAAAAAGAGAGAATGTGAGATCCAAAAGTAAGAGAAAGCTTAGTGAAAGTGACCCCGCTTTTCCCCAGGGTCCAAATCACAACTATTCTCAGGCGGAAATACTTGACATTTGTATTTCCATGACCCAGATAATGTTTGCTTAGACATAGAAGGATTGCATAAAGTCAAAGGTCAGGGAGTATGGTGGATGTGAGACTGGTCGTTGCCACCTCAGAGCTTTTTCTTATTACCAGAGAGGCCTGGCATTTCTGTCTTCATGTGATGGTAAATTACTACCCCCACCCACCCAAAGGAGGTTTTTATACAAACATGACCCCTTTGTTGGTTCAGAGGAGGACAAGCCCTCTCTGGTTCTATTGCTTGCACACCACAGTTTTGCTTAGTATACTCTCAACCTTTGTGGCTTCAGCAGGCAGGGCCGTCACAAACAACTCACTGTGCACAGTTTAAAAAACACTCCTCATGTTCTCCCAACTAATTTGTAATTTTAAGATTCATAGTTGCAAGGAGAACATTCCAGCTGGAGATATGAACACACATATACACACACATTTCAAATATCAAGTTTTCAAAGCGTAAACAAAACATCTCATTGCATCTGAAACTTTATTTATTATTTTTTTTAAATCTGATCATATACGAAATACAGTAACATGAGAGACAACTCTTCTGAAACAATTAGTCTACTGATAGTTGTTAAATATAATTTGATAAATTATTCATTTAAACATACACTGTGTATTGTCCTGCCACTAGGGGTCTCTCAATCAAAACAATAACAAAAGATGGAGTGGATTGATGTGACGTAGCATGGGATCATGGGAGTTGTTGTCTTCTTGCTAAACAACAACACATTACCAGCAAAAATAGCCCTGCAATAATGGTGCTTCCCTTCTTTTCCGTAACCCTGAATTATGATGCAATTTTACATCACACTAACATAGCTGACAGCCTACAGCTGAATAAACACACACATTTGAACCATGCAAGTGTAACAAAATTGCATTTTATTGCATTATATTTCAGGTGATGCTATTATTATGTCCACACCCTGTAGAAGATGTGCCTCTGAGCGGAGGTCCCTATAAAATATGAGCAGGTGAACTTGTTAAGGATGCACAACTCCTCTCTCTGGTTTGGTCTCTACAAGTGCAGCAGCAAAACCTCCTCACTAAACGGCAAAAGCAAACAAGAGCAAGCAAATACATCTTTGCTCTCTGTAAACGTTAAGACAAATACAAAAGCAGGCAAACACAGAGTTGAACAAACTGGGTATGACAACAAACAAGTTGGTCAAATAATGTCAAATAGGGAGCAGAAGAAATAAAGGGCAGGGGACAGACAAGGGTGAGTCAGAGCAGCCAGAAAATGGAGTTAAATTTTTATTCTGCACTGACGCTAATGCAAATAATGTGTCTCATACAAATTCCAGACATATAAATACAGGGAAATTGGGGAAATAAATAAATAAATAAAATAAATGGGGGAACAAATTGAGAACAGGGCAAGGCATTAAGAAACTTCAAATGAAGGAAGTACTGAGAAGAATCGGAGCACAAACATCCAGTGTCAGGATGGATTAGTGTTTACATGTTATTTTTTTCCCCCAGGAATACCTAATCACATCATTGTGTCCTATCCTGATGAATTCTGCTGAGCTGAAATGATTTGTATACATTTCTATTCACAATTAGAGATAAGATACAATACCCATATCCAAAATGTGAAAATCCTCTGTGAAAAAAAGCTGTATAAATATGATGCGTGAATAATGGGTTATGATATGTAGAAGCACTATTAAAATCACTCACTTAATGGTTGTCTGTAAGATAAACATAATGCTTTGTGCCATCTAGTATTTTACCTACACAAATCGCCCCACTCCATCTCCCTGCAGCCCTAAGCAGTGGGTTGACATGAAGTCACACCTTCTCTCTTTAGCAGTTTTCTTTGCACAGATAGGTTTCCACACATTTCACTTCAAAATGACAACAGCAGAGGTATAAAGCTGCCACTGGCCAGTAGGATCCCGACATATCGTAGCACATGATTTTGTCTAATGAGGCAATGTGTTGCACATACTTCGAAATTCATGGAAAACAACAAAGTTCATCACTGTAGCTTTAAGATACGATCCACACAAAAAGCATAAATAGGGAACATATTTATTTTATAAGGGGCTAGTATTGTTACTGCATCATGTATACTCCTGTACCCACTTTCCTTTATCCCAGTAATTGTTGAAACCAGACCAGGCTTGTATTAATAGCAAAAATATAAAGAAAATCAATGCAGCAAATAGACCCATCTCACCATTTATAAGCTCTCCATGTACTCCTATCTGTGAAACAATTTGTCACCACCACCTTGTGTTGTAAATGCCTGTGTAGTAGCCATCAATAAACCATCCGTTTTCACATGCTGTGCCATGTTATTAACGCCCATCTTCATGGTAATCTCTCAAAGACATCATTGACGGGGGTCCTCTCTATTTCTTTACAGTCTGGCCTGTGGGATATATCCTACGGTGAATGAGAGAAAGCTCTCCCACCTCACTCTAAATCTCTTTCTTGTACCTGAGATAAGGGGAGAATTGAGTTATTGAGCAGACAGTTTAAGATATAAACTCTCACTAAAAGGGCTGCTAAAAAGAATCACAATAAGAAGAGATTGAATGTTTGTTTTTTCTTTACAAGGGGGGCCTGTCTCATCTTTGCCATTTGTCTACTGCAATGCTCTGATTAACCCACAGTGAAAAGGCCACAGTAGGTGAGAGAAGCATGTACTGTACTGCTATACCTAGCACAGACTGGAAATAGCATTAATGTGAAGGTTATGATGTTATTTCCAAAATACAACATATACAATATGCATTTTTATCATTTTAATTGACCTAGCGCATATTCCCATCAGTTACACAGCACTAATGCAGATACACAGGCGGTCCATAAGATTATGTATATGTGTGCTATGGTATATGAGCTTTCTGGGTGCAGTCAAAAGAAACTAATGGGATAAATTATTTCATATGTCAAGGAAAAAGCAGCACCTCAGAGTTAAGATCATTTTATATTATTATTAGTCCTGCAAACTAACTATTATTTGTTGAGTAATCCATTAATCATTTGCTCTATTCTTTACATTTCTAATTATCGATTGCTGACTGATTTGACATACAATCCATGATTTCTTACCAATTACCAATTGAGCAAATTTAAATGTACTCAACTGAATTAGATTTTGAGTCTAAGTATTATTTTCGTGCTAAATTTCTATACAACAAAATTAATTTAATCAATTATAAAATAGGTATAATAGCATAGACAATATCAGATAGTCTTACTTACTTACTTACTTGACCAGTGTTTTTTAATTTCAACGCAACTCTGTATGAGTAAAAATGTACCAAGCAATCATAATCATTGCTTTTAAGATCAATCTCCAGCTGCAACATCATTCTCAATTAACATGTCAACTAATGAACTTACATCATCATGAGAGGAGAATTAAAATGTATGTAATCAAGAGGCAGGCAATGAAAGCTCTCTTTGTTACTCTAGTTACTCCCGGGCACAAGGTAACAGCAGCCTAAATGCATCAACGTCCCAGTAAAAAGGCAGGTTAAGAGCATCTAAAATTCACAGATGGATCCGACAATGGAATCAGAAGGAAAAAAACTGTGTGCATGAGTCACATTTGGCCAAAAAAAGCTCTGGCAGGTGTGAAAACAGCCTTCTGTGGTGAAGATGAAGAGGACAGAACAGGCTCTGCTAGTGGGGTTATGCATTGAAGTGTTATGGTCAAAGCATGATAGAAACTCACATCTACCATTTTCAGCATCCATAAACATGAATGTGCAGAGTGGAATTTCTGACATGGTTCTACACTCCCATTTCCACATTTTGCATTTCGAGATCATTGGATGTGCTTCGTACAGACAGGAAAGACATAATTTTGTCAATGGTCTGTTTATTAATCTGAATGCCTGCTGAATACCTAGTGTACATGAATATACAATATTTTATATATATATATATATATATATTCAGCTCTAGTATGGTATTGAGGTGAAAACAGCTGCAAACAAAACAACCTGCATGGCCAGATACTACTAAAGGCAATGTATAATTTTGACTTTTTAGCTTTTAGGATTTAACTGGTATCATTTTACCATTTTATTATCCAAAAAAAATGTAAAATACATGCTTAATTTACTTTAGAAAATTCCTTTTTGGTTTTTCAAAACTCCATTCAAAGCAGCCGACAGAAACATCAAGATAAATCCATATATAAACGTAATCCATTATTATTATTACTATTGTTATTTTTCTGTTTAGACAAATGTACAATCATGGCTGTTACGATAATGTTGTAGTCATGACAAAAGCATTCTTCAAAACTCTCATCCTTTGTTCTTCTCACAATAAGAAAGCAACATTGAACAGAAACAGGAAAAGCGAAAGTAATCCTAACTTTACAAGGTAAATTAGCTGTATGATTAAGACATTTAATGACTGACTTCAAAATAATGTGCCTTGTTAGTCAAAACAGCAAGAGGACTGAAAAAAGCTACTGAAAGAAAAGTAAGTGACTAAACTTTTCACAGAAAATACAAAAATAGATGTTATCCCTTAATATTCACAACGTATTCATAGGCTTTCATTAATTCACAACATCAAAATAAAAAGAAATGAAATAACGTTGATGGTTAAATTAGTGATAGTGAATTGAGAGTTTGCTCATGAGAAAAAGAAGCAGGAGAAGCTGCATAGCCTTTAATCATCTTAGGAACAGCTGGAGTAAAATTACTTTTGAAGTCTTATGAGTTTGTTTCCACAGGATGTGTATTTCCAGGCTTTGAAAAACCTGGAAATACACATCTTTCTTCTCAAACTTGTCCCCCCCAAAATGTTGATGGAATACAAGGAATCTCCATTACATCCCTCTACTCTGTATGACTCTGCCCGTGGTAGGGTTCTGGCCGGGTGAAAATGGATTAGTTTATCATGTTGATTTGCAGGCAAGAGGAGTGAAACCATGTTTAACTTTTGTGAAACAGAAAAACCTTATAATAAATAAAATATATGAACCTGTCGAGGCTTTGCCAGTTTTCGATAGACTTAAAATAGAATATCCTGGATAACTAGTCTCACATAGTGTGTTATGTGCTCTTTCAATTCTATAAATGTTTCAACCAGCTGTGATTGCATTCACATTGTACAGGTATGTAATTTGTAATAAATACGCAGTCCCGTGCAACATGGACAGATCCAGATGAGACGGTTTTTGGTGAGGCCTATAATTTATTTTTATTATTAGTGAGAAGCCAAGCGTCTCCATCTCAGATCATTATAGCAGTTATCATCTTAATGCACTATTTGTTCATATTTGGCTCCTACAGATAAATATCCCTAGACAACCGATTAGCTACTAGCTAGGATTTAACAGGCTCTGGAGCAGTTTAATAATAGGTTACCATTGTTATCTCACATGAAATTGAGTTCATGAGTCCAAAAAGTTAGCTAAACCCAAAGCAGAAAGTTAGCTCACTGGTCCTTTAATCTCATCCATCCATCTCCGACTGACAGAACTGATAAGAACAACAAAGAGCGGAGTTGTCCACAGCTCTGCCTGCTTTTCTCTCTTCAGCCTTGCAACATTAGTCAGAACAGACAACTCCACCGACACGTCACTGCTTTCAGACAGTCCTCACCCTCTTTTGTTTGTCTGCCACATCCCACTCACTACACCAGTCAAACTGTGCTTTGAGAGGGATGTGAGCAGAACGCTTTTCAAAATCCTAAAATCCCCCAGTCGATTATAATTGCATGCTAGCAATGCTCAATGCTTTTGCTGGCTGAACTGTGTCTGATATTCCTATCATTCCAGTGCAGAAATTGTATCAAATTATTTTGTTGCATGCCGCAAGAAAATGTGTATCATTGACAATGACATTATAATGATATATCATTATAATGTTAAGTTTTGTGCTACCTCAAAAACATTTTCATGAACACTAGCATCATGAATAATCAACTTCAACTAATATATATATATATATACCCTGTACTATATGTTACAGAAATGTTGCCTTCTGTCATACAGTTACAGTACAGTATATGTACTGGTCTGGAGACTGGCTCAGCATACTCACACACTTGCTCTTTGTATTATTGAACAGCTTCTCTGTGGACATAACATGCTAAAGGGAGAGTGGGCATCGTTCACTTTGCCAGCTCAGATATTACCAGCACTCCTGGAGATTCAAACCAGCAACTCCCCGATGGAGAATAATGCTGTTCTACTACAGCTGACACATATGCCACTTTTTATTTAAAAAAAAAAAAAACACATTAAAGTCAATATTGAGAGTATCTCTAAGATCTCTATATCTAGTATGCTCAAGATCTTGCAGCACATACTGATATCCGGATACCATTCTACAAAATTTAACAGGCTGACTCCTCTTGCCCTTTGACGGAAAATAAACCAGTTAGATTCATCTCATTGGATCTTCTTTTTCTGTCATCCCAGTACATTCTCTAGAAATAATTCAGGAATTATTCCTTCAAAGAGGAAATCTTTCAGTTAAACATTGGACATGATGGATTTTATCATCATCATTTTTTATTATTTTTTTTTATGTCTGTGCTTCCAGTGTTTCAAGAATTAATCTGAGAGTCACAAGGTTTTTTTCTGTGAAATAAAATATCTCTAAAACAGTTTTAAACACACCGATGTAAAAAGATCAACTGTAAAGTCCATGGATACCACAGGGTAATACTGGTTTTAGTGGTATGAAAACACTAAATTCAATTTTAACAGAGGCACATTCATTTCACTTGACTCTTCCGTCATCCGTGTGCAATGTGTGACACAGAATACAATAACGATAGTAGGGAGGTCAGTGTGATTTCTGGGGTGTGGTGGTTTGGTAGTGGTAGACAGGGTGGATCTCTGGTAGCTATTCTCTACAGTGATATGAGCAGAAACCCTCTGCAACCTCGTAGTAATCATTTTTACAGCCCTTGCTTAATTAAAATGTCACATCCACTGTAGCAATATATAACAGAGTTCTCAGCAAATTAAAAAGGAATTAGCCTGGCAGATGTGGCCTTAATGACTTAATCATGCCTTTACGTTCATTGCAGTAAAGTATGGTCACAGATGAATATTGTTTCAACTCTCACATTCATGAGTAAAGCTTAAAAAAACAATCTGATATATAAGTGCAGAGACATCTGCCCTGGGTATGTTGAAACGGGACACACAAAACATTAGCATCTGACAACTAAGAAAACTAAGCATACCTGGGTGTGCGAGCCAGATAATAGAACACATACATACCTTTGAATTCCAGTAAAATTACCAGGCACACTGATCAAATACACAGCTGCACACTGTGTGCCATTTGACTTGTATGCTTATAGTGAAAGCATACTGCACACTCAGTGTATGTAGTATATAGTATCTTGTACCTCTCACTTGTACTAGTATGCATGTACTATGCGTGGTCTAATTCTTATCCCTTTATGATGTTTGGCAAATACAAAAAATATATATTCTGAATGAACTGGAAGAGTCGTTTTAAAATACTAACGGAATAAGCACAGCTTACAGGTTTGAGACTGAATTAATGAAGACAATATATTCTTCTATAGAAGTACTGCATGACAACAGCATAAAAAACATTTTTAGACAAGCCACATAGCTTCTTTGTTTAAGCTCTCCTCTGTCCATATTCTTTACAGTGAATGGCAGTAAACACAATAATTATGATAATTTTATCATCAATCCTTCCTCTTTGTTAAACAAAAAAACTGCATGTAGATACTCCCTGATATTAACCATCTCAACATTTACTAAAGAAGATAAAGATGTCAAATAAAGGACAGGCATGTCAGACTACTCTTTCCTGAATAATAACTGACCGACCACCGCTGACCACCACTTGGTTAAAAAACAATTCTGTGAATATGCTCATGTTTTCTGATATTGAATCTATCTTGCACATCTCTATCTGTTGTGACCCAAGTCTGGAGGGGGGCAAAACAAAGAAAAGTGGGCAATTACTAACCCTAACCCTAACATTAGAACTTAAATATAACAATAAAAGGAGATTAATCACACTCGCAAAAAAAATGAAAATTATCTGTTGTTATAGAGTAATATTTCCAGGATGGGTAGAAATTTTCCCTGCGATTAGGACAGGACAATATATTGAACAAATTTGTTTAATTACAATTTTTGTTTTTGCATGATGTGTAAAATATCCAAATTGTAAAATCCTGTTATTACAATATATGCAAAGGCTATTTAAAGTAATGTAGATGGTAGCTGGCCGTTTTGAGTCATGTCAGTCCCATGATTAGTTCCACAACATGTGCACTTACTATCTCATAGTGAATTTAACAAGTTGCATCTATGAGAAAGACAGACTGACAATGATTTTGTGTTTGTTTATTTCGTCCTTTAGTTCCGAAAATCTGCATGGCATTTCCATATACTTCTCTAGATTGTTGTACCTACAGTATGTTTATCTTTCCCCTCCTCCACTTTTCCCTTGAAAGTATAACCCTGAGAATGAATGTAGAGAGACTAAATTAAGGGACCCAATTTGTAGTGGCACCACTTCACTGATAAGCTGTACCAGTGATCTGTGAGAGCACTCAGGGTCTGCTACATTATGACAATACAGAAGAATAAAGCAGATGAAAGAGAATAGCCTGGCAAGAATAGAAATCAGATGGGCAGAGGGGGAGGAAAAAACAATCTAAAGTCTAATTGTGTTATGCCTCACGGCAGTGAGGGAGTTCAGAGAGACACATTTTCTTTCCCCAAATCATTCAGCACAGTCCCTTCCCCAACATGATCGCATTCATTTCCAACGGGTCCCAGTATTTCTTGTCATATCTTCCTTGGGTGCATTCACTTAAAAAGCAACATAAAAGGCAAATGGTGGAAAACTTAACCAGACCTATTAGGTTTGACCAAAAACATACATCATTGGCATTTGACGCTGGGCATTTTAAGCAGGTTGGCTAGACAACCTCCTAGTCACCCTGTGTCATCTCTGCCCTTTGGGAGAAAAATGTCACTTTGATGCCTCTAAGCACTGAGAAGGGATGATGAGGAACACTGAGGCTTGTGATTCAGTGAAATATTTTTTTATTTTCTTTTGTTTTAATTATGTCCTGGTAAAATATAATTACTAAAGGCAAGACATGAATTCAAAAGGTACTGGCTGATCCATGAAGCAGGCCATATCTAACCAATTTTGGATAAACTTCTTATTTCATGATTTGATCTCGTCTTTATCTGTATATACACTATTTCGAAAACACTGTGATGCAGCACGTACTGTACTTGTTTGTTAAAATCTATGTGACTTAACATACTTTGGTGACTTCAGTGGCAGCACAAAATTGTAAAAAGGCAAATGCTTATTAGGGAGGTTGAATTCCCAAATTCCCTCACTGTCATATGAGTCAGAGTAATTGGATACCAAATATAATCACCTAAATCATATAATAAATAAACTGTCAGTATACCCTTCTGTTATAGCTTACATCATGTCTTATATACTGTATGTCATGTCAAACTTCAATATCTGCAGCAGATGTCTACATTGCAGCTTGTGTGGCATGTTCAGCAAAATAATGTGTTTTCACACAGTGGTTAGTAAGGTTACTTGAGATAAATGTCTTTGAAGACTAAAGATCTGTGTTTAACATTTCCAAAAATAGATACATTCCAGTAAGCAGCACAACCAAAACCGTCTCTTACTTACTGCTTGCTGCAGTGCCTTTTCCAAAAATGAGGACATGTGGGTGTAGAGTCTGATCGTTGAGAGAAATCTGACATATACAGTATCATCTACTACTCCACACTGCTCACCATACTAATTACATACTTACTAATATTTAAATGTTTAAATAATTTACCAGACGCATACTGGGTGAAATTTAAGGACTTTCAATGCAGGGAATCAAATTCAAGTGCATTTTAAGGATAACAAACATGTTAATTATCTATGATATTGTATAAATTATGGGCTTCCACTGTCTGTAACAGATGACCAGGTGACAATAGACTTTCTCGCTGACTTTAATATTCATATATTTACATTATCCAGGTTTTATCTTGTAACATACCTTATAATTATGTTTTAATGAGTTCTACGAATATTAGGTTAAAGTATTACTTATTATTAGAAACATTATTAGTTGGTATAGATTTTTACCTGAATATTGTTGGTCATGGTGACGTAGATTATTTTATATTCAACAATGAATTTTCAACTTAAAAAATCTAAAAGCATCTGCAATTACAAGAAGACATGAATTCATCTTGACATACCTGCTGGGCTTCCCAATGTCATATGTCCATAGACTGTTACAGAAGCACGTCCTTTAGAAAATCCTCTGTGATGCTTCTCACAGGTCAGTTACTCCAGGGTCTGAAAAGAAAGAAAAGAAACACAAATCAGAGCAGACATGGAGAGTGAGCGCATGACTTTGACCGACTGAGCCACCACAAATGCCTAGCGATCCAGGATAAACACCCTTGAAGAAATGTCAGTCCTAGGAAGAACATTAGCAAAAATACACCACAGTAGCAGGCAAGAAAAGACCCATATGAAATATGCACAGTATCTTTCTTCTTGCCTGGTCAACTTGATCATTTTTCTGCCTAAACACTTGCTAGAGAATGGCTCATTACACAGTCATTTCAGTAGAGGAAGACAAGCGAGCAGCATTTTCAGGGCTCATGCCATTTAACTTGGAACAGCCTCGGACAGCGAGTGTCCCTTTCTGACTGACAAACACACTGAAATGCAGGCAACCATCTCAAGGGAACTCAATGTGTCAAACTTGAAACCACCTGACTTTTATGATCCCTTTAGACACTTTATTTCAGAGAGGAGCCTAGAAACCAGCCAAGCAACTTATTGGGCAAACATTGGCTACTTGTACTTAAAATTGCTCAATAAATGTGTAGTTCTCCCTGCTGTGGTTGTCTTGGTTGATGGCTGTGTTCATTGAGTGAAGGAGCACAGCACATTCAGCCAGATGAAAACAGGTAATTAAATTTTTTACAACATCAATAAAACAATGGTTTAACTTGTTCCTGTCACTCTGCTCTTATCAAAGAGCTACACTCATGGTCTCTGAAAATCTAGTCTTAGTCTTGTCTTTTAGGGTGCCAAAACTCAAACTTCACATCTACAATAATGTGTACGGATGTATCAATACAATTCGCTTGAAGTCACAATGTGTTGTTTTCTACGGGAAGCTAACATTTAGTGATCGACCAAAATCCATTTCAACTGCAAGTAAAGGTAAAATATGCTGATAGTGATGCATGTGCCAATTTAAGGGCATATCAAAGAATTTCAACACATAATTTGATGGCTTTAAGGCATTCAGTAAGTGTGTAGTCAGCTGTCAGCTGAAAGATTTGACGGTCAGATCTGTTGGTCATCACTTCATTAGGTTGCGACTCTGGACAACATGGTCTTTCAGAATATGATGTATTCAGAGGGTTTTTAAAGCTGACCAATAAAATCCAATCCTTTGACTGGTAGAGTGCTGCTAATGTAGGGTTGTATCTTGCGTTTTTACTGAACATACTTTTAGATTTGTTTGTTACTATATCCAGCCTGGCTGATAAAGCAAAGTTGGGCCCAAAAAGTCCTAATGTCAGCTGGAATTTACTATGCCACGTCAAGCTTGTTATCCAATGTAATTTCACATCTGATATGATTTACTTGAACTCAAATTGTTTGATGTACCACCAGATGTGAGAACAGCAGCTGTCAACAACTAAGAATAAATCCTCACCTCTTCCACTGATTTACCAACTCTGCTATTTTCATCCCACCCACCGATCAGCCTAATCCACTATTAGAGGATTTGTGTGCTGTGGTACAGAGCAATTGTGCTGCAGCAAAATGAGTGTGGCTTAATTGGAGCAAAGACTTAATGAGGACCCCTTGAGGATTATCATTTGTGGCTTAGAAATGGCCCAGGTAGCGGAAGACACGGTCAAAAGGATCAGCTCACAGTTTTCTAAATTGGAGTGACAGTGTTGGGCTGCAACTGTGCCAATGGACTCTCTAAAAATGTTTTATATTTTTCAGGGGAAGGGGAAAGGGTCCTTGGAGAGAGGTGAACTAAAGAGGAAATCTCCGTGGAAAATGTGGCTACAGGACAAACAGCGTTCTGTTGCAGGAAATTAATGACGCACTGACTTACTTTTCCCCCATCAATCTTGTAAGCTACCACACTATTAGTGGTGGAATCACAAATGAACTCACAATACGATACCGTCATGAAATTCTTCCTATGAAGAATCTTCTAAATTAATACAACAAAGGCAACACAATATTTCACAGAGAAATAAAAAAATATATTTCAAAGGACAGGAAATGATAAGATAAAGTACAATATTTAGTAACAGTTCATTAGTTTCGACTATTGGACTACTTCAAAGAAGTTTGAAGAAGGAGAGGAGGAAGGTGTGTTTGTAGGAAGAGAGAGAAGATGAAAGCCAAGAGTCTAGGACTGAGAGTAGGGGCTTTGAATGTTGGAACTATGACAGGAAAAGATGGAGAGTTGGTTGACATGATGCAGAAGAGGAAGTAAGAGTAGTGTGTGTCCAGGAGACCAAGTGGAAAGGTAGCAAGGAAGGAAGCAGGGTTCAAGTTGTTCTGTCATGGTGTAGATAGTAAGAGAAATGGAGCAGGAGTTATCTGGAAGGAGTGTCCTGGAGGTAAAAAGAGTGTCAGAGTGATGAGTCTGAAGCTAGAAATCCAAGGTGTGATGTTTAATGTTGTTAGTGGACAGGTAGGATGTAACCAGGAGAAGAAGAAATTCTGGTTGGACCTCGATGCAGAGCATCCCTAGAGGTGAGAGAGTTGTCATTGGTGCAGACTTCAGAGGACATGTTGGTGGAGGAAACAGAGATGACAAGGAGGTGATAGGCAGAAGGACAGGTGGTGGTTGATTTTGCAAAAAGGATGGAAATGTCTGAAGTGAATACTTTCTTTCAGAAGAGGCAGTAACATAGGGTGACCTATAAGAGTAGAGGTATGAGCACACAGGTAGACATCTTGTGTAGACAGTGTAATCTGAAGGAGATTAGTGACTGCAAAGTAGTGGTAGGTGAGAGTGTAGCCAGACAGCATAGGATGGTGGTGTGTAGGATGGCTCTGGTGGTGAGAAAGATGAAGACGGCAAGGGCAGAGCAGAGGACAAAATGGTGGAAGCTGAAAAAGGAAGAATGTTGCAGGACTTTTTGGAAGGAGTTGAGACAAGCTCTGGGTGGTCAGGAAGTGCTTCCAGACGACTGGTAGGAGTGTACTTGGTGTGTCATCTCCTCATTGAACTTAGTGCAATGAGGAGGTGCAGGAGTGTATACTGAGAAAGAGGTTAGCTAAGAAGAAGTGGGACACTGAAAGGACTGAAGAGAGAAGACAGGAGTACAGGGAGATGGCTAAACAAGAGGCTTACAATGACTTGTATGCTAGGTTAGACAGTAAGGAGGGAGAGACTGATCTATACAGGTTGGCAAGGCAGAGAGACAGAGATGGGAGGACGTGCAGCAGGCCAGGGTGATTAGGGGTGGAAGTGTATTCACAGGTACCAGTAGTATGATGAAATGATGGAAAGAGTACTTTGAAGAGTTGATGAATGAGGACCAGGGAATAACAAAGATTAGTAAGGATGAAGTGAGGAGGGCATTGAAGAGGATGAAGAGTGATGATATACCTGTGGAGGTATAAAAGTGTCTAATAGAGGTGGCAGTAGAGTTGACTGGGTAGTCCATTTTAAGAACAAGAAAGAGTTTTGGCAACTACAGAGGAATAAAGCTGATGAGCAACACAATGAAGTAGTAGTTGAAGCTAGACTAAGGGCAGAAGTGAGCATTTGTGAGCAGCAGTATGTTTTCATTCAAAAAAAAAAACCAGTACTACAGATGCAGTATTTGCTGTAAGTGTGTTGATAGAGAAGTGCAGAGAAGGTCAGAGAGAGCTGTACTGTGTCTTTGTAGATCTGGAGAAAGCTTATGACAGGGTGTCCAGAGAAGAACTGTGGTATTGTATGAGGAAGTCTGAAGTGGCAGATAAGTATGTTAGAGCAGTGCAGGACATGTATGAGGGCTGTAAGACAGGTAAGGTGTGGTGTAGGTGTGACAGAGGAGTTCAAAGTGGAGGTGGGACTGCATCAGGGATCTGCTCTGAGCCCATTCTTGTTCGCTATGGTGATGGACAGGCTGACAGACGAGGTTAGACAGGAATCTTAATGGACTATGATGTTTGCAGATGACATTGTGATCTGTAGTGAGAGCAGGGAACAGGTAGAGGAGAAGCTAGAGAGGTGGAGGTTTGCCCTGGAAAGGAGAGGAATGAAGGTTAGCCGCAGCAAGACGGAGTATATGTGTGTGAATGAGAGGGACCCAAGTGGAAGAGTGAGGTTACAGGGAGAAGAGATAAAGAAGGTGGAGGATTTTAAGAATTTATTGTCAACAGTCCAGAGGAACGGTGAGTGTGGAAAAGAGGTGGAAGAGCGTGTGCAGGCAGGTTGGAATGAGTAGAGAAAAGTGTCAGGTGTGATAGAAGAGTTTCAGCTAAAATGAAAGGAACGATGTACAAAACTGTGGTGAGACCAGTGATGTTGTTTGGTCTAAAGACAGAGCCACTGAGGAAAAGACAGGAGGCAGAGCTGGAGGTAGCAGAGATGAAGATGCTGAGGTTCTCTTTGGGAGTGACCAGGATGGATAGGATCAGAAATGAGTACATCAGAGGGACAGCACATGTTAGAGGTTTTGGAGATAAAGTCAGAGAGGTCAGACTGAGATGGTTCGGACATGTCCAGAGGAGAGATAGTGTATATATTAGTAGAAGGATGCCAAGTTTTGAACTGCCAGACAGGAGGTCGAGAGGAAGACCAAAGAAGGGATATATGGATGTTGTGAAAGAGGACATGAAGGTAGTTGGTTTGAGAGAAAAGGATACAGAAGACAGGGTTAGATGGAGGCAACTGATTTGCTGCGGAGAAAAGCCGAAGAAAAAAAAGGAAAAGAATGCTGTCAAGTATAAATATGAGGACACTGCTACTTGTAGTCTTAGTCAGTGCCTCTCACACAGAGCTGCGGGTACAACACAGGTACCACACAAAAATGTTTACAAAGGACCATGAATGTGCTTCTGGTGACAAATCTTCAGCATCCTCTCTGTGTTTCCAGTGTGGACACAGAGTCTGACAGCAGCTCCTTGTCGCTGCTTATTTTGCTTGTATTTGTTCTTTGTCAACTACAATTTCTGTCCATCTGACAATCACCAGCCTGTTCAGCATCTCCAGTCATAAGTTTGTTTGTTATAATAGTAGATAGAAATTTTCCATTGTCACTCACATTTTTATGACTTTAGTTTCTGAATTGATCTAGTCATTGTTGGTCTATAAAAATAGTTAAATAGTGATAAATGTCACAATTTACAAGTTTAGCATCAAATATCACAAAGAAACACAGAAAATGTTCACAAATGAGTAGGTGGACCTTGGGAATGTTTGGCATTTTTTTCCTTGACAAAAATATTTTGATTAATTATTATTATAGTTTGCTTACTGTTGTTAGTCAACTAATTGGTTTAGAACAAAACATTTTATTATTGAAAAATGTGTAAATAATTATGTGCAGAAACGAACACACTGTATAAAATGCTGCCACCATGGTAGCGAGGTAAACTAGACCCTTCACTCGGTCACCATGCAGTTTGTTTCTCCAAAGGAGCCAGTCTCCACTTGACAGCCACAGATCAGATATGACTGACCAAGATAAATGGTTAGGCTCTAAAGTCAGATCAATTCAATCTAGCAACTGTCCTCCTCGGCAGGAACAAAAGGCCACACTGTCAACAAGGCTCAACTCACTTCAATGCTTATTCACTGTCTTTTTGTCCTTGTTACGTAAATACTGGAAACTGTGAATGTCCTGCTTTTTAAAGTTGAACAGGTATCTTTGTAGTAGTTCAGTTAATTTGTATCACAGCAATGGGATTTTTTTGGTTTGTTTTTTTATAAATGCTTTGGGGTTTTTTTTCTTCTGGTGCTGCCCTGGAGGCTACAGAGTTCCTTGGGTGCAATAAAACCTTTTCAATCACTGGCTTGTTTCCTTAAGCCTATGTAGTACATCACTGTGTCCCCACTGGATTTATAGCCCGACTTTACATCCTCTATCATGAATTATTTCACAGTTCAGTTCGGTGGGTTTCAAGGTCCCAAAAAAAAAAAGGCTGGAGCTATCATCTGCAACAGTTTTACTCAGCCGACACCCCAGGCAGCAATTTCATTATGTAGCAAGACACAAAGGGCAAGTCGAAGTTTGTGCATTCAATTCAATTGATGACACAAACATGCCAAAGGAGTTGCATTGATCCAAACTTCAATTAAATTACATGCACAATAAGGAGCACTAACTGCAATAATTTATGCTAATACCCATAGACACTACATTGTGTCTGGATTGAACACCTGTGAGCTGAATATATGGACTTAAGTAACAAGTCACAAATTAGTACTACCACTAGCTACTTTGTGGATGCATGCTTAGTGGAGTAAATTCTGTTTTGTTTTGTTTCCGTTTCTATTTACCATGAACTGGGAATCATTTATTACTTACTGTAGGTACAGCTTACCTACAACTGTCACCATTTTATTTAACAAACAAAAAAACAATAATGTTGGAATGCTGTAAACTGGTGAATATTATGGTAATTAATTGGAATTATAGAATGCATTACAGATTTGATGAATGTAATCATCCTCTTTATTTGTGGTGTCTAATATATAGTATATAGAACTTTTTAAGTGACTATTGTGGTCAGAACTAAGGGGTTTAGTGCAATGTTTGATTTTTCAGGTCATAGATGAAAATATCTGCTATCTCAAGCATAAAGACAGTAATACATGTATTTCTTAATTCAATTATAATTTAAATTTTCAACTAACTAGACAGAAATTACAAGATACTACATATTTTGACACATTTTGTATATATATTTTGTGGATATAGAGATGCTGCCACCCTCCATTATATATTGTCTAGAGTAGCTTTCTAAAAGCTATCAACCACCGCCATTTTTTTTCTTTTCATCTGTCTCTCATCAAAGACAATAAAACTGAATAGGAAAAAGCTAAATCAGCTCTCCTTCTTTTTAATACAAATAAAGTATGGAAACATAAGGATTATTAGTTCAAGAGGTCACAAAAATGTCACAAAGAAATGATGGAGTTTTGACTCAGAAATATATCTTTTGAAGTACTGTAGATCTATATGCAAGCAGCTTGCATGAAACAAAAAAAAAGGCTCTGTTCTATAAACATAAACAGATGGAGGAATAGGGGATGAAGGAAATTCCACCTAACAGCCTAAATTAATAAAAACAAAAAATAAATAAATGTAGAAGTAAAAGAAACAAGAACAATATATTTGGCCTAGATGCCGAGAGAATTTAAAACAAAGGACTGAAACAGGGACATACGTGTGCCATTAGCTGCATGGTGAGAGCTTCATGGCCACATGTAATGTTTTGTGAGCACTTCCCTAAACAAAGATTTATTGCATCATTGCTTGCGCATGGTGTCTGAGTCAGACTCCTACAGTGTCTCAACCTTCGGACTTTGTTTTATGAGGCCAGAAGACCAAAGAAGAAGCCTGCCCCCACCCTCTGGCACCTACCACGAGGGTCATGGCATACAGCATCAAATGCTGAAGTGAAGCAGTTTTCCTAATTGACCAACTGCAGCAGTACTCTCTAAGATAAAGCACTCTAACAAGATAAAAACTGGGTGACATTTTTTTTCTCAACTGAAGATACAAACATTTTGGAAATGTTCTAGTGTTACGTCTTGTGAAACTGACAATTTCAGGCTTTTTAAGTATTTCCTTACTATTCATTTCCACTGCATGTCAACAAGTCAAATACTCTTGAAATCCACAGAACAGCACATCATTTTTTGACCTCAATTTCATAGTCTGTTATCTTGAAAACAATATATTGTTAATTAAACAACCACTGCTTTGTTATTTGTAATTATGTCCCATAAAAACAGCAACACGCCAGTTTGACTAATCAGATACTGAAGTAGTGCAAGACATTTGGGTTGATTGATTAATGATAAATGAATCAGTCTGTCTAAACATTTTGTTATTGTTGTTGTAAAACCTCCAGACTGATTAATGCAACCTTTACACAATATGGTGAATGCCATGCACAAACAGGTACTGGTCTAAGTAACAATGTAGTAAAGTAAAGGGGTGCAAACCAATTGAATCATTTATTGTTAAAGGTTATTCTGAATGTAGAGAAGCAAGTCTACATTAGAACCAATCAATTTAGTGCCTAGACCATTGAGCTACATGGGTAATATTTATAATTATATAAACAAATGCATAACCTATGCTATTCTCTCTTAAAGGCACTTGCAGTCTCAGTCAAACTATTTCTCTTTTCATCGCATGCACACTGTTCTATGCAGTACATTTAGCTAAGGAAAGTAATTTAAAACTGCGGACCTAAAGCCCTCACACCCTGCCACACAAGAGCACACATGATGTGAGACTCTGGGAACCCTGATGTGATAGCACATGCCACTAAATCCACAGCTAATTGGACACTTCCTTCACAACAGGCCTGTGTTAAACAGCAGCAAGCAAATACGACTGTAGCTTCCAGAATGAACAAGAGGAAATAGCTCCGATAACAAAACCAACATCATGTGCTGTCCTCTGCAGTATATTGTGTTTAGAACAACTCTTCTTCGAATGCATAATCCTCAACATTGTGCTTAACTGATTAGCCTCCCCATGCTTAACAGCTGGTGTCTTAGCCCAATTTGTCCAGCTTGGCAATGTTAAGCAGAAGCATGTCTGCTGCATTCTTCATGCCAAATGGACATTTGTGTGTAGAAAATGGTCAGCAGCCAGGTACTGAGGAGGGATTGCACATGATCAAAAAGGATTTCACTGAAGCAGATTGAGGGAAAGAAGACTTATGGAAACATAGCACTGCATTGTGCTGTATGTCTCAATTTTCATGAGCCGCTCCTCATAAGGTTGTTTAAACTGCTGGGAGATGAGGCTTTAGAGAGCTACCCAGCTCAACAAAAAACTGTGAATTTCAGCTCAACCAGTCAAAGAGATACAGATAGGTGTTTTTTTTCTGACTGTGGTGAACCAAAGGCAAGTGAATAGTTGACTTAATTTACATTTTACTCTACTAGAATGCCTGTATTGCTCTGTGCATATTAGGCAATTTGTTAATACACATTCCTATCACACTCAACTGAGGGGTTGATAGCTGCTGCACCTCATCACTGAAATTCTAAATGAGGTTTCTACAGAAACCTCAAAAGGATGACAGACCTGTAGCTGCCTGTGCTGAAATAATTTTTGACATTTGAACTTTAAAATTTAAAAAATATTTAACAGAAGCATGACTGAAGGCATTTCCTGCGACCAAGAAAAATAACACATATCTACTATTCATATTTTTAACTTGTTGGTGAAGAATCTGCAGTCCTGACGTTAGATGACCATTTTCTCACTCTGAGTTTTAATCCCTAATCCATACAAAGGTAACTGAAAATGTCATGTATGTGTCCACGTGAAAGCAGAGTCGTGTAATAATCTCATCAGCAATGGTAGCACCACTGATATATGATTTTGTATCAAATAAAAGGTTAAAGGGAGTTGTAGGTGGTATTATTTTGTCACTCATCATGGTGCCTTTTTCCACACATGCCTAACAGTGCCAGCGATGCAAAGAGGCATCCTTGCTGCCTGTCAGTTACACTTACAACAACTCATTCAAGTCTTTACACTGAGAAACAGATCCACTGAAGAAGGGGAACAATCACTGTTCCAAGAATAGGATCATTTGCACAAGGAAACATGCAATTCTTCCCATGACATTATGCTGCATGTATGTTAATATATTAAAGTATGTGTGACAATCATTCCAATCAGTGAACCAATCAAAGTTTTTGTTGGAAAAAATATCACTGTAACAATATTTTGAATTTTATTGAGTTTAATGCAAAGCAGCACTTACTCTACAAGGTTTAATCACTCAGCGACTTTGGTGTTAATATACTTATGTGGTATCAACGTTGATATACATGTATTTACATTTTAAAATGTGTGGGCACAATGATGGAATTCTGATGGACAGTTGACGTAAATCAATCACAACAGATTTTACGCTGGAAATACAAGGTGAAAAAAAGGTTTACACAGTCTGCATCCAAAGGGCTTGATTCTTGTTACCACTGAATAGCAAAGCACATACAGTGCATTGATTTCACCCAGCGCTGCATCACCACTAGATTCACACTGAGGGGAAATTTCAGAAGACAATGCAGTTTGACATTGACTCTACTGCTATTGCGGATCATGCAGCTGAAAGTTAAATACACATTAAATATATATAACAACTTAAAGACTTAATTATTCCCAAAAAAAAAAATGTAGGACTGACCACTGTGAAGAGAAGCCAAACACTACTGTGATTTTTCTCTTTTCTTTTGTACCCGCAGCATTTTCTACCAACTCAGAGCTAGTCTTGTGAAAATTTAATTTCATGGGTGGCGATGATACTGGTTTCCAGACAATTAGAATTATGTTATTTTTCAAATCATTTGTCTAAATGACACCCTGACTTGTGCCTTAGCACTGTCTATGATAGTGTTTTCCTACAAGCAAATGCTTCCTTTTGGCACAAAGTTTGCCTTAACAGCAATCACAGTGTGTCACTGTGAGCACAGTACTGTGATAAGTTAGTCTTACTCAAAGTGCCCTGGCAAATGTCTGCTTCAGCTTTGCCCACCTGTGTGACCCATGGACAATTACTGTATACTTAATACTATTACCACATTTCATCTTTTTCATGTGAAATGTCTACCATTTTTGCAGGCAGTATTGTGCCCTCAGGAGTCAACAATTATTTTGTTGTATTCAAGTTGCTGAATGTTTTTTTTTTTTTTTTTTTCATTTTACAAAGTCTGACAAAATGACTCAGGCCTATGAATTAAATATTTCTACTTCTGCCACAACAACTGAGAGGAGCAGTTTCAGTCATGCAATAAAGCTGCACTATGAGATATTGTAATCCAAACTGAGATAGTATTTATAAGAGTGGAGAGACTATATTTGGATGCTTAAATGTAAATTAAAACCAATTAACTCCAACTCAAAGATAATTCCTTCAAAATATGTTCAGAGCCAGATGTCAAATGTGTGGTACAACATTCATGCTTAGACTGTAAACATTATCTGTGTTTACTAGTTAATAATATAACTAATACAAACTATAGAAGAGCCTGTTGTAACAATGCAGTACAGCTTGGCAGCTGTGAAGGAGGTCAGCCCAATCAAAGCAGCCCAGCGCAAGCATTCATCTCACAGATAAAAATCTCTTTGGTGTTAGCAGATATGTCAGATGTTATCTGCATCCTTTTTAATTGATTTCTCTCTGTCTTCAAGCTAGACAGGTATGGTTGAACAGGTCTGCTGATGGCAGCTGTCAGTGTGACTCAAGGTTGTACATAAGCAAGTCAACAGAACACAATCTGAATCTATTGGCTTGTGTCTGTTAAATACACTTAATGTCACCTATAAACTAGAGCGTTATCATTGTTCGACAGACAAGTTTGCATTTTTTTCCAATTCCCTTCACCCTAGGTGGAGATCAATTGGCTTATCACCACAAGCAATGCGGATTTCGTTTGGCCGATGCGATAAGAGAAATACTTGACTGCAGAGTTGTGTTTATCACATTTGCTTTCTGTAATTCCTTTAATATCACACAACTGAATGCCCTCTTCTATTGTCAAAGCAAGACGGGGTGAAACAAACGCATTTTTTTTAATTTACTTTTTAAGATGAAGATTTGCTGCTTGGTGGTAGGAATATCCTCACAATCACTAAACAGAGATTTAAAATACTCTGACTTATTGTTGGTTAGAAATTAATCTTTTTGCCATCTGCCATCATATTAAAACACTGCATACAGTATATGTAATCTTGCATACTAGTTGATTATTCTAGGTATTTTCTTTTAAAACTAATTGTTAGTCAACAGCTTTTCTAATAAGCCACATTGTGCAAATAGATTATTTCGTTTCTACAGATAATTGTAGTAGATGTGTTGTTTTGTATGTATTGTAGATTATTTCAAATACATGGGTTGTGATGTGTGTATTACTGTCGAACTATTTTCTGCTAAAAGTGTATGTAAAGGGTAGGGTTTTTTGTTTTTTTTGGTCAACTACCTAAAAAAGGAAACTTTATTTAGTTTTTTATTTCATCAATATTTGACAAAGTTGAAGTTTATTCAAAAACTTGTATGGTAAAAGAAACTGGGACAGAGCAGACAATACTAAGCAATGACATAAACTAAAATACAAAATATTTGAGCAGACAGCACAACACAACACAACACAACAAGAAATCCATGTCAAACTAAGAAATCAAGTCTATTCAAGACTTTCTGCCTTTGAAAAACTAGTGCGTAGCCTCTTTTCCTCTTTACATAACTTAAACTGGTGCGCTAAACATTTGAGCAAATACATTCAAGTCTAATACTAAGAAAATCTGTAGTTGTAATATATAATTTCATATATAAAATAAGCTTCTATATTTGACTGTAATTAGACAAAGACTATTAAAATGTATAACACTGGTAATAGTATGAATCTTTGTCATCATATTAATAGTTGTACTAATGGCCTCAAATTCAGAAGTGATTGACAGAATAGTATTTGGAATGATCACATTTTTTCATACTTCAGTTCTTCCCCGGTTACATTCCTGTTTACTGGATTTCTTGTTAGCTTTTGAGGTTTTAAAAAAAGAAAAGAAAATTCTTGAAATGCTGACATCCATTTTTAGTACCTCAAATTCAACCCTTAACAGGCTACAACTGAAACTTCTCTGTTTTTTCAGTGTGGTTGATTTTATCAGTGAGAACTGTTACCAATGATTTCCATACCTCACGCTGCTGACACTGGTGAAACATACTGCTCCGGTTTACTGCTCATGCTGACACTCTTGAACAATTTGTGATGCCAGTTGGAAGATATCAGCAATCCCAACATGTGCTTCTTGCAGTTACCACTAGTAAGTTGACATGAACAGTTATTGTAGTTGGCAGTTTATATTTATAGAACATCAGATAACACAGCATCAACAGGCTATTTGCCAATAACACATGCTGGCATATATACGCAGGTGTCAGGCAATGGATATATAAATGTTGCAGTTCAGCAGCGCAACTGACATGTGATTGATATTCTTTAAGAAAATATATTTCCTTTGCTTTTTGGATTGTCCTGTGTTTGTCCTGTGTGTTTGTGAATGCATGTGTATTAGACTGTGTATTGGCTTATGAAGTTATGAAAACAGCAAAAAGTAGGAGAAAAGCACACTTTAATAATTAATGAATCAATTGTTAATTGTGGAGAAGGAACAAGGGTCACATTTGGTTCAAAGTATTTTGCACCGGTGCACAGCACTTTGCAACAGCTTTTGAAATATGTTTGTTGGCTGTGTTTGAGGTAACAACCACAGTTGCAGGTGGTGCAGCATTGAAGGACCCTGGAGTGAGAAAGAGCGCAGCTGCAAACCACCAACTAATCAACACACCGGCATAAAGCTCCTCCTGAAGCAAAACAGTGTAGAAGGTGTCAGTATCATGTGATGTGGATGACTGTTTCTTTATGTGTAAGTCCCCAGTCTAGCCAGACTCTTGCTTTACTGCTCACTGTGCCAGTCTGATGTTGATTCTCCTGTCCAGAAGCAAGCTTTTCTGGCCTCTTCACTCTCTTCTCCTTCACTTGCTTCCTATTAAAGAGTAACACCATGCTCACCATCTCTAGCTGAAAGTTTTACGTCTGTTTCACCTCTGACCATGCCAAGCTTAAAAAAAACCCTCCATGCTCCATATACTGCCTTTCTCTATGGCCAGATACATGACGTCCTCCAGGCTAACAATCATTATCATTGCTAGTGTAAAACAATTCTGTTTTCATACATTGACATCACTCCCTTTTTTCCCCTCTCTCTGTTTTTCGCTCTGACTTATTCTTTGCCCTGCCTGGCATTGCATCAGGAAGTGGTGTAGGTCTTCTTGACAAGAACTTGACACTTTGAGGATCAATAAGGGATTGAATATTCACTGCACCAAAAGTCAAGCTACCTCTTAAATCGATGACTGGCAACTGCTAACAGGAGACATGTTCTGCTATTCTGCTTTGTTTTTCTCTTGTTGTTTTCCTTACCATTAAATCAGTCCCTCCAGGATTTTGATTTGTTTTGTGATTTTTGAAAAATGCTTGATTTTTGGGAACAGTTGCACTGTCTATGGCAGTAAGTTTTGTTCACAGGTGAGATCTGTCCATTTTCCACCTGAATGCACACCTGAATCCTTGCTTGCACTGTGTTGACCTAAGTTCATAATAATATGATATAAATAAAAATAAATTATATAAAAAATATTCAGTGAAGAAGCAGCAGACTTTAATATCTCCCTTGTAGACTTTAACAAGTCCCTTGTCAAGTATAAACTTTGGAATTGGAAAATACTCTTGATTTGTAGCTGGCCAATTAAGTTATTGACATATTCATATCTAATCAAATGTTAAGTATGCAAGTATAAGGAGTAGAGGTTAAGACGTACCGTGTCTACAATACAAACATACACAAACAATTTATGCAACAGTCTAAAGAACAATGTTTACAGTTTTCTAACCTTTGTTATTTCTGAATATCAGCAATATGCATGATAAATATCTATAATCCTCAGTGTCCCTGTGCCCCTTTCCAGCTTTGGTTTCTAGGAGTCCACTCTAAATCATGTGTGTATGTACATATGTGTTTTCTCAATCCATTTATATCTTACATGAATAAAAAATAATTGTGTTCCAATTATGTTTGTCTTCTTCCTATATCTTCTTCAAAACACAAGTATTTTCATTCATCTGGGTTTGCGTTGATAAGACGTTTTCCTTATTTAGCAGGGGATTTGGCTGTGAGAAATGGTAATCTCTTAAGCTTGACCTTTTCTCCCAGATCTTCTCAAGCTACTCTGTGTTATCCCACTGCTGAATGATACATGGGAGCTAAGTCCATCTAGATGAGGACCCTTATTTATGTCCTGTGTGCTCTGTTCTTCAAGCTATCGGTTGCCATTTTGGCAGCAATGCTTTACAGACAAGAACGTATTGATTGAGGCCACAGATGGCTCTAAGCTGTAGCTACCTTTGAACCATCAGACGCTTGCTGGAGAAAGAAACAATGTGTGTGCACTAAGCACTACTCCAGTTTTCTTTTAGATCACAACCCTAATGCATTCATTGTGATTAAAACAGTCCACAGTCTTGAAAATCCACATGTTGAAAGTTTTGTTATTGTGCACACAGCTGCTGAATGGTCTTTTTTGTAGTGCTGATAAAGTAATTACTGTATGCAATTGCATAAATGGAAAATCTGTCTCATGTGGTCATTTTAGCAAAGATTCTAATTGCTTTTTGCCGTTTAAGGTATTGACACATGGTTCTAGGGCATTTTGTTGTTACATTAGGGGCTTTCTCTACACTCAATTCCACTTGAATGCCCTTGTACACTCTGATTTGGTGGAGTACAAGAAATGCCCAAATCACTGACATTATTACTAAACTTGTTCAAAATGTTAACTGTAAAAACTGTGTACCAAGGCCAGATTCCATTATTCAAAACAGCGAAACACCACCCCACTCCCATTGTGCCTCAAAGTTCCTAAAAGTTCTTAAGGAAAGAGAGTAGTCCAAAAGAGCATTTTGACTACTATTAGAGGCCTACTTAAAAGATAATTTTAAGCAAGGTGAATGTCATGAGAACATATTTGCAAAAATAATATAGTACTCTGCAAAGGTTTCAGGCACTTCACATGTTTAGATTCTTATCCATAATACAATACCATCAGAAAGGCAGCATGCAGCAATGGCCTCAAACTTACAGCCATAAAGAACTATGTTCATCTCAACATCATGTAGTCAGTCTGGATCACATGAAGAGACAGAAGCAGCTGAGACGCCTGAATCCACAAGAACTGTAGAAACTTATCCAAGATATTCAGAAAAAAGAACCTGACAAGTACCTTGAAACACAAGTATTTATTTTATTTAGGTTTCTTCTGTTGACTGAACTTAGTATGAAGTTGACTGATAAATAAAAATAATATTCATTACTTTTGAAAGCGACCTGACTTTACTTTTAGATCCTAAAGCTTTTGCACGGTACTGTATGCATATACATGGTGCACGTAGGTAAATATATAGACGAATGCATCTAATAACATCAAAATGAGGTGAGCCACCAGAACGTACTTTTTCAAAAGCTGATTCAGAAGCCATTCAGATATGTTGTGACATTATTCAGGAAATCTTGATGCGTCTCACTTGAATGAACATATCTTATATTACTTAGAATGAACTGCATATGCTCTCAACTGCAGGCCTCATTGACTAGTAAGATGCTCTGCTTTGTAATGAATGTCAAAGGTGAAGGTACAAAAACAATCAAACACATTGATACGTGTTCTAGGGGTCCTGGCTTGTGACTTTTTGTTACCATTTGGCCTTTTGCCACACTAACCATTAGACCTTTACACAAATCATTAGTTGGGGTAATGTGAAGAGCAATGATAGAATCTATAATCGCTGTCCCTTTATCTGGCTGCTCAATTTAATGACTAGGCAGGTGTTAATGATGATGGAGGCCAAGACTGGTTCTGGCCAAAGAGCCATGACCAGGACGTAATGGGGTGAAAAGATTTCTTTGGGACAATAGTTAATTATGGCCTTCACAATCAATAGTAAGCATGACTGAAAGCCAATGGGGCTTTGTGCCAGTTCTCATAATAATAATAATAATAATAATAATAATAATAATAATAGGGAGGAAACCCACTGATTTTTCCTCTTTCTACATTGTTAGATTTACGCTATTGACTTTCTTCCACTCACCAAAATGATTCTGTAGTGGCTAAAAGTGTGAAGTGATGAATAAACAGATTATTAACAAAAATGTATTAGTAAATTAAGTAAATAACTGTAAGAAAAATGTTTTAGTAACTAGGGCATATGTTAAAAAAACAACTAACAGTCTGGAAGTATATATGATATACATGTCTTTGATCATCCAGCATCAGTGTTAGATGTATGTTAGAATGTATGTTAGTCTACCAAAATGTGACGCTGTTTCTACTTTTCTGTTATGAGACAAAATTGAATTTAGGGGGATGAATGTTTTGTTAAGTCCAACTGATGGACATACTAGAATGATTGAATCCATGATATTATGTAGTTTAAATCAATGCTCCATTGCTCTAATTAAAAAGGTAGAAATGAGAAAGAAAATTGTCATTAAGTCTAACTCATTATCCAGTCAAGAAGCATAATTATTCTTCACCATGCTCTTTCATGGAGCATGTTTGTCAGCTAAATTGCCCATAATACTTAAGACTAATATTAGAGCTGCAATCAGCATCTGGTTCTTTAAAAATTGGACTTCCCATAAATTAATAATTTGCCTAATGTGTAAGAATTTGTATTACCTGTCAAAAAATATCTTCTGAATTGCTTTAGGCATCTTGGTATAGAAGTGTGACCATTTACTGATCCAAACAGCACTTATTATTTAGGACATGATTATATTGATTTAAACTGCTTTGATAAGGCAACGGTTGGGCGCGAATCATAGAAAAATAGCTGCAGGGTTCAGTGTATCAGTACCCTCAGATACATTTATGACACATATCTATCATATATATATCTTCTTTTTTTTTTTACAACTAATAACGGCCATTGGTGCCCTTTTCACAAAGTGTTTATCTCATGTGGTCTCTAGATTTAAAACCCTCAGTAGACTATACTTGTCTCTCAATCTCAGTCTTCCTGTCCACAAGAGAAAAACAGAAAAACATCCTTTTTTCAGCAGTAAAGGTTTCAGCAGTATACGTTACATAACCTTATTAATCTGGTTGATTAAGATGCACCTGTGATTACTAATGTAACAAGTGTGTTTTAATAATACACATCCCACAATTCCCTACAAAATGATGCAACAACTACCGGGAGAGAAGAAGATGCCTTGAGTGAATACTCTGTCTGAAATGCAACGAAAGAAGAGCAAATTATCTGTATGTAATCTGTTTACATACTTAACGTCCATCAAAGCTCTGAGCTAAATGTTAACGTAAGCATGCTAACATGCTCACAAAGATGTTAACATGCTGATTGATCTTCAGCAGGTATAATGAGGAATCAGACTCTCACATTGTTTGATAATGACTGACGAACAATGTTGTCTGAACTCATAACTGAATGTTGTATCCTACATTACATGAAATGCATGCATGCACCATATTTTGCCTTCCATATCATTACAAGTGTGTGCATGAATTGTCATGTATCACATGTGCATGGATACATAATTTGAATCCCACACGTGAAAGACAGACTGTCAGGAACAGAATGTAAATACATGGGATACCTATTCCTAAACATTATATAAATATACTGTATTTTTCGGACTATAAGGCGCATCTAAAATCATTACATTTTCTCAAAAATCAACAGTGTGCCTTATAATCCAGTGCACCTTATGTATGAATTTTGGTTGTGTTTACTAACCTCGAACTGATTTTATGTTGTACACATTACGGCTAATAACATATTACTCCACGAGTCAGGAGCCTCGCAGAGGCCTGAATCATCACTGAACCGCCCAGTGACAGTAACAAGACTGACTCGGATAATGACAAGAGGGATCCGGACATACTGGATCCTAAAATCGCCCAACAGGTAAACTCTGAACAACGGTTTTGTATTTTTGTGTTTTGGGCATATTTGATGCGGAAATCGCCCACTTAAACTTGCATTTTTGTGTTCACCTACAACTGAAAGTTATTGTAAATTAGTTGAATAAAGTTTGACTTATCAGACACACGTTTTGTTTTCACTTATTGCGCCTTATAATCCGATGCGCCCTATGTGTGGACAATGACAGCAATTGACATGTTAATTGATACTGCTACTAAGTTTCATGGAGCAGGTCTTGACAAAAAAATATCTCAAAATGAAATAATGTTAGTTAGTAAAGCAGCTCATATGTGATGTATTTTTGAAAATAAGTAAAACTTCTATTTAATTTTTTGTAAATCCAGCGATACATTGTAAGTTTGCAATAGATTTATCAATTGCCACATGGACACTTACATTTCCATGTATGCACTGTGCCACTACATGTAGAACCTGCATACAGCAACCTCAAAGCTAGGATTCTTTTCCTAACCTTAAAGCCTTGCTGAACATACTGCAGTTTCTACATTACATACATAATGGCTAATATAAATATGCCCTGTGTGAAGAGTTTACCTTATGCTTGGTTCTCTGTGAAGCCACACAGGGTCCTTGTGATCAGGAAGGATTATTCCTGGTAGTCTACCAAAGGTAACAACAACTACAAAACCCTGGGTAACAATGTCATTATTATTATTAGAGCTTCCAACACACTGGCTTGATCTTAATATTCTCAGGTTAGCCGACACAGAAACTGATGAAGGCTTTTTCTGTCTCACCTCTAAGGAACATCCTCGTGTAACGAAGTAAAGAAAAACAAAACAAATGTAAAGCTTTTCGACCTCCATTCTCTGACAGAGACGGGTACACTTTCAGACATGAAGAGCATTCAGAGGGACTTCTATGGTAATTCAGACTTACATGAGCACTCAAATGGCCAGGAGGCTGTTACTGCTGACACAATCACCAAATGAGGCCGCAAATGTGTCGTTGTAATTAGTTGCTGTCCGCATGACATGCTCATTAATGTGCGTAGCACAACCCTTTCTTCCACCTGTTTCCATTCTGAGTAGGTAAACATCAACAATTTCACAAGGTGTCAAAGGGTTAGCTCATTAGCTCAACCGTAAGTGACAGCAGACATAAATGTAGAGATCAAAAAGCTCATTTTCAGAGAGCATCACAAATGTTGTACCACTGTTAGGTTAGCTCAGTCCTTCTCAAATAGTGGGGCGCGCCCCCCAGGGGGGGCGCGGTGCGATGCCAGGGGGGGCGCGTGTAACCCTGGGGAACATGCTTTTTTTTTTTTTTTTTTTTTTTGGCCATACTCGAATAAAATGTAATTGATCATCCACTACAGTAGTTGGCGCTAGTGGCGCTCTCATTGTCAGAGTATGCGCAGGTAGTATTAGATCTATGGTGGCGTTATTCAACAACAAAACCCGAAAGCTAAGACAAGGAAATATGACGAAGCGTATGTAGCGCTTGGCTTCACTGTGACTACAGTGGGAGACGAGGAAAGACCGGTGTGTTTACTGTGTCTAAAGATGCTGGCAGCGGACAGCATGAAGCCAAATAAATTAAGACGCCACTTAAACACATTACACCCCAATCACGCTGATAAGCGGCTGGAGTTTTTTAATACGGCCAACAATCATCCCGCTTTGTGAATGCTACTTCAGTAAACCAGCGAGCACTGTTAGCATCATATAAACCCCACACCATAGAAAAGCTGTGCTCATTGTAGCCATTAATCCTGACTTCCTCATTTTGATAAAACAAATTGTTTCATTAATTTTTGTTTTGTAGGTTAAAGTGTTTTATATATTGTATTCCTGAGTTAATGTTGCTGAACTAAATTAAATTTATTATTTATTGATTTTTATTTAATTTTATTTCTCAGTATCAAATAAGTTGGTCAAAAATGTTTACAGTTTAAACAAGGATTTATTTATTTTTTTAATTTCAGGCAAATTGATGCACTTAAAATCTTTTCTGTTACAGACTAAAAAACAATGTTAATAAAGTTATTCTTCGTTGTAAGTTGAACTATAGTTCTTTCTTTTTTCTTTTTTGTTTTCTTTAATGTTGATTAGGCTACAATGTTATGCAGAGGTGTACTTATTACAATTTTATAGACAAATGATATTATTTATAGACGCGGCGGAGAGTGGGGGGGCGCGAATTGTTTTCTTCTTGCTAGGGGGGGCGCAACAGAAAATAATTGAGAAGCACTGGGTTAGCTAGCTGCATGGATAAAATGTTTGCTGTATATTTATTTAAATCTCTATATATTGCCTCTATTGAAATGAAAAAGTTGTCTTAATGAGTTTTCATTATCACATCTGGTATTTTTGGCCTCTCTTCCTCTTCCTTCAAACTTTTTCCCTGCCAGAGCAATTTGTAAAAGTTTCCAGCCACCGCCAGCATTTCTGACAAAATTCACTGACCTTTCAACACCCACAGAATATTCAGTTCTATGAATATGTAAACATGGAATATATCAAAAGAAAGAACAGAGCTTGTAGGTTTAGACACACAAGACAAATTTGTTTTAAGTTCTTTCATTATTATGGTCATTTTCATTTAAAAATTAAAAAAAACACTTTCCAGACAAACTGAGAAAACGCAGCTTTTTTAAAAAAACGGCTTCACCTTCTCCCACCTATGTGATTGTCATTTACATGTGTAATATATCATTTATGTGTAATAGTGTCAGTCACCAGCATGGTGACTGCCACATCCCATCACATTGTATAACAACAGCTAAAAATCTGGTCATATATTATATTTTATATTATTCTGTATTTAATTATTATCTTAATTTACACCGGATTATAAGGCGCAGCATCAATTAACATGTCAATTGCTGTCATTGTCCACACATAAAGCGCATCAGATTATAAGGCGCAATAAGCGAAAACAAAACATGTGTCGGATAAGTCGGACTTTATTCAACTATTTTACAATAACGCTCAGTTATAGGTTAACACAAAAATACAAATGAGCGATTTCCACATCAAACATGCCCGGATCCCTCTCAACATTGTACAGTTTTAACACAAAAATACAAAACCGTTGTTCAGAGTTTAACTGTTGGGCGATTTTAGGATCCAACATCCCCGGATCCCTCTTGTCATTATTCGAGTCAGTCTTGTTACTGTCACCGGGTGGTTCAGTGATGATTCAGGCCTCTGCGAGGCTCCTGACTCGTGGAGTAATACGTTATTAGCTGTAATGTGTACAACATAAAATCGGTTCGAGGTTAGTAAACACAACAAAAGGTCATACATAAGGCGCACTGGATTATAAGGCACACTGTTGATTTTTGAGAAAATGTAATGATTTTAGATGCGCCTTATAGTCCGAAAAATACGGTAACTGAAAAAGGTACACATTGAACATTGTGGGAAAAGGAAAAGGACGGTAATTAGGTTTATGCACATCAGATTTATTGACAGGTGCATCTGATCACCAACACTAACATTGTTGATCATTTGTACTCATTTTATTTACAATTGTGACAGTGTGCAGGATTTATTTGCTCTTTTACAAGAGCAGGAAGGAAACATGTATTTGTACAAAGACCAATACATTTTTAGTACAATATACATGGTAATTTATGGTATGGACGTTCAGACATTGGACTGAGCAAACTGTAAAAGAGCAAACTGTATCTGTGCCTCACGTGGAATTGATTTTCCTTTGTTTAAAAAAAGAAAGGGGGTGCAATTTCTGCAAGTAATTGCTGTTGTTAATCACAGTCATATTTGAACGAGGGAAGAACCTCTGTTATTCTTCGTGAAGGGTCAGATGCCCCTTCAACACGAAAAGCTTCACTGACTAATTACTGCAGCCCAGCTGCCTACACTCTGCAGAGTACTCACCCAGCTTCTCTATCCAAGCACTTCTTTTCTAGTCTCTTGTGTAATCACCATCAGTCCTTATCCAGTTGGATAAGACCACATTTTTTTGAATGCTTATGAATGTACTTATTGTAAATTCCATATAGTTGAAGTGACTGTCCATTTGGCAGCATATTTGCCCCATTCTTGTTTGAGTTTATGTAACCAACATAATAGTTGCAGAATTTACCTGACTTCTTGTTGGGAAAGCCCAGTTACATGTGAATGACAGAGTTAAAAAAGGCATTCATATATCCCACCTCAACTTGATGTTAAATTTAAAAGAACTTCAATGCATAATAGTCAATAATCATCATCATCATTGTCACTGCATCATTTAGAAAGAGGCCTGTCAAAGAGAAGAATATTAACTTACTTTTCAGTGATGTGGAGCCCATTTTTCACTGTAATATTCAACAGAAACAGTGGTAGAAGCCTAAAGATGAGATACGGCTGACATGAAGAAGGGGGAATCTAGCAGGAATCCGCTGCAGCTTTTAATAAGGGGCCCAGAATCACACAATTTGTTCCTAGTTGCAGTGACTCTTTACACCTATCCATCCAAGCTCTCTACCCAATTCACTGCACAGCCATGTTGCAGAGCAAAAGTATTGATTCTCCCTTTGTTTCCATTTTATTTTATTTTTATTTTTTTTATTATTTTATATTAACAATCTCTCTGGTGGTATCCAATACTCCTTTCCTTTCTTTCTCTTTTTCTTCTATTAGAAATAGTGCTTTCATCAGTGAGGACAAAGTCAACTTTAGTGTCCACCCATCTTCTTTAAGACTATTATCATTATGTATCATTAGTGATTTTTCTTGCGTAGAATGATTGTCCTCTCCTTTTGTGAGATCTGATGATGGTTAAACCTCCAGTTAGAGATGTTAATGTACAGAAAACTAAATTACAAAAGGAGCATCAGTATCCCTTTAACATTGCCAGGCTTGGTTTCAATTTGTTAGTATAGTTAGCTACGGTTGAGGGACAAAAACTAAATAAGGTAAATTGTATTGTTTTGCATGCTGCTCCAGGAAATACAAGTTAAAACGAATTTTGTTTTTTTTTATCCACCAAAAATCTTTCACTACAGCACTATTGGAAAGAACAACCATGGGGCTACTGTTGATCCACGCCAGTCGGCCGTGTCCCAACACCCTGAAGGCAATCTATATAGCATCCACTCCCTCCAGGCACTTGGGAAGCTCACTTAAAGACATCAATACTCCGGGAAATGAGACACAGAGCAATGGCTTCAGAGACTGAGAAGTTAGACGACTGACTGAGATGCTCTTACATCTTATTTAAGGCGTTGCTGCTCAATGCAGTAGAGTTCATTGAGTGGTGCCGTCTCTCTTATTAAAGCATCAAACTGCACAGGATGTCCAGCCAAAAGGCAGCAAGAAAGAATAAGCAAGGCATTTGAATTTATCATAATAAATTAAGTAAATGTTTCTTTTAGTTGCAATTACTGTTAGCAACAATCAAAATTGCCACAGTTTGGATATTGGGACATTTCATTGTTTCACTTTAGCATACAGTACAGTATTGTAACATGGAGCTTTCTCACCATATAGCACAAACTAACTTTCAAGCTTGTCTTTGGTTGAGCCAATTGTGTGCCCCATGTTGACATAAAACCAAACATGCCCTCCACAGCCTGTCAGCAATTAACTCAAACTTCCAGTTTAATGTTTAAACAATAGTTTTTGCTATGTCAGATCAATGAGATTGATAATGACTTCTCATGCACATAAACTACCCTATCATGTTTTAAATCCAATTTGGATAAAACCCATTATTTGGTGGCTGAAAATTTTAGACCTATAGCTATATTTTTTAAAAGGTAAGGATGGATATTTCTTAGCTTACCTTTTTTTGACGTCTTTTTCTTGCCTGTGACCTCATTCTCTGGGTCTCTCACGGCGCTCTCTGTCTCTGGCTTTCCCAGTATCTCTAAGTTGTTGACAAGTCGCCTTTATATGCTGCCTACAGCTAGCTTGCAATGTGATCTAATGATTTCCATTGGAGTCAAAAGGCACGTGTGCCAGTTCAGGAAATGAAAAACAAGTTGCATCATGAAAGGTGATATGTTAACGGTGAAATTTATGAAATGCTGTAGGAAATGTAAAACAAGTAATTTTTAGTATAGTAGGGGGGCTTTGATCATTTTGTAATGTGAATGACTCATTGTCATGTTGGAAGCCACTGTCAATATTAATTCTCACCTCCTCTTGAGGTAGAAGGGGTCCTTAAACTAGGCCTCATCAGCTGAACTTGGTGAAAAAGTTACAATGTCCAGTATGTAGTGCATCAAAAACATAGCACTTCAGCCAGCCATTTACTTTGAGAGGACTTTAGGCCAATAGAAAAAAAGCCCAAACCCCAATTGAATCTGAATATTTTTTCTGTTGTGTCAATACGATTATTACAGGGAATTTTACGTACTTGTTGATTCAACCAGTGTAAGCCTACATTAGCCACACAGTCCAAATAAGACCACATAATTATTTTTCCACCCTGCGTGCCATGACCAAATTCAACAAGTCATGGAAAACATTTTTAAGTTTAAACATTATTTGCCTTTTCCTTTTGTTTGTTGTTTTTTTCCTTGCACAGGTGCCATTGGAAAGCCATGCCTGCACAGCACCAGCAAAGCTCTGATTCAGTGTTGAATATGTGGCCAACAGCTTAGGTTATTAAAATTGCAATAATGTTCTGGGTACCAAGACAATGTGCTTTTTTCAGGATAATAGAGCCTACAACCCATTACTAATTACTAAAAATACTAAATTACTAAAATATGCATCTTAAAACGACAGATTATAGTGGTATCACCACTACTCGCTACTCATTTTTGGAATACGTTTGCTACATCTGCTTTTGCAACAGGTGATGAAAATGTTTTTTTGACATCTTTTTCTTGCCTGTGGCCTTCGTTCTCTCGGTTTCTCACAACGATCTCTGTCTTTCCAAATATCTCACGCCACAGTCGTCTTTATATGCTGCCTACAGCTAGCTGGCAATGTGATTTAATGATTTCCATTGGAGTCAAAAGGCATGTGTGCCAGTTCAGGGAATGAAAAACAAGTTGCATCATGAAAGGTGATATGTTAACGGTGAAATTTATGAAATGCTGTAGGAAATGTAAAACAAGTAATTTTTAGTATAGTAGGGGGGCTTTGATCATTTTGTCATGTGAATGACATATTGTCATGTTGGAAGCCACTGTCAATATTAATTCTCACCTCCTCTTGAGGTGAAAGGGGTCCTTAAACTAGGCCTCATCAGCTGAACTTGGTGAAAAAGTTACACAATGACCGGTATGTAGTGCATCAAAAACATAGCACTTCAGCCAGCCATTTACTTTGAGAGGACACTGTAAATGGGAGCATTACTAGCACGGTCCCTTCTCTTTGATTTCTTATTCGATATTGTGATCTGTATGTTATTGTCTTACAGAAATAATGCATGAACATAAATATAAACTCAACTGAACAAACGTATTTTCCGGATCTATAAGCCGCTACTTTTTTCCCCATACTTTTAACCATGCGGCTTATACAGAGGTGCGGCTTTTCTATGAATTTTTCTTCAGCCCACAGGGGGTATATAATATTATTACACCCTCACCCCCTTAAAAATGGAAAACCCACAAAGAAATTCCTATGATGCAGCTTTTAAGTTGAATGCCATCGATTTGGCTATCCGTGAAGGAAACAGAGCGGCTGAACGTAAGCTTGCCGTTAATGAATCTATGGTGAGACGGTATGTGATGAAGATTATTTGAGGCTGTTCAACTCTGACACTGAAGAGGACGACTTCAGTGGCTTCAGTGCGCAGAAGAAATGAAGTGACAGTGGTATGGTGTTCATTAGTTTTAAATGGTCAGGAGGAAGATAAATAGTGACTTGTGGCTTCAGTGCATGAGAGAATGAAGCGACTTTAATAGTTGCGCAGTTGCGCTTTAACAGTGTGCAGGAGGAAAAGGCGACAGTGATTTGGTGTTTAATGGTTTCAGTACGCAGGAGGAAGAAAAATAAAGTAAAAAATTTGTTTTAGTGCACAGGAGGAAGATGAATAAAACCATCAATGACTTTTCTGTTTTGTTTATCAGCAGGTTTATTGCTGAGTTTATTGCTACTTTGATTGCGGCACTGTTCGGAAACAATCAGTTCAGATATATGAATAAACACTTATGGTACAAAATCTTTCTGTCTAAATAACTTATTTCTCAGCCTGGATATCGGCGGCTTATAGTCCGGTGCGGCTTTTATGTGACAAAATATATATTTCATTCAAATTTTAGTGGGTGTTGCTTATATTTAGGTGCGCTCTATAGTCTGGAAAATACGGTAATCATCACAATTAAAACTTACATCATCATACACAAGGCTCTATATTTCGGCTAGCACAAACTCAGTAGTTGGTCAAACACAGTTTTTTGCCTTTTTCCTTTGGCTCGAGTCTATTTTTTGGTGTCTCCTCTAGTTTGGCATTTGCCGTCTCCAAACAAACATGTTTGTGGTGAAGCAGAATAGGCACAGCTGAGGTTGTGTTTATGCTGATTAGGCAGTGCAGTTTCGGTTACAGACCTGACATTGTTGTGGCTTTAGTTGTAAGTTTTGTAAGCACACAGGCCACTCAAAACACACTTCCTTCCATCAACAGAAGATGAAATGTGAATCAAAATCAAAGGAACAGTCTAAAATAAAAAATAATCATCCATATGTCACTGAACACTATTATGCTGAATTTCACCTACAATCAGGGGGGGGGGTGTGTATAACTTTATGAATGGATGGCAAAGCAGCGATAACTTTGTTTAAATCACAGTTCAATGTTTTGTGTTTCTCTAAACACCAAACTGGAGAGCCGTTACTCACAGATTTCAAGTTTCACAGTAAAATCAGTTGGAGTAGCACGGCTGGCCTCACAAGGTCTTCAAATCTGTCGGGACACTTATTAGGCCAATAGAAAAAAAGCCCAAACCCCAATTGAATGGGAATATTTTTTCTGTTGTGTCAATACGATTATTACAGGGAATTTTACGTACTTGTTGATTTAACCAGTGTAAGCCTACATCAGCCACACAGTCCAAATAAGACCACATAATTATTTTTCCACCCTGCATGCCATGACCAAATCCAACAGGTTAGGGAAAACATTTTAAAGTTTATACATTATTTGCCTTTTTCTTTTGTTTGTTGTTTTTTTCCTTGCACAGGTGCCATTGGAAAGCCATGCCTGCACAGCACCAGCAAAGCTCTGATTCAGTGTTGAATATGTGGCTATGCCTGGTTTATGCCAACAGCTTTGGTTATTAAAATTGCAATAATGTTCTGGGTACCAAGACAATGTGCTTGTTTCAGGAAAATAGAGCCTACAACCCATTACTAATTACTAAAAATACTAAATTACTAAAATTTGCATCTTAAAACGACAGATTATAGTTGTATCATAGTGGAATACGTTTGCAACGTCTGCTTTTGCAACAGGTTAAATTTTGTTTAGAAAATGTTGATTAGGTTAGGTCTCAATAATGTTTCACAAACTACTATAAATTATTACTGTGATTTGAAATTATGCATTTTGCACTTTACATACAGAAGGGAGAAAACAATTTCTTTCCTAACAACCAGATATTTGCTTAAACCCATCCTTACACACTAAATTGTGTGTGTGTGTGTGTGTGTGTGTTTCCCCAACACTACAATGCAGGTGTTCAACATCTTACTATTACACTACACTTGAGAATGAGAATGTGTGTCCAAGCTCACGTGTGTATGTGTGTCCATGTACAGTACTGTAGATTCAATATTTGACATTCAAAAAAATAAAAGCCATAAAAATACAAAACCTAAACAAGAGAACATGTTATGATGACATAAATCTGTTTACACCATCACAATGCAGGGACTCACACTGTTCCAACATTTGAGCCACACTGTTGACCTTTTAAATTTCTTTGATGTATTGTGTATTTCATGAAACATCTTTGACTGAAGATGATCAACCAAAAGTAATCTAACCTGAACATGTCTCAGATAGTAGCTCCAGCACAAATAATATTTCAGGTATGATTTTCTTTTAAACTTGGAAGATAAATTATCATTTACACCACCACTCTGGGATCTAAACTCAGCAACTGATATGTCATGGACGACTCACAAGCTGTCTAAAAAAGCTACAGTTGCTTTAAATCATCTTCACTGTCATCACAATACTAGTAACTGCAGGCTAGTAACATCAACGCCTGCTCCCATTTCCTTAGCCTCCACAGAGACATCAGGTTCTTACTAGATCCCCATAAACCTTAGGAAATAATTCCACCCTATCTTTGATTAGTTACATTGATGAGATTCTGCAAAAATCAGATGCATCATGCCTCTGTTCTTTGTTCCACTGTGCCATGTCCTCCGCTCTAACCTCGCCAGTGTAATTTGGTACTGCTGAATAGGCCCAGTAGTTGGCATGGACCTACATGTTGCTATATCATGCTAAGTTCAATGGCAGGGAAGGGTACAAGAGAACAGCTTTAAAGATTGTGGATTTGTGCCCCTGGGCTGCAGTCACCCTGACAAACCCTGTCTATATAACCATGTTCACCTCCAGGGCTGCAAATGTTTGTGCCTCCATTTTGAGACCACTCACCTAACAGCAGAAATGCAACATTAAACATATGTCACTAAAAAGATCTTATTATCAATCTTATTCTTACTTGTATGATTATGCAACAATACTGTCCCACAAGGGTTTGTTGTATGTTAGTAGGTACAGCATTGCCAGATAAATATGTACAGTTTTGCTAAATATTGTAGATATGATAACCTTTAAGAGGGGTGAACAGGAGCACATCAGAACCTCAATGCAAATATTCATTCGTTCTTTGTCTTTTTACAAAGTCGAGTTGACAAAGACATGTCAAAGGCAATGTTATTTTTTAATCTGCTCTGTCTGTGGGTAGAGTCAGAAAAGCTATATGTGAAAAGAACAGTGTGTTCTGTCAGCCTATTTTGAAAAGCCACCCACAGATTTACCCGCTATCAATGTACCTGCAGGTGCGTCTGAATATAACTGCCTGACATACTGCAAGGATGCCAGAAGATTTTCAATCATGACATAGTTCCCAGTGTCCAAATGATCTATTTTCCTTCAAAATATATATAAACAAGCAAGAAAGGCAAACAAAGTAAGGTTACTATCTTAATTTTCACATTTTCCTTAATGACAGATTTTTTTATGTTGTTGTTTTTTTTCAAAATAGCTTTTCTTTTATGCAGGTAGTCTTTGCCACTCCTTGACCTGTGTCTATTCATAGCACTGAAAATATTTATAGCCAACACGTGGTTACCAAAATCTATAACAAGTCATGCATGAAACCTTGTTATTTTTCCCTGAGGGACACATTTATTCATGCTCATATAGAAACACAAAAGATTAACTTACCAGGCTAGAACATGTCCACTTTCTGCCAGAAGAGAAGATAGGTGCCTACACAGACCCAGTCTGAAACACAAAAAGAGAAGACATCTATAGGGACATGCAAAACAAATGACTTATGTTATTCCATAATACAGACACATCAGAAACATGTGGTAACATGTGAGTATGCAGGAAGCTTGTGTCATTCTCTCATTGTACTCAACATCATGTTGGATAAGAGCATCAGCTGGATGCCTAAAACATGAACGTAAACCTTCAACTCTATAACCCCTATCCATGCTTCCCTACATTTTAAGGGACAGAGAACTTGATTTGTTTGTGTGCTCATTTCTAAATACTTTCATATTTAACTTTTTTTAAATGACTTTCAGATTTTTCAGTATAATGTGTCTATTATATTTGAATGAGACAGTGTTTGAAGCGGAGAGTAGAAATAACAACAGAAAAACCTCAAACTGCCATTCATTGCATTCCTGCCTTTCTGAGGCATTGTTTTGAAATAATGAGATCTTTGACATGGTTTACCCTAAGACATGAGCCAGCAGAAAGGAAGATAACAGAAAAAATTATAAAAAAAAAAAATAAGTATCCTGTCTGTTTCCATCACAGTTTGTCTCAAATCATGCAGGTGAAAGATACAGATGCTGGTGCCTTTTCCTCTAGATCTTCTTCACAAAGGAGAAGAATAGCACTGTCCTGGGAAGAGATTAGGGAGGAGTAAGGGTGAGAGGATGAGGAGGAAGAGAAGGAGAGCAGAGGGATGAGACACCACTGGGGTGAAATCTCGCCAAGGTCAGCAGAACTCTCACTACGAAACAAAACACTGCCACCCCCCCCCCCCCCCCACACACACACACACACACACGCACACAGACTCTTCGCTGAAAAATAACCTGCTGAGGACTGCTACATTTCTACTATATTCTCACTATACTTAGTTAATATGTACAGAGCAAAATATTTTTTTTAAAGAAGTGCTTTATACAACGGTGGAAAAGAGAATATGTTAATATGTAAAAACAGCTACTCTCATGTAGGTTTCCCATTATGCTTCGGAAAGAAAAAACAGACAAGCAGTTGTACATTCTATTATTTTGTTGTACATCGTACATGGTTCTTCAACGGTAGTATTTCAAACTGAACCTCCCATATTAAATCTGATAGTAAGCACAGATTGTGCCTTAAAAGGCTTTGGAAGGATGTTCATCAAAACACTAAATTGTATGCATGTGTGCATCCAACTATTTTGACATCTTTTCCCATCTGAGTGAATTTTACCTTTCCATTTGATCTGAAAATGGTTCCAGCACTGGGATATGACACTCACATGTCGGTTTACAACAAAGGGTGTGATAGATAGATATGTACTCCCAACTCTGATGTTACTTTTTCCCAAATATGCCATTTTAGATCCTTTCCTTTATTAAGTTGTAAACAAAAGACAGATTCCCACATTGTAAATTGAAGTTATACTGTGGAAGGAATGTCCTAAACTGTACTCTAAAAGGTTATTTAGTGTTTCAATATAATCCATATAGTGCATTAAAGACTCATCCTTTAGTTCTCTTATTAAACTTCAATGAGAGACAAAAACAAGGTTCTTGTTTGGGTGCATGTTGAACTAGTTATCAGTCATAAAACATTCATGCTTATTCATTATAAAGGACTCAGTGCAGACGTAGAGAATAGGGGAAACATTTCAACATCACATGGGTATTTACCCACTATACACAGAGTGCCTTTTGTGATCCTTTCAAAGGCCTCCCTTAAATACTTGTGTGCTTTTTGTGATTGTGCATTATTTGTCTCAATATGGATAGGGAGTTGTGATTTTCTCACAGCATTTCAAATCAATCCTTTCCCTTCCAACTCCTGATCAAGAAATATTAAAACTACAGTGAAAATATAGATTTATAAATAAATACATTTCCTGTCTTCTGATTGCATTCATCATCATAATTTCTCAGGAGTTCCCTGAAGGCAACAGGCGCTAAATAATTGATGGGCCTGAAAGCTGTTTGGCTCTGTGAGGGAGCGTCTGCAATTCTCTTGGGATACAAAGAGCATCAACAGCTTTGAAACCAACGGAAGCTTCAAGCCTCGGATAGAATTAGTATTGTGTTCATCATGCCAAACATTTGGTGCTGAGACAATGAAATACAGTTTCATTACAATGCCGGAGCCTTGCAGGCAGAGACATCAAAGGCCCAGTTTGTCTCGGCTTCAGTTTACCAAATGAAGAGACGGAGATATAGTTAAGACTAATTTCAAAAAGAACAACTGACAGTTTCATTTTGAACACGGGAGTGAGTTGAAATAATAAAACATTACTGTATGTACCTCGAGGTAGAAAACTTTGTGTGGATGTCCAACGTAAAAATTAAATCCATGGCTTTTGTCTTTTTCCTTAAATAATTAAATTCACTTAAAACAACAAAACAAACTTACAAACAAAAACATGCTGATGCAAGTCCATCAATAATGTATACTGACTGATTTGTGAAACTTTTTTTTTTTACATGCAGTTTATTTATTTCCAGTCTAGTTCAGTAAAACTGGTTAAAAAAAAAGAAGTACAAGTTGCTCCCCCATTAATTATCAATAAAGTGGCTGCAAGCTGCGTGTCTTCTTCTCTTGTCTTTTTGTGTTGCAAACTTTGGCAACAACAACTTCATGTTCAAAAATCTAGACTTAACTGCCCAAAATCAAACAAATAAATGTTTTTATAGCTGAAGTTCACATTAAAACATAATGGTTGGCCTCATAATTTCTGAAACATCTGAAGCATCATGCAGTGAAAAAAAAAGTTATTTTCGATTTCTTTAAGCAGAATGACAACCCTGATTGAGATAGTTGAAAGTTGTTCAATAAAATATCTGGAGCAGTCTTGTAAACAATGTCACATTTCCCACTGGGACCGATGCAGCATACTTTTGGGAGGCTTTAAATCTCAAGAATCAGTATGTAGGTCACAGAACAAAGACTTTTATAACACAAAGAGAACATGGGATTCAGTCAAGGTTTTTAAATGCCAAAGCAGGGACAGATAGTGTTGGAGAGAAAATGGATATATCCCATAAGACCTATCTAGTAGAACTCAGAGTATGTCAAGGGTGATTTAAAGGCATTTCACTCAGGTCTGGATTAGTATTTCATCTGAGGAAATCAGGAGTACAAACATAAAAACTCTTCAATAGCTTTTTATGTAACTTCTTGTAGTATAAATTAAAGAAATATAAGTAAATCCCAATATAAACCTGGTAGTGTCACAGTGGGCACCCGCACATACAGTACAGATAGTAACTATGCTGGGGAAAATATATTGGGAAATAATTGCTCATTATAATTATTTTCTCAGATTTGGAATAATGGCAAACTAGCTAACAGTTAATTCCATTTTCCTGGATCAAAACTCAAAGGAAAATGATAACAATATTATCCCCACAATTTACTAATATGAGCTGAAAAGGGGATGTTTCGTTTCTGCTTCAGTGGTTGTATTGGCAATTCTTTTCTCATACTGATGTGCTACCAAATGAAGCAAAAAGTGGGGAAATTGCAATGTTTACATTTAGAATCTTATAGTGTGTGTATTGGATGAATTGCAGGAGATGATCATTCAACCAACATATTAACCAAGTTAATGTATGAGAAAAATATCTGCTTAAACAGCAATACTGCAATTGCAATTACAACAGATATGCACAGTTATCAGAGCATATAGTCTAATCAGAATCATTATATGCTGTAACAAAAACATTGTAAATTGTGATATTTCCCAATATATCCAAGATCATCATTCAATCTATAAAAAAACAAATGGCTGTTTCACCACAGTTAAATTAGAGTCTGCTGGAGCCACATTAACTTATGTTAATAATAATAATAATAATGTCTGGCCACTAGTAGGGAGCAATGTCCCTGTTTTGTTTATATCATTCACATACAGAAAAATCTGCATGAACGCATGTGTGCATCAATGTGAAGCACTGCGCATTCTTGCAGCTGGTATCACATTATTCTGGTGGAGAAAATGTAGTAATTAGGGATGTGACTTTTGATCAAAAACACTATTCGAAATTCGCTAAACACTATTCGAAATTCGATTCGAAAATCGACAGAACCCCGCCCCCACCCACACGCCCAAACGCGCGCACACATGACAGACAGGGTGAAAGCGGTAACGGTTTAATGAGTCAATAAACAATGATAAACAAATAAACAATAAACTTCCATTCACATCACATAGCCAACAGTCGCGAACAATAATTTAGGCTTCCAATTTTATTATTTATATTTACTATTCACGTCTGTTAAAAGGAACCGCGGGTGAAACTGCCCGTTTAGGGAACGATATTGAAAGTGTTAGAACAGAGTAGAATAAACCTAAGACATATTTTTGTTAAGAAAAATTAACATGTCGACGTGGTCGGGATGGAGACGGGTACGCAGCCGATTGGCACGGACGTTGCTGGCACACACAGGTGCTGGCCAACTTTGCCAGGCGAGGGTATTTGTGTTTATTGTCTTTCCACCATGTCATCGGGTCAGTGTGGATTGGTGGGCATGTATCCTGGCAATACTGAGTCAATTCAGTCACGCATGTTGCGCTCTGTGTGCTGTAATCCTCGCCAAATATGACGGCAATTGCTGCGGTTAACGGGCATCTCAGCATCACACTACACGTTACCGGCCGCTTGCAATTCTTCTTCTGTTATTTTGACTACCTTTACTGTACGATAGCGGCACCCTCTGGCCGAATGAATGCAACAGTGTATGTTAGGAACTAGGAAACGCCTTTCCGTGCTCATTTTTTTTAGTGGAATGCAACGTGAGCCAAAACGGCATTCGAAATTACTATTCAATATTCGAACTCGTCACGAATATTCGAAAATTCGAAAATCATGTCCCATCCCTAGTAGTAATACACTAACAAAAGGCAGTACAGAAGAATACTGCTAGAAAGCAAACATGCAGTAAACAATGGAAAATTAAACAATGGAAAATTTTTAATTAGGGCTGGGCAATATGGCCATAAAAAAAATTCAAGCTCTGGGTCATTGACCATTTTTATATTTTTCTTTCCTGCAAAATGCTGAAAGAAAAAGCATATTCTTTAGGACTTAATGCAAACAACAGTTAAGCAAAGAAAAAAGAAAAAAAAAAGACATGTACCACTTGCAAGACCGAATGCGTCAGAATCCTGCATATTGAAATATACAGATTACTCATCAGCTTCATACAGGTATGAACTGTCAGAACATGATAGGTTAGCATTTCTGTGTGCAGCACTGAATGTATGTTTCTAGGTTTTAGTTTATGATGAAAAAGTTTTATACTAAAAGTTATACTTTTGTGTCTGCTAATGGTAGAGGGCAGACGAATAATAAACACCTACATGTTTTGTTCACACCTTCTCATTACATTTATTTAGAGAAGCAGAGCATAATGAGAAAATTTAATAGCTTTTCATTAGTTTACATACATTTTGCTTGAAATTAGTGTTGCTACAGTGGCTGCTTATATAAACTAGGCGGTGTGTTAGACAGTGGTTGAGAAATTGTAAATAAGTAATCACACTTTTAATATGCATGCACATACTGTATTTTGAAGTTTCAAGCACAGTTTGACACTGATGCTGAAGCAGCCTCTACACCTATTGCTGGTAATGTGGATATGTATGTATGTGAGTACTTCAGTATGAGTATTTCTTTCCCACTTCTGCCATGAATATCTTCAAAACCCTATTCAGAAACAAACACCAGATTCCCTTATGAGATCAAATAGGTACTCAGTGCAGCCCACAAAAAGCCAAGCCAATCAGGGAGAAAAATCTGAAGGTTGAGAATCAAGCAGAAAGTCATGTCAGCCCCAGCAGGTACTCACTGAAGGAGGAACAGGCTGTTAGATTCAAGTAACTAACTCTTTAAATTGTGGACTTAGGTGACCATGTGGTTACCACACATGCAGTATGACAGGTTACCTCCCATAAAGTCTGTGAGGTCACTGCACTTCAAGTGAAACACCACAACGTCAGTACACCTAAAAACTGTATCCACTGTGGGACTGCCTTGGTTTTGACCAAATGACTGGATCTAAAACATGAACAACTTATCAGTCTGCCTCTAATCCTGACTGTGTAACATATAGGGTACTGGGGCCGGGGCACTGACTGGGCACAATTAAACCCCAGCTGCTCAACCTCCTATCTTCCCTCAGGAAAAAAGTGACCACAGCACAGCTGACTGGGTTGAATGCTAAATTATAGATGTGGACTCTACCCACCTCTTCGTGAAGGAACCTGCAGTCACTATATCCTGACTCCCATACCTGTATGGCAATACTGTTTCAAGGACAAACACATTTTGGATGAGCCAACAGATTCTCCTTTAGTCCTAAGGGGCTTAAACAGATGATGCTATATTGCATGCAGGACCATGTTCAGATGTAACGAAGGGACTGAGGGTCTAGTTGTAGAAAATGTGAGCCTTTGGGCACCTCAGAGGTACAGGAAAATTAAAAAAATGGTCATCCTTACTCAGCACCATGACCATCCTTAATTGCTGCCCCTGTTCCTTGAAGGGAAGCGTTTTGTTTTGTTTGCCTCTGTTTATTCATATAGGAATTGGAGGATGCTTTGTGCTGTAGCAGCAGAGCGAATCCCAAGACAGCCCATTTTAATCAGCAGATCACCAGAAAATGGCCGCTAGGGAGAGACAGAAGCACTGCTGCTGAAAGGCAAAGAGAACACAGAATAAAAAGGAGCAGCAATCGACGGACGGCACCGACAGACATCCAATCTACACATAATAATCCATTCAATGATGCAACCTAGACACATGTAAGTCTCAACATAGATCAAGCAATCCATAATGCCACACTGGCACAAGTGATTTATATGTAATCCATGGGGTGATGCTGGGTAAACGAGTGTATCTTATAGAAAACCTAGCCTCTATATGAGAACTCTTATTGTGCAGGTCAAGAGCTAATGAACCATTATGGATCATTTATGGATTGCAACAGCATAAATAACTGTTTAAAAAAAAAAACAAAAAAAAAAACAGCAGACAATACTGTTGTTCCTGTTGGATCTAATCCAAAGGATGTGGCCAGAGAGTTGATGGGATTTTAATGAGTGATGGAGCATGGATAATGAGAGCACTGTGCTTTTAAAGTTAGAGGGACACAGATCCTTCTCCTCCATCTGTGGTTAATGCTGCTGAACAAGCATGCTTTATTCATAAATGCCTTCCTCAAAACTTATATAGTGAGGAGAGAGGAGATGGAGTTACTTATTCTCTCATGCTTATCTTTAAATGTCAATGTCAAAAGACAGTGACAAGCCCCAGAGCAAATGACAAAAAGTTCTGCATTTTTCTGTTTTATCTTTTTACTAGCTGTTTGTGTGCAATACTTGTTAAAGATGGAGCAAATAAGTTAAAAATGTGACTTTATCATTGACTTAATATACAAGACTTGTAAACTACCATATGCCTGTGGCCACTGAGGATTATAGATGTAAATTCCACTACATAATGGTCCAGAGCAACATTAATGTGTCTTCAACTATTTTACGATCAAACTTTTCAACAAATGAGTGTATGAATAATATATTCATGTATGATCAACCTGCAGCAAATCACTCCCAGCTGCAGTATTTTACAGGTTTAGTATCATTTATACTCTCCCGTGTGCTGTGATATTCCTTCCCAACCCTACAAGCGACATTTTAAATGTCACTGCATAACAGAATAGATTCTTCCTCCAATTACCGAAAGGCAAGGTTGTTGAAAATGACAAACCGGTAATCTGAATCAGATCTATTCTTGCATTGAAGACAGGAAATTTGCTTTGACATTACCCTTCTTATAACAGATAATCTATATGTACATTATATGTCACAAAACCTATTGAATCTATTAAGTAAAAGGCACACCTGGAGTACTTGTAAACTGTGACTGGCAGGAAGAAGACAATCACACCACTCTATTATGAAATTCTTGTTTTCTCAAAATGGAAATATTGCATTGGAAATTGCTACAAATGTGTCTTTTGAGTCTGGTGCCATTGCTGAATGTCATTTCACAAGCTCAGCAAACAGCGACACATGTGCATGGTGTGCCTGCTTTAGCGATCATACTCAACCCCAATTTGTTCACTGACCCAAACAAATCCAGCAATGTCCTTGTGTTGGCTGAGTTAAAGTAGCACTGCTACGTATGCATGCTCTTAATGCTTCCAGTGTACATATTTGAATGAATAAAACATGCAGCCTCTCGTCCCCGTACAGTTCCCTGTGGTACTATTAACTCTTATAGGTCAGAGTGACCGTTATTTAGATAATGAAAATATTGTCCTTGGTTGATTCATAAATCTGGTTCTTGATGTGGTGGAAAATTAGTGTGTAAGTGTGTCTAAGAGGATCCCCTCCAAGGATCTACATGAACACTGTATACAAATTTAATAGTAAAAGACAGAACACACACACAATATATCTGTGTTGCTTATTCATACCGAGCACATTTTTCTCTAATCCAACTACTACATTACAGTTTGTTGTTGACTAGCATATTAATTTATAATTTAAATGTAAACAGAATATATAGCATGCTAAAAATTAGCACTCTTCTTTGGCCTACAGGCCAACATACTTTACCTTGGAGGGACATTACTCCATTTACATTTAAGAACTGTAACTGTAGCCCACAATGCATTGGTTAATTTAAAAGAGAAACTTGGGAGATGTAGAAAATAAAAGTATACTTAGTGTATACACTTAAATATTATTTGACTTCTATCCATGCTGTCATTTTTTGACTTGCTTTCTATAATCTAATAGGGAGTGCTGTTTACTTCTTGGAATTGTTTCTTTTCAGTATTTTTAGTCATCCTCTGCACAGTAACCACATAAATAGGCAAGAATGAGGCGAGTAATTTTGCTTAAACCCTTTTTCAGGGTGAAAAAGAGCATCTTGCCTTTTTTCCCCATACCTTTATGCAGGGAGCCTTATCTCTCCTCTGCAGTGTTTTCCTATTTTGTTCTCCCAATGTCATGCTACTATTCATCCCCAGTCTGCCTCTGTTCTAAACAACAAATCACCGTTTGGCTCTTTTTGTCTTTAGGACAACCAACTGTCTGTTTCTTATTCAGGCTCTCAGCCTCCTTGCCACATTGTCCTCACTTTTTCATTGTCTTTGCCTCCGTCTGCCCCTCGTTATTTATGGAATGCACTGCAAGTAGAGAGAAGTTGCCTGGAGCTATACTATGCCCACAGCCAAGCTGCCCAATCACTGCCAGGAGATTATGGAAAGGCCTCGTCAGAGACAGGACGCTTTCTGTCACCTCTGACACCTTGCCTACACAGTATCTTGCCTACTTTGCCTGCCTTTTATAGGAGGATGAAGTGATCATTTTGTGTATTGGCTCATATAATTGACACGTGTTTCTCATGAGTTCTTCCTTCATTCAGCAGTCATGCATGGACAGTCTGATGCTGAGTTGGAATAAGAAACAGCAAGAAACATCAATATCTGGAAATGCCTATATTTCTAGAATTATTGATTGAGGTGATGAAATGTGATATGATTTGGATTATCTAGTGATTAAATAACATCTGAACACAATTATATCAAATTATTAAGTTTTCTTAGGGGACCATTATTTATCATTATACTTTTACATGTATCCATCCACTTTCCGTGGCTCAACTGCTCCTTTGTATACTGGTTAAAAAACTTGAGGAAATATATATTCTGAAAAGGAATAAATATCATGGTAGTCTACTGTGAAAATACAACAAATTAAAAGAAAAGTTGACTTTTTGAATTTTTTCAGTGCTACAGTATTGTCTATTTACTATAGTTGTGCTAACCCCAGTCTAACTAACAAGGATACAAAAGGCACACCATGGCCAGTGCCAGTTTCCCAATGTTGATTTAGTCCAAGTGTTAGATGACTTTGCTGAAAAATGTATAAGGAACTGCCCTTCCATTAAGGTCAGGAGCAGAGCTGAAACCGGGATGTCACATTACCCATGCCTGATGTAAACCCTAGGGACCAGAAAACCTCTTCAAACTCTAATGCAAGGCTTGGTTAACCATAAAACCAATTACCATAAAAATCACCTCATGGTTTCCACATAGAGGATGGTAACACATGCCACAGCATACAAAGCAGTGAAGGCTGGAGCTTGATGACTGAAGCCCTTTTGGTAATCACAGACTTTAGTCCCTAATGTGTCCAGTGTCTGTTAGCTGTGAGATGCAGATCTAAGCATAAATTGGAAGAATGAAAAAAGTTAATGTGATTTTATAAAACATCTCATGTCATGTAAATATCCTATTCTTTCTAAAAGTCTTTGTGATGTCTGCTGAGAAGGCGATTTACAGGACATTGAGTATCAGAGCACTGTCTTTCAGTATCAGTAATCTAGAGATGAAACGAGCATGAACATTTTTTCCCCTTTTTAATTAAACCCTGCAGAGAACATGGAAGAAGCAGCAAGCTAACCCATAAAGGTGAAACCTTTTGATGCTAAAGTGGATACACCAGTTTTTTATGTTGTCTGTTACGGTAACTCCCAGGTTCTGCTATTTGCATATTGTTCGTAAGAGGCCTGCAATAATAGTTCAATGAGTCCTAACTGTCAAAGATTCAATGTCCTATAATCACTCACTCTCAATGAACCATTAGGTTTCTGGCTGAAATTGCTGTCCAGTCTAACAGACGGCATTTATTGAGCTGCTGCTCTGTTGCGCAGCTAATTAGGCTCTGTTGTTTATGTACTCTTGACATGTATAGCTTGTTTGTATGACTGAGTGCACGCTGGGCACCTTTTTACATGGTCACTACCTTCACACATTTGTGTAAAATCTAAAACCACATACAGAATCCCAATGCTAATCAGCAGGCTAAACATCCCTTTGAATGCAACTCAACCTAAGCCCAAAAGGGACTTGACAGGCTTGAAAAATGAGCCCAATTCAGACAATGCATATTGTGGGTTCAGGTTATAGGCTAGAATATAAAAACAACTAACTATAAAGCATTAAATGTTACTATTAAGTATCACTTTTAATTCAACTATACACCAATTTTCCTTTGCACATGTAACCTTCCAGCTAGCAAAGAAAGCGCTGACATTAAAATACTGGCTTTGAGCTCCGGCTGGAATTAAATAGGTTCGGTCAGGCTTAGGCTTAAAATTTCAGGTCCATGCAGTACTGTTGGCATCAACCTACTGATAGTGTTGTGTGAATGTTTTGATTTCAGCGTGTTTTGTTATCCACTGATTATTATAATGCACACTTTTTGCACATGACTGATGAGCTATTGTTAAAAAAAAAAAAAGCGTTGTGCCACATATCTAATGATTTTTTTCGAGAAGGATTTAGCAGGCATTTGGGATCTGTATTATTTGTGTGCCTCAGTGTGTGCAACCAGAATTTGTACTTAGCTTTACAGAAGCCTCCTGATTTACCCAAGTGAAACAAGAGGCACTCCACTGTGTAAAGCTGTGACTGTGCAGCAGTGAACAAAATCCATCCATGATCGTATGCTGATCTAAGAGGAGAGGACATGCCGCTGTAAACATCACATTGTAGTACATATATAACCTACTCCATAACAGTGGATTTAAATCGAGCAATCATTTCTAGAGATGATACATGGCAGTCTCAGGTGAACAACGTGTCATGGTGTAGTGATCCTCATCTGCAGTCTATTCTTCTCATTTACACTCTGTTTTGCTATGCAAAAACAACTGTCTGGCTTAACACTGGTTACAGTTTACCATTCAGTCACAGTTGAACCATTAGGGCTGCTCAGTGCCATTGCACTTGCATTTTAATAACATTCATTTAAGAGCCAATCAGTGAAGCCCCAGTTCTGACAGCTGTAGTAGAGCAATAAATCATAAAGTGAGCAAAGGCAGAGATTTATCCTTTGCATGCAATTATGAATGCAAACTCATGCACAGGTCTGTAATTGTTTACCTAACAGCAGGTCAGATATGTCCCGGTACGTGGTGCAGGCTATGAGCAGCATTAACCTGGCTTATCACTCATTCTTCTACTATCTACTATCTATCTACTACTATCAGTCATATTCTCCTTTGATGTTAAAGTTACATTTGTTTTGAAAGGGTGAAATGGAAATACATATGTGCACAATGTATGGTAGTCATATAACATATATATAAGATTAAGACACAGTCAATATGACATAAGAAATTATCCTTTTGATTTCAACTCGTCACTTCAGCTTCGGTTGGGAATTTTATGTCAGACATTATTGCTGTTGCTGTCGTGATGTAGACTTGTTTAAGAGATAACAATAACGCTGTGACTTACAGTGGAGAATATGTTCTGTGTAAAGGTAGTCGTGTTTTATCAGTTGGTTTCTTAAGAAACCCCATGACTTGAAATTTGACAGTTTTCTGCTAGCATTAATAATTATTCACAACTAGCACTCTGAATCTCTCATGTTGAAAAGTATGTCTTATGTAGTATTGTTGTCTACAGTTGAATATCCAAGGTTGAAATACTAAGAATAAAGAAAGACATGATGAAGGAAAATTTAAATAAAAAATATGAAATTCATAAATTAATAAACACTCCTGCTGCATAAGTGTTAGCCTGTTGCTATGCTCAAAACACATCTGCCTTGAGTGACAGACGCTGTCTCTGATATATAACATGTAACAAGACTTGTTGGAAAGTATTTATGATATCCCTCCCATCACAATACTTGAGTACATAAGCACTCAGCAGCTTCTTTATGTAAAGCCATTTCTAAATAAAAGGAAATGGTTACATTAGCTGATTCATTTCCGGTAAACAACCACAAGACCTCAGCTCAGATGACCAGTCATAAAACAGGCTTGCTCGCTACCAACACAATTTACTACAACACTGCACTTTCATTAACAAATCAAATCATCATCTTCCTGTTCACTTCTCTAATCAATGAAGGGAATACTTTTGCTAATTGGATGTGGAGAATATTGCAGTCTGGTAGTACAAAGTGAAATTACTAACTGAACTGATATTTGTTTGTGTAATTATGAGTAAAATACATTAGGCACTCAACTCTAGAAAACCAGCAAGGATCTGTCTCTTGAAAAAAAAAAAATCATTGTCTTTATTAGGTTTGTTAAAATATAAATACAATCTTCCATAGCCAAATATTGCTTTTAGTCACATCATGTTACAAGTGCACTGTGCACAGCAAGATTATATAATACAGCACAAGAGGACAAAGACCGAATGACTGTAACACGTCAGTGATGAGTTACAACACTACAGTTTTGTTGTGGGAAACGGGGACTCATTAACAAACATAAAAATGAAAAATTTAATCTTCCTTTCAGACTGAATATGTGTATATGCTTCACTTATCATGTTGTCATGCCATTGTGATTATATTATAAAATTACTGCCATGTCTTATCAACAAGCATAAGGCTAAAATCTCATTTCAGAAACAAAAAACTGCTTCAAAAGGTCAGAGCTAGTCAAATGTCACCACCTCCCTGAGTGGCTGAGAGATCAAAGTTCATGCTTTGGAGGAGTTTGCAGCCCTGATCTCCTCAGGTAGGTCGCTCCAAAGTCTAGGAGCCCTGACTGCAAACAATCTATCAAATTTGTGTATCAATATGGACCTTGTAACAGCAAGGAACAACTCATCCGAGGATCTCAGTGAGCGGGGAATAGGGCAATAAGTGATCTGACAAATGACTTGGGGTGAGGCCTCTATGGGATTTGTAAGTAATCAATTCTAAAAAGAACAGGTAGCTAGTTTAGGGAAGCCAGGATCGGTGAAATGCAATCATGTTTCTCAGTCCGAGTTAAAATCCTGGCAGCAGAGTTTTGGATGAGCTGAAGACGGGAGAGAAATATTTTACTGATGCCAGACAGCAAGGATTCACAGTCAATCCAATCAAATGGTTAAAAAGGCGTGGATGACAGTTTACAGATTTTTGGTAGAAAGAAATGGTCTAATCTTTGAAATGTTTCCAAGATGATAAAAACATGATTGAACCATTGATTTAACATGTTTGTCTAAACTGAGGTTTTGATAAAAAATGACACCGAGTTTTCTCTCTCTCTCTTTCTGAGTTACTGAACTGGACAATGAACCAAGACTCTATGATATTTGGGTGTTTACACTAGCTTGACCTAAAATTTATATCTCTGTGTTATCAGCATTTAGCTGCAGGAAATTTTGCGACATCCATAACAGCAGGAATGTCTCCATCTTGGTACTTTCTATGTGCATGTTCTCTCCATGTTAACATAGGTTTCCTCTGCCTGCTCCAGTTTCCTACCACAGTCTAAAAATATACAGTTCACATAAACTGAAGACTTCTCGCAGATGAGAATGTGAGTTTAAACATGTTTGTGTATTGTTTCTGCAACATACTGACAACATACTCTGATGGGAAAGGCTCAAGCTCCTTGTAATCTTGAATAGAAAAAAAAAAAAAAGATTCGTTGACACAAATAAAGTACCTACTGTAATCATCAGTCATAGTGTAGATAAGCCATATCAGTGTCTATCAGCGAGATTACAACTTGTGTTTTGGAGTGTGCTGGTAAAGAGAAATTAAATATTAATTTTCAAAGGAACAGTGAACATAATGCCTATTAAACCTGCAACCTTTCAGTTATTATAGGCTCCCCTAGCCTGATAATTTCACAAAAGGAAACTCTGGTGTAATGTTAAGAAATAAAAACAGAAATTAGCAATATGGGTTGTATGTGAGTAGACGTTTTAGATGTCTTTATGTTGCAGTAGCTTCAACAATGCTGTGAATGCCTGTGAGACAAAAATATATATAAAAAAAACAAAATCTTATCACAGGGAGAAAAGATAAGAGACATGACTTTAAGTCATGCAGTCAAGTGGAATAAAATGTGGTATATGGTACAGGTGACAGCAGGGGTGAAGAAGGTATATAAGCTCCCAAAACTACATCGGTACACTGCAGACTGCAGAAGTGGTAGACAGTAAAACATTTAACAAACTAAAAGCCAAGATTTCTCATCATTTCAGAAATGTAGATTTTACTTTAACAATATTTAACCAAGCTGGGTTTTTCTGTCCTGCGCCAATACCAACAAGCAAATAGCAAAGTCATATTTTTGCCTTCTAAAAAATAATCAAGGTAAGGTAATAATGGCAGCAAGTGATAGCAAGGTCGCATCACAGCAAGAGGCTTCTGCTGGCTGGATGGGGTCTTTCTGTGCAGAGTAAGCATGTTCTCGCCATGCCTGTGAGGGGTTTCTTTAGGTGCTCCGGTTTCCTCCCACAGTCCAATGACTAAATTGCCTGTAGGTATGAATATGAATGTGAATGGTTGTCAGTCTGTTTCAATAAACGTGTCAGTCCTGTGACATACTGCCAACCTGTCCAGCGTGTACCCCGCCTCTCACCCAATGTCATCTTGGGTACGGCTAATGGATGAATGGATGAAGGTAATATTATTGAACTAGATTATTTTCTTAAATATGATTATAAAGCATATGTTCCACATCCAAGGCCAAGCTCTGTATCCCAGATGTATTTCATGCTAGCAGCCATGTAATCTACTATATCTTGTTCCCACACACACAGTGACCTACTTAAAATCTAATGAAAGTACAAGCCCTCTCTCATCAAAGTAGTACACACAAGGTTACCTGAACTCTGTGTCAACAAGGAGTCATTTTCCAAAAGCAGCTAAGTAAACTTGTAACACAAAAACACTACATTTTCAGTTAAATTCTGTAATAATCAGATTAGTGGCTTTTGATCACATTTGATAAAGAAAACAAGATAAAAAATATACTTAACACTCCACATTTACCAACAGAGCTCTCATATAAAACATTACTCGTTTTCCTCATGCATGCTGTAGATGTTATTTATGCATTTATTGACTTGCTTGACATGATCAATTCATCACCTCTTAATAAGATATACTGGACATTTTCCATTTAGGGGGATTAAAAGACGACAACCTGCTCATATACAGTAGGTGGTGAGAGGTGAATCACATAACACACTGTGCCAATTCAACATGCTGAAAGGTTGACTCCATCCCTACGGTGTTTACTCCACTTAATCAGAAGGCAGTGACAAGAGGAGATGCTCCTGCCAACGTCACAGACTTCTCTTATTAAATTCTCAATGATAGGAGCCATGCTAAACAATTGACAAGCTGTGACACTTTTCAATGATTATACAGATTGTTTTGTTATTAGTTTGAGGTGTAAGTCAGTTGGATGATAAACCAAAGTGACACGTTTAAGAAGTTGATGTTAAGAAATAAAAATGTGATTACAGTAGCTCATCTTAACCTCACTAGTCTTGCATGTGGGGAAAAAAGGTCTCATCTTTTTTTTTATCGTTTTTATGTGAATGATCAGAATAATCAAATATTATTCATTTAATAAAATAAAAAGACACTTAATAAAATTTTCTACCCAACTCTCATTCATCAAATAAATAGCATTCACCTTTTAAAAAGGGAAAAAATTATTTGGTTTTAAAGTTTTTAGGTCAGATGACATAAATGTAATAAATTTCAATGGAGGTGACCAAAGCTGAGATGGTGATCTGCCCTTACTTTTCCTTAGATACACTATGCACCAGTTAATATGTCATGTACAGTACTTAAAGTACAGCATTATAAAAAACATAAGAACAAGATAAATATTTAAATGTCATCCAGGGAATAATTTTATATGGATAGATCTTAATTTTGTCTGAATGTGTTACACTGAAGACAACTTTCCCAGTCTCCTATGAACCAAGTGCTGTCATTCTTTCTTCAGTATGGAAATATCATTGCACTTACTAGTTCAGTTAAAAACCAGATACTGTCCCGTGTCAGCACAAGTACAGTACAGCACAGCATGTAGCAGGTGGAGGTGTGTAAGCTTAATAAAAACTCAAGTGTGACGGAGGACCTTTGCAGCAGGTGGAGTCTTTTTTTATGCGCAACTGTAACAAAAAAAGTGATCAACTGCAGCAGTTTGCTGATTAGCTACACAGTTTTAATGCCTCAAATATTGTCTGGGATGTAAATGAGACTGATGAAACCAAGACATGTTCAGCCAGGAACTGCACATCAAAAGACGTCTCCAGTTATTATCAATGGTATGACATCTGAGTAACTCGAAAGGCATGGTACTGCCCGTGCTGGAGCATGACTTCCGTCCACCGTTTGATGCCTATGAAGCACAGACCTTTGATCTAATTTTAGTGTGTGCCTTGCTCTTCACACAAATACTCATTATCTGTGGCACATTCGGAGTGGTGGTACAGTGCCAATCGGATGTACCATCAATTCTTGCTGAAGGAGTGAAGATTTTGCACTGTAGGAAATGAAAAAAAATCTGAAAAATTGATTTTTTTTATTTTTTATTTCATGGTGAAAAACTTGGGCTATCAGCCAAGCCATTAGGGAGGAACAAGCCCGCAAGCGATAGGTGAAGAAAAATACATCTGTGCTTCTGTGTTTTAAAAAAGTTTGCCATTACTTGTTCGAACCATATAGCTTGTTGTTTATTTGTTTGGGGGAGACAAGGGGGGGGGGTCCCTTTCTGTTTGACCTTAGGAACAACACTGAACACTTTCTTGTTGTGCTTACGTAGATTAGCTATTACCATTATGAAATCTGTTAATGTTTTCCCTTGTTATTGCATGTTCAGATCAAACGTAATGCTATTTTTTGCGTGGCGCAATTACTTACAAAGTCAATGCAAAGATTTCATGCCGGTGTGAGTTGAAAATGTTTCAACTGGAGCGAAAAAAGTGCATGAATGTACTTTATGCACACACACACAAAAAGAAGACAGGAAGACAGGAGATACTGGAGGGAAATAACAGAAATAACACCGGAGTTCCTGGTGAGTCAGAGGCTGAACTGAACACAAACACACAGACACACCCCCGGTGCCTTCCGTTACTAGCTACCTTACAGCTAATGTACAGTAATGTAATTTGACTGTTTGGGGCGAATAAACACAAACGATCCCGCAGTCAAACTTGCACAAGTAACGCAAGGTGAAAATTTACTTCACATTTGGTCCGAACACACCATCAGGAGAGTTCATTAGAGTTGCACTCTAGCTGCTTGCAGACGATCAAGTGCTCTATAATTTGTCCCTTTGTCATATTGTATAAGCACAGCACAGGCTAGCCTGCCGTCATGACTCATGGATACAGCCCTTTTCCCAGTATACCTATGAGGAATAGGATGCTACATCACATTGTCTTCTATTCTCTTCTTTCTCCTCCTCTTTTCACTGTTTAACTGTTCACTATTATCATCCATCTGCTGTTTTCATGTCTCATCAAAGATTTTTTCTTCCCCTCACCAAGTTTAAATATTCACTTCGTGTTCTTTCAACAATAGCTTACAAACACTTGGAAATAATTGAGTCTCAGTAGGCTGACAAAAAAGGGAGCAGTGATCGTGCACAGTGGAACAGTGGAAGTGATCAAATATGGCCTTGAGCCAGCCGTCTTTGTAGATGGTCTTTGTATTGTCATTGATCCGGGGGTGGATACACCCAAGCAATACATTATTTATGGACTTTTTTTTTTCTCCGCCCGACAGTTGAAAGTAGCGAGTCACTAACAGTAATGGGATAAGATGCGTGTCGCACCGGAAGAGAGGAAACCAGGGCCACAGAGTATATGGGCGACCCTGAGGACCAAAGGCAGTGGACACAAAGCTCTGTGGTAGCAGGCTTTCATCTCTTAGAACAGTAATTGACAAGATAATATATTCCCCAACCTCACTGTACACAAGGTGCCATGTCATTATTACTCTGGGTACAGAAAGTTCTTTTAACAACCTCTCAAACCTCAGTGAGTCAATCATATACCCCTGCAGTAAGCTGTTAAAGACATTTCTTTTTCATCTGCAGTGCAAATAAGTATCTGTGGCATCAACTGTACAATCTGTGCCTGAGTTTACCTCATACAGAACATTCACATGGTCACGTTTTCACCGTCTATCCATATCAATTCCAAAAGATAAAACAATAAATGTGGTGATTCTGTTTTAGCAGTTTTTGTGTCTCAGGTCATTAAATTGCTAATTAACTGAAAGAAGCAAAGCACTTTCCCTCTCTTAAGAAATATAAACATGTTAAGCAAGCTTCCTGATGCAGTCATGTACAATAATTTCATTACTTTCTGTTGAGTGCTTGTAGAAATAATGCATTTTAACATGTTCACGGAATGTAAATTATTCAGATTTTTGTGTGCGTCCATGTGTTTGTCTATGTATGTGTTGGTGTAAGCATTGGATTTGTGTGGGTGTTTGTGGAATGCCTTTAGGAAACACACATGTCTTAAATAAGTTGAAAATATCAACGTAACTCCAACTCTATGATATAGTGTGATACACATACGACTAAAATTGCAAATGGGATACTCCTATTTTACAGATAGTCCAGCAGTATCTTCACTGTTTTATTGTAGACAGACAGGTTTGAACATAAAGGTTGTTCAAGTCGTTCATGAACTGCTTAGACACAAAAAGTGTTTGTCATATCTACACCAAAGGGCTTTCCTGCAAACATCTCTAATGCTCGCTGATTAAGGACTCTTATCAAAAGCCAAAACAAGAATTGTGTTAACCAGCCCTTTTCTTCCCCTTTTCTTGGCAGCGGTAGCATTTCTGTCGCCAGGCATCCATTCCTGCATTGTTTTTGCATTGCACTTTATGATCAAGAAGTAGGCCAATGCCCAATACTGCACAGTCTTTCTCTCTTCTGTAGATGAAGTCTGAGTGTATGTCTGTAGTTAGTGACTTGTATTGTGACAGGTCAAGCCATTCCTGCCGCTGCCAGGCAAAACAGAATCATTTTTAGGATACGTTATTGTTTTCAAAAGTACAGTATTGTGAATCACAAGTGTTACAAAAATTGGCATACATAAGGTTTGTGGCTTTTTTGTTCAATACATAGGTTGTAACTATTCCTGAAACTCCCTGAAGCTAATCAAAGCACACTCACACAGACACAGATACACAAAAAGCACACACTTTTTTTCAGAGCCAGTGCTATATAAGCCTTCTGTCTCTATGTATCTGTATGGATGAGCTCCAGGCTGTGACCAGCAGACCCGGAATTGGACAGCCTAACATCCCCTGAGGTGCTCCCGTTTCCCTCCTATTCATTCTTCCATCACAAGCAAAGCCCCAAGTGCTAGAGGATTTTACACTAATACATGCTCATTGATTTATAATTCACAGTGAGCATGCCGACGTCCAAGGCTAGGAATTACACATGTTGACAATAGCAGTGGCTCTTATATACTTGGAAGTAAAGGTCAGTGTTTAAATTTGGAGGTTTAATTCCCAACTCATCAAACAGGAGTGGGCAATACAGTCCCTGCAATATCTAATGTGGCAGACAAGATAAATGTGCAGTAAGTGTGCATAGACTATTCCTGAGGACATGTACATTTAATCTCTGGCATGTGTTGTCTGCACTGTAAGGGTGGGAGGAGAGAGCTAGTTGTGCTGGAGTTGTCATCTACAATTTAATTCACAAAGGCATGTTATGTCATTTACTGTATATTCCATAGCTCGCATGTTTGAACATGGTACGTCACAATGTACGAACAATTTGTGACACAGAAAACAAGTGTCATTTAATGAAGGCCTTCATACAGGCTTACAATACTAGGAGTAGATTTGGGTATATTTACAGTAAACAAACCTAGCCATGACAATGTTAGTTGTTCTGTCCTGGTCTGCCCATTGAGTCACATAGGATACTCATCTCGATGATTACACAGCGTTATGTAGTGATCCGGCAACACCGATGCGTCGACACATGCGTCAAGCTCGTGGAGCAAAATATCGGTGCGTGTATCGCTTTGCTAAAGTCACGTATCGCTTTGCTAAAGTCACATGAAGATATGAAAGAATGCAATAAAAATTACAATGAATTAAATTATATTATTGTATATAATTGGTCATCAAATTAGTGTCAGTTCAGTCTGTCAACTAGGTTGCCTGTAGGGATTTTTAAGATCCAGCAGGTGTCAATATTTAGTGATACAGTATCGACACAGTATCAAAACAGTTACGCAATGTGTTGAAACGCTTCATGACGCCTCGTCGACCCATCACTAGTGTTATGGTATACTGTCTCAAAGCGTTTTGATACTGTTAAGCCACTGTGGCTTTTTAACTTCCTATCACAACTTGAAAACTGTCTATTTTTTAATCTAAATCTAATATTTTCTTTACTGTCTACATGCAATGAAAATATAAAGAGACCTTGAGCCATTTGTAAATACCCACCAAAACCTTACATACAGAATCAATTTTCTAATGTCAATAGCATAAACATATATCAGAGGGAAGTGATGTTTTCAATACAATGAATCACCATGTAAACAAAGCCAAAGTGGGAGGCAGTGAGTGTTTTCAGAGAGAATGTCACACTGTAATGACAGATTTCAAATTGAACTGGGTGTAAACATTCTGTTAGTGTAGCACCTATTGATATATCCACTACCACTTAATAAAATAGCAATGCTAATCTGAAAAATGTACTAAGGCCTAAAAATGTCTGGGTAGTGTAATACAACGTTTAATCAGCAATCAGATTCACACAGCAACATATTCTAAGTGATTGTGTAGTAAGAGTATTGACTAATCTAAAGCAAGTTCCTACAATCACTAATAAAGTGAATTTTTCCACAGGTCTTTAAAATGTCTGTTTTTACACCAACATTCACCCATTTTTGTTCTCCATCTTATCTTGCCAATAACTGTGCATAGTCAACACATTCACACTCTCTCTCTCTCTCACACACACACACACACACACGCCCACATTTGCTTCAGACAAGCAACTGAATCATCAGACAACAATCCTCGGTAACCAAAAGACGAACAAGAATGAGACCACAGCAGGCGTAAGATTATGTGCTGCCATCAGAACCTCTATCGCCTCCCTGAAAGACTCCAAAATGTCTAGAGCTTCCACTTGACAGTCAAACCTCTGGTAACACACTGTGCAAGCTGAAAGAGGAAAGGAGAGAGCTGGGGCAGTGAAGAGAGAGAGCGAGCGAGAGGGGCTGGGAGAGGAGAAGGAGTTCTTATCTATTCAGTATGAAGCCCAGCCCAGGAGCAACGGCATGACAAAGGTTCTAATGAGTCACTCGCCTAACTGACAGCCATTGGAGATTATATGAATATAAGAAAGAAGCATGCAATAAATTAAAAAGGGCACCACTGACACAGCTCCTCCTTCAAATTTATTGGCAGTTTATGCAACAGCCTGAAATAGAGCAGGAGGTGACTGCAGTATAGGAGTACAGGAGCAATGCTGTTGCAATGAAATTGGGTTGGTTGGCCTTACTGGATAGCAGCCAGCTGTCATCATCTTAATAGAATGGTGCAAGTGGAATATGGGCTTTTTGTACCCCTACAGGAATTAATATCATGTCATCTTGCGTTTCTTCTTTTACACCAACAAAATAGTCAAAATTGACATTTAGGCCATGAAACCCAACAAAAGGCAAAAGCACTAATTATAGAAATTATTAACCACTGCAGCACAAACAAATATTTTCTCCTCTCCCGATTCTCTCTGTCTTCTCTAGTATTTTCCATCTCTCGTTTCTTTTTAACTGCACCCTCCGATAAAACCTTTTCCCACACGGAGATGAAAACCCCACCATAAAACCCTTCACAATATTCAGTGAACCTACAACACCTTGGGAGACAAGCTACTGTGTTTTCCCAAAATAACGACAAGTCCTCTGCTCTTTGCTTAGTAGGAGTTTAAGTTGTGCAGGTGTCCTTAGTCTTCCCCAGACTCCTCAAAGCAGAAGCATCTAACAAACATCCAAGCTGTACTTTGCTCTACACCAGCTGCAAGCCCAAAGGAGGTTAGGATCAGTGACCTGCACTAACAAGTGCCCAGTCCAGTGTCCTACTGAGATCCTTTCATAGTCTGGCAGAAGTGGGGTTATGGGAACTTGTCCAGTGTAAGAGGCACAAGCGCTGTTAGAGAGTCCATAGTTCCCTCAGAGGTGGAGGAAGTATCGATGTACTGACATTTCCACTATTGTTGCAATGAAAAGACTACATTCTGACACATTCAGACCTACCCGTGAAGCATTAGTGGGGATAGTGTAGTGTGTGTAATGACCTAACCTTTCTGGGAGCCAGCCTGGCCCTGCACAGCTCAGGGACATATACTTTCTAAAACTATTTGAGAGATCAGTTTAACCAAAAACTTTTATTTGATAGTCTTGTTAAATCCATGCACATATTTATTCTGTATGAATTTTCCATTACCTGAATTTGACGTGTTTTACAAAAGCACACACACACACTTACCTTATTATTCAACACTTGATCTGCTCTGCTGCTGAATATGTTAGTAGCTCTTCAACTCAACACAAGAGGTAAAACAACAAAGCGGTCAGTACTCTAAAATCCCTGCTTCACAGCTGAAAACTGAGGGTGCAGGGAAAGGATAAAGGTAGCAAAGTCACTGTAAGGACATCTAAAGTGGCTGATTGAGGCAAAACACAAAATGGATGGCTCCAACATTGCCCTCGCTGGAAAAGAACCAGTATCAGTCTTTCTTTGCTTTTAGGATATAGGCAGGTTATTCTACTGTGTGAATATTTAATGGGCCTTAATTAGATTAAAAAATGAGACTGGTCAGTAATGGTACATAAGTGGTTTGGTTGTTGTGTTTGCATGTTTATAGGTCAAATTACTTATTGAGTAGATGACTATTGGCTGAATTATCTATTATAAAAACATACACATGGCACAAAGACAGAAAGGACACAATGTCCTTGTAATTGGCATTGTAAAACATCATGGCCAAGGACGTTGAAGTATTATCACTTTTGTACTTCTTATGAAAAAAATGTTGTTTTGTTAACAAATGTTTATATTTTCACCTATATGTGATGGTTTTAACACCTTTTTTTCAGATTTAGCTGCACATTTGTGAAGCTGGGATACAGAAGTATTCAAATGCAGAAATGACATGCTTGTATTTTGTCTGTTTTTTCAGGTGGTATTTGGTAACGCAGGTGACAAGACAGGACAGCCCATGAGTAATGTCATTTTTTAAAAATTGTTAAAATTGTTTGTTTGTTGTCCTATATAAAGAATAATGCTCTGGAAAGGTCAAGAAAGGGGAACAATGACCAGGTTATTCTGATTTATAATAGTAGGTTACAATTACATTACTAGACATGTAATAAGGTAAGTAATAGTTAAAGTCAAGGTTATAATATAGGGGGTCTTTAAGATGCAGACTTTTTTTTTTTTTTTTTTTTTTTTTTTTATAAATATAGCAATTTCTCCTGTTCTCCTTTCCTCTTGTTCTATCTCAACTGCCACATGGACATCATCTGCCCCCTATTCTTAGCCAGCTACGTCACCCCTGACCCTTACTAATGCTCCTTGTCGACATACACGGAAAGGGACTTTTCCAAAGGTGGTACGACACTTATTGCCCTCGGCAGCTTGCGCCGGAAGGTCACACTTCAAACTGACACAGACAGCAAGGTCACTGTCAATGGACGCCGTTTGTAGATCAGTCCTCATGCCCCAGACAGCCTCTTCCCAGTTACTGTATCCAGAAAGGGCTACACTGCCACCAGCAGTCACTTAGCACATCTCCTCTAGAACAGATACCAGACAGAAATCCTTTTTCCTCTTTTGCACAAGATACTGTGGATATACAATGTTTTAATTCACACATATGGCCATGTTAATGTCACTTCTATAGGAATAAGGTTAGTCTTCCCCTGGATGATTTTTAAAAATGATTTGTAAACTAATAAATACATATTACTTTAAATGTTTGTTTGTCTTTCCTCCTCCTCCTTCCCCACAGTGGACCATGATGAGTAAGCATATTCCATAAATGACCCAGCTGTTCGAGCATATTGTGTTTCGCCTCATCAGGGATTCAAAGGGGCTGACAACAGATCAGCTGCATCCGTTCCCGGCTTGGTCTCCAGCTGACCAGACCTCCATTTAAAATAAGGTCTTCTGTTATATTCAGCCAGCTGGTGGTGTGTATGCTACAGATGTGTGGCTCATAATAGCTAGCATTAGCATGTTAATGCGTATAAACCTGAGAACAATATTACCCACACATCAGTGAAATGAAAGTCTATAAATTAATAAGTCACCTAATTAAGTTGAATTTAATGATTAATTATATGAGCAGAAACAAAGACAAACTTGTTTAATTTACGTTTAAAGATATTTTCCTTGACCAAGTTTAATCTGGTATATGCAAAATGCTTATACCCAACTGTAAAAGGTCATAGAGGAAAAAAAAAATTAAATTTGAAACCCAGTGTTTCAGTGTGATCATTGATTTTCTTCCATGTCCTTAATGGACAGGCTAAAAATACAATGCTGTGCTTCTGGGTACAGGTCCAGTTTTTGAAGAGCTCTCTATAAATCTGCCCTCTGACAATGAATTGTATTCATTGTATGAGTATTTTTACAATTTACAAATTTATAATGTTACATGTTATATACACAATCTGTATGACAGTGATTTATATTTTAGATCTTCGCATTTTGGAGCACTTAACTGACTAAATCTGAAACATCTTTAAATGGTTGTACAAAGATGCCACTGCAGCTAATTTTTGAAACTGGAACAAATTCAATTTAATTTAATTCAATTTAATTTAAATCTCAGCTTCATTCATGTCTGGTTTTGGCCATTTTGTGTACAAATATGTCACTTTATTTCAATACGATTAGAAGAAATATGAATGTAATACAAATATTTGCAAACTCAGACTTAATGTATCACATATACAGAGAGAAGTTGATGATGATGATAATAATAATAATAATAATAATCCAGAATAGATACTTAAAACTACACTTAAACTACTTTATTCCATAGGCTGTGGGGTCTGTTTTGCAAAGGTATGTCACTACCTTAAAGCTAACCCAATCAAAAGATATGATATTTTTGGAAAAACACTATTAATTAATAATAGCCATAGAATAGTAATACTATACAGTATAAAATCTCATACTGGCAATATAAAAACCTGATATTAAAATACAGCCTGGTTGGCAACTTGTAACTGATTTTGCTGATACCAAACCCAAAAGGCACATATGATTGCAAATGATTTATTATACTTGGAAGCAGGTGTGTCAGATTTCAGCTGCCTACTGGCATGAATGCATACTGATTCAAACTCTGTTTCTGTGAGTAATAAATCACAAGCCGAGCATTTTTGCCATCAAAGTTGTTTCCTCCGATTTCTGCCCCATGTAAACATGCTGTCAACAGCACTGAATAATCAGGAAGTAGATGGGGGCTCCCTCTCTCTGCCCCGGCCTTCCTGTGATTCAGTGGATGCGTAATGCTGCTGAAAATGGAGGGCCTTGTCTTTGACTCCATTGCCATCATCAGAAATGGGAGTAAAAAACAGACTGCACACTGTATATCCCCTTTTACAGAAAAAGAAGAGGTTTATAACGGAGACAGACACCCTCACCTGAGCACACACACACACAGTCCCTGATCCAAATAATTCACCAAGTCCAAAGGGCTGAAAGAGGCAGACACAGCATTGCCAATTCAGAGTTAAAGGAAATAAAAGGAAGAGCAAAGTCAGTCTTAGTGCTTTCCTTTAACCACACTACTCCATATCAGAGGCAATGCGTCAGTACTAACATGGTTAACACTCAATAAAACATCAAAAGGGATGAAGCTCAGAGCTCTGGACAAATACACACCCACACTGATACCAGACACACTCAGAAACTCTCTTTTACTCTTACACGCTCTTTTACACACTTGCATACACACTAGCGTGCATATTTGACATACACATACTGTAGCTCGTTAGATTAAATTAATACAGCAGGCAGAGCAGATGAGAGGTTTGCATCTCTTTCAAGAAGAAGCAAACACACACACACACACACACACACAGCGCTTCTTGAATACTAAATGTGATTTCAATAGAACATTTGTGCACAGCATCTTCTTGCAATCAAGCTATGTTTGCAGGGGAACAATTGGTCATTTGAGCTTCCTATAGCCAGTCAATGCCAGATACACAAGAGCTGTCATTAACATCCCATCAGGTTTCACTTCCCCCCAGTGGATGTATTGCAAGGAGGAGAGACACTTCTTTCAAAAACATTTTTATAACCAGAGGCAAAGACATTTAACGGTCACTGGTTTGCATGTTACATGAGGAGGAGGCATTATAATCATCTGTCCCGAACCAAAGTTGGGCTTTGACAGCTCAGACAGGCTATTTATTATTCAATTATTTTAAATATTTCAAGCGACCGACAGGATGCGCATGCCATCATAAATATTTCAACCATTGCCTTACAAAGGAGGTAGTCTTGCACTTGTCTGTTATTGATCAAGAGGGCAGCAGATTCACTCTTCCTCAAAAAGGACACAATCATATACCTTAATCCTTCTGTCTGTTAGTTTGTGCAGTGTCTCCTAAAAATTTCCATCTGAAAACAGATGGAAAACAAACAAGACACATAAAGGAATTATTGTATCATCACTTTCCCATTTAAAGAGAAAGAGTAAGAAAGGGGAGAGATAAAGAGACATGGAAAGAGATGTGTTGATGGTGCAGAATCACACCAACAAACTTGCACATACACACAGAAACTGAAGGTGAAGGTGTAATGTAGGGCATCTCAGACAGCATAATACTAGACATAATCAGTTGAGAAGAGATAGGGACAGAGCAGCCTTCAAAAACGCAGAGAGGACGTCACCATTATGAATAAAATGTGGCTACAGTACAAAAGTAATTCCCTGCGCTCAATTGTGCCCCTTCCACTAGCAGCCTCCCCAGGTGAAAACCGCTATGTAGCAGGAAAGCAGAGAGATAAATTGCTTTGCAGACTGGCATCTCCCCACTCAGCAAACACACATGCAGAAGTATGTAGATACACAAAGATACATTCCTCTCTGCAGAAGGAAGTAACCTTCCAACAGCCATCAAAAAGAAGAAAAACACTCATCTTCTCTCGGGAGCCGTTGGACATTGAGTGTATTAAAAAGACATTGATCTCAACTTTCCACTTTCTGTTAAACTGGCTAATACAGTCTACAATAAGACCCCTGCGTATTCACTTCTCGCTTTTCCTCCTTCACGGTATCTTTCATACTGAGCTTTCCAGTTCCCTAATCTGACCTCTTCTCAAAATCTGGGGGGTGATATCAATGTACAAGAACCCGTAGATGTGTCCTTACCTTAAAATAATACCATCCCGAACCCTATAGTCCACAAGATAAGCTGTCTGAAGCCAGGGGATGCTTCAGAGAAAAGAAAAAGGGAAAAAATCCTCCAAGTCTCTCAGAATCAGAACCAAATTAAAAGCCTTCTCTGATAACTTACTTTTTGCAAAGATAATGTCACTGATTCACTGTATATAATCCATTCCCCTCTATCTCCCTGGTTCAGGAGAATTTTTTTGGGTTGCTTCCCTTCAGATATCGCACCTTGGCACAGTGAAATAATATATCGTACCGAAAAAATATGCGTGTGATAGAGAGAAAAGGACACTGTAGGATCTCTTCTGGTGCGCACTACCAGCTCCACTGCAAGTGAATTAAGCCGGTCTTCACAGCTCTCCTCCTGCCTTCAGCAATGAAATTCAGCATCCACTGTTCATCCCCACAACAAGGGGAGGGTGCCCCCCCCAGATGGAAACTTTCAGACACCTCTGCCAAAGGTATAATAGGTGATAGCAGATACCAGCAAAGCCTGATTATGTGTTATTTTCCTCGATATGCTCCCTCTTCAATGGATTCTGTCTCCTTTCCTTCTTCAATTTGCCTGTTATGTAGCTCTCTCCTCTCCGGAATAGGGTCTCAGAATGGATGCTGAGGAAGCAGCGGAATGAGGCGAGCCGCTTATTCTCCTGCTCCGTCCCTCTCTCTTTCTCTCTCTGTGTCTCCCTCGCCTTCTCCCTCCCTCGTACATGCCCCCTCCCTGCCTCTCATTGCACCTCCCCACCCTTTCGTTTTCTCTCTCCTCCTCTCCTTCCCTCTCACACACAGAGAGATATACACTTCTCTAGCTCTGGCTTTTGACAATTACTGCTGTGCCATTTGCAGCCATGTCAGACAGAAAGGTTCACCGCCCATACTCCTCAGAGAAACAGGTAATGTTTGATAAATATGTAAATTAAACACATATGAAGCGAGGGAGAAGCAGCATAGAAAAGAGCACTGAGCCAAGAGGCAAGCTAATCTGCTTTCCCAATCCTTGTTATTGATTACCAATTAATAATACTAATATCCCTAGAGTTTACATTGTTTTGCACCTCTTTTGTCACACACTTGTTTTTTTGTTTTTTATGGAGTCGGTTAATCAATTGATGCTGGCCAAGAGTGACTGAACAGGAAGACGAACATAACACTCAACAGAGCAGCACCCTGCATAGAAACAAGGACAATGCATGTGTGTAGCAGTAGTATAATTATATAATTAGCAGCCAAACAAATTGCCAGAAATTCTGTTATCACTGTGTATACATACACAGCGATTACTAGCCTAGAGGTACAGCACAATAACAAACAACGTGCAAGAACAATTCGAAACAAAATCAAATTCTGAAATGTTTCTGGAAATCCTCCCACACACACACACACACACACACGGTATCTCACCACCTCACATGTATTTACTGAGAGACCATTCACGGCATACTCAATTTGTCATGTACTAAGAGCCGCATGACAACAATACATGCTGTTTTCACACACCTACTGTGAATAACTAACATTACTAAAGCCAGGCAATTATGTTGCTGAGCCTGGACCTCACAGTCCAAGTAAGTGTGTGTAATCCCTCACAAATTCATCAATTAGGATCTCTGCAGCAACAGGACACATACTGTAAATTATGTAAATTAAGTATTGGTTCCATTTTCCATTGGACTTAAGAGGATACTGACCTTGATATTATCAGGGCAAGGTCACATCTCATCAACACCTTGTCACCAAAGCTCTGAGCTAGATGTTAAAGTGCCTCTGGCAGGGTCACTTGCCTACTGTATTCCATCCATCATGAATGTCTACTCTGGGGAGTCATGACAACAATGTCATCAATGTTTTTCACCCGAAAAAACCACCAAGTTGTGGAACTACACAAACCATCTCGTACTATGGTATTGTTCAGGAAGTACATTATTGTCTTTGTCTGTCATTCCTTCCTTCCTTCTTCAAAAACTACTGTCTATGGTTGATGGCTGAAATCAAATTACATAGGTTATACACAGCACATTAGGTTCGGGCAGTATATTTTTTCACATCTTCATTCCTGACATTTCACCAGGGTAAAGTTGAGCTGCTGGTGATAGAAGTCATTGTAGCACGCACCCACACGACACGTTATGAGAGCCAATCCACACCTCCCAACCAGAAAAAATATGCGTCAATCAACCACCCGACCTGACCCACAAACTACCAACTGCACAGAAAATACATTATGAATATGACCGCTTAGGTGGAAGTACAAGGCAAAAATTCAGTGACAAAACAATTAAGGTCAACTATTCGTTACCGTCCATCCAGGTACCACAGCGGAGAAACAGGTGAATAAATGTCAAGAACAAACTTACTGAAGACCAGCAGATTAATATCAGCTCGAATAAAGAAAAGTCTGATGAGTTTCATTCACCACAAATATAAAGAGACATGAATATCCCATGACTTAAGTTTTCAGCATTAGTCATAAACTTTGAATCGCTGCTTCTGCAGTCTTCTTTTCTTTGTGGAATCAACAAGCGTAAATGCAGACAGTGCCACTCTGCCATTGCACCCTACATTGTGGTCAGAGAAGGGATTACACGCTGCCTCCAGGTGTACTCCAGTCTGCATATAAATCTAATCTTATTACTGCCCCTTTTTTATGGTGGTTGGTGCATTACCACTGCCAGATGGTGTGTGGAGTGTAGCTGAATAATCAGAACATTTTGACAAACATTGTACGATCAACTTAACAATGCCATGAATGCTATAAAACCAATGACAGTCTTCAATATTCAACACAAATGTTTATTATGAAAGGCAAGTGTCTATATTAAAATATATTGCACTCTTTAATTCTCCCTCTCCCCTTCTCTTTCTCTCTCGTACAGCTTGCAGATAAGCCTGTGTAAGCCCTCTGGTTGAGACAACAGCACAGCCCTGTCTGAATCTCATTATCGAGGCAGCACTGGTTTCAAACAACTGTCCACAATTTAGACCTATGCTCCAAACAGCCAAACTTGTTAAAAAGTCTACTAAAGTTAAGATGAAAGGTAAGATTGGTTTGTCCTTTTTGCTTTAAATGTCATTTTTATAAATGTATAGTCAAAAACCAAACAACAGCAAAAATAGGATCCAAGGCAGGCCTACTTAATTACTGAATAATTGCTCTTTTAAGTTATTTTCATTATTGACACACTGGTTTGTTTTTGCATGTGCTCGTTCTTCTGAACACATGTGTGGTGTGTGACTTTGACCCACTCAGAGCCCAGAAGCGTGTGAACACACATATCAAACATGTTGTGTGTCCAAACAACTTCTCATTGGACATTGCACTTCCTTGGGTCTCTAGTAATACACCTGCCAAGGGTGAAGTCGATCGGGAGAACAGTTCTCAAGATATGCGAAGGAAAAACATATAGACAGACATACAGACATAAATTTCTTCCTTTATAGTTAGATGATTTGAACATGACACAACAGCTTTAGGCTAGTTGTAAAGAAAAAGTAAAATTGAAATAAATAATTTAGGCTGCTGTGAGAGTACTGCATGAAATATAAATTATTAGGCTATAAAAATTAATATTACATTCGCAATTTACACACCATCAAATTTAACTGACCCACATTTGTATTAGGTGAAATACAAGATAGAGTTCAAAACCTCCTACACAAAGAAAAAATTACTGCATCATTACCAACTCAGGAACTTTATAGCTGCTAATGACAACTAATCATTACTACTGTTTTATATTGTGATATGTTACCTATTGTAAGACACTGGCTGTTGTGCTTTGCTTTAGAAAACTACCTCAGTTGTCTCTGTTTACAGGTCACTGTATGCTAAAGGAACATGAGAGCTGTGGGTTTGGCATTTGTGCCACAGGACAGGAAGAGATATTCTATCAATGCCACGACTACTAGAACTAGTCCTACAAATGAAGTTGGTATAATATTGTGTCTTGTGCTGCAATTAAACATATAACAGCTCAATCACCCACCTGACGAAAGGTACGGTAATTAAGGCAGCTTCCTGATGACTCAGTGATAACCTCCTTGCTCTGAGTTCGGGTTTCGCCTTGACCACTGTCACATGTCTTCCTTCTCTCTCTCCAGGTCATTGTCTCTCTCTTTTGTAAACAAAAAGAAACAAAGAAAAACAATGTAACATTAATTCATATTTTCCATAATTCACTCACCTACTACATTTATATCCATAGGCCATAGATAGATAGATAGATACTTTATTAATCCCAAAACCTCTTAACGATCCTGAAAGATTAAGTTTAAAGTTTAGTACAGAATAAATGAAGTGCAACTACAAGGTTGTAGCCTGACTGTACATGGAAGAGACAAGGCTAGTCACATTACAGCAATAATGACAATTATGAATCAGAAACAGGGTGGGAAATACATAAAAATAGCTTGGTGTGCTTTCAGTGCATGGCTGGACATTTCTGGTGTTTTTGGTTTAACAATTAGCCAGTAAATTTAAGGAGACAAACACTACAGCTGATTATATTTGCAGCAATAAAACTGTGACATTGAAATGTTTAATATTCAGACTAGGACAGTTTCCCTAAAACAACATTAACTAACGTTACTGTATCTCTGACAGATAACAGACTTGTTTCCCTGCATATTTGGCATGTTAGCAAGTTTTTCAATGTGCGTGGCTGCCAAGTTTGCTATTTTAGCTAGCTAGCTAGCTAGTTAGTTAGCTAGCTAGTTAGTTAGCTAGCTAGTTAGTTAGCTAGCCAGTTAGCTGGTTAACTTTAGCTAAAGTTGTCATATAAAATGAGCTAACGACCTAGTTAGTTTGCTGAGCTAATTACCAATAAGGTAAACTACACAACATACAGTATTTACATCATGTATGCATATTATTTACCGTGTTCAGACATGCTTTACTGGTGCTCCTCCAGTACACTTGACCCCCGGTTGATCTGCCCACCTTCCTCGACGCTAACACCGCGTCACTTTTAAACTCTTCGCACACTGATGCTCAGAAACTGGCCGAAAGCTACTTTCTTGACCCGTTGATTTATGGATGAACAAACTTGTTACCGACATATTCATCTCCCAATAAACCGAAGTTATTGCTAACACTGTGGGCAAACTAAATTTAGCATAACTTTGCACAACGTTACATACGTTATGTACACACAATTTCAGCGCACAACTAAAATCTAGTTAATACTATCACTGCAGCCAGTGCAACAGTAAGGTAAACAAAACAGCGCCACACTCCTGCCAGTATGTGAATTATTTATAATTACTGAAACGTGGAGCAAGTTATTCAATGACTTTACTTTAGATATGTCAAGTAGATATATTAGATATAGATATTTAGCTGATAGTGCTTACAAGAGGTAAACATTTGAATGCAGGACCTTAAATAACGTTTTACTTCAATAAATGTAGCTGAGCCCTGTATGTTGAATCTCATCACCACAGTAAGTCAATAAAGAACTTGTAGAGCAAAGTGAGGTGCTTTCTTTCCGTAGCAGAGTCAGTGTTTATGTGTGCCTGACTAAGGCTTCAATGAGCTCAGTCAAAGCTTGCCTTTGTTGCTGCTGCACTTGCATACACACACATGCGCTTTTGCTATTGACATCATTATTTTATGAGAATGTTCTCAGTGTCACTCCACAGCTGTGGTTGAGTCATGAATTACTCACATCTAACTTACCTCTGTGCACATTTCTTCATTTCATTAGATGGATAGAGTCGTACACACGGTTGTAATTTATTTGGTGTTCAAATTGTTCAAAAAATTCAATCGTTCAAATCGTGCTCGTAGCAATAGATAGATAGGTAGTACAAAACTTACAAGAAAGCATTGAGTAAATGTACGTGTACAGTTGCTTTCCACACCTGAATTTGTACCTTTTCCCACCTGCATTGAGTAAGCTTTGAAAAATCCAGCCATTATCCGTCTGTTTTGCAGCCTAAAGATGAGCCAACCTCACACAGCGTTGATCCTAGGAGGTCTGATTTCTTCTCAGACTCAGTGTGTCAGTGCTTGATGCTCCTGGGAATGTTCCATCTGTTGATAGTCTTACATAGACATGTATGTGATCTGGTGATTTTAGAGTAGGCATCACTTCTCTACCCACTACTACCTCAGCGTTACCTGTCCACTGACACTATTAGCAAAAAAAAAAGGGAATTTGTGTGGATTTTACTGTTAATCTATTAACCTGGCTGGCCGCTCCTATTTATGTATCTGTGGAAGTATGTATGCTGTATGGTTTGTCTGATTTTGCTCATTGAGCTATTTGTTTACCATTTACTTTGTGGGCTACAGTGTTAGGAATCATTAAAGCTCGGGATTCCCACAAAATGTTGTCTGATGCGTTTTGCCTTGAGGTAATTGAAATGGCTTGTCTCCACCCCATCGATCAACAGTGGAATTGAAACTCTGACATGTTAAAGGAGAACTAATTAGCAGGAGCATACCTCATTAAGCCTCATTAAAATAAATATCAGGAAGACACCCAGCACATCCCTGCCCTAGAATGATAATAAATATGATAATAAATCCCCAGACTAATTCATTTAGATGTAGATGTCTCTATTTTTATATAGTTTACCCTCAGCAGAGGCGTTCTCCTCAGGTATGGATGCAGCAGTTTCATAGTATCTTAAGGATGCTTGATACAAACCTGATAAACTGTATATAAGTTTACTTTAAGTTTAATGAAGAATTAAATTGGATATATGTATATATCGCTGTATCAATGATATTTTTTTATATTGAGATGATAATTTAGGCTGGAATTACTTCAATGATAAGCAAACTGCTTTGTGCACAACTTGCAGGTAACAACGCTCTTATCCAGCGCTGCATCAGGACGAATACAAGACTTCCGACTTGAAAACTTCTGATATTATTCTGAAATTATAATATGCAATTAATTTGCGATAAAAAATTTTAACTCATTAATTTCTTTCGAATTAATCGTTTAGAACACACACACACACACACACACACACACACACACACACACACACAATAGATAGGATAACACACTAAAATAGATAGGATAACAAAATACATCATTTATAAGCATTCATCACAGACATATAAAAGACCTGCTTTTATATACTGTGTGATTAGCCAATATGTCATTGATTATCTGAGATGTCATTAATTATAATCACTTCTGTTTACATGAAATATCTGAAGCAGAATTTCACTGCTCTGTATCTTTAATAACAGACAGGATTCAACAGGATACACCAGTCCTCAACCGATTTGGACTCTGATGTAATTCAAGTAGCATCTTCATCCGAGTAGCCTTACAAGTTATGTAATGATGTTGATTTCAACTTTAGCTCGAGAGTGGAGCTTTCTGCCTGCCGTGTCCAAGTGTATCTAACAGCCTTTCGGCACACCTGCAGTACATTTTGTAACAGAGCAAATGTGGATAGTATTTAATAATAAAGGCCATTTGATTGTTCCTGAAGGGTCTGAAAGTTCTGTTGGGTTTAAGATAGATAGATAGATATACTTTATTAATGCCAAACTGGGAAATTACTAATAATAACTGCCATAAAGACAAATTAAATGTTTATGAAGGATAATTATTTGTAATTAAATGGGAGCATGCTTTTAGAGATGGTGCTTTGGTGCAAATATGTGTAAAGCCTACTGTGCCAATCATGTTTGGCAGAGCAGCAACAGCAAACAAATCTGTTCCTTTCTTCTGCAGAGTAGAATTATTTGATTTATGATTGTCGAGGCTAAAGCAGTGCATCACTGAAGAATTTGAATAATTTAAATATTGACTTGACCTTGACTCATATATGAAACACCGACAAATGCATCAGTTGTGACTGTAAATAGAGCAGTAGTAGTATCCTTCAGTGGTTTTACTACAAAAATACACATATAGTAAGTGACACATGTATTGGGAAAAATTTAACAAAATAGGCTCTCACAAGAAAAACGACATAGGTCTAAAATTAACGTTAACACCATCTAGTGGCTGTAGAAATTATGACCCGGGGACATGACAATATAAGGTGAGACCAAACCAACACATATGGTACTTCATGAAACGTCATGGCTGATGTGATGAGGAACTTTCCTTTCTGATTATTATTATTTTCTGTCTTCTTTCGAAGCTTCTTTTACTTTTTTTCACCAACAAACAAGTAATACATACACAAATTAGAGGTAAAATGCCAAAAGCCTCAGAGAAAGGACAAAGAACATATCCATACTGCAAGCTAGTGTAAATGACTTGATCTGGGGATTTTATAATCCACTCAACAAAGTTTTAACATGCTGTCATCCTTTACCTTATGGGAAAAGCAAAGGTGTGACAGTGAGCTAATGAGCTCTTTAATGATGCTGTAATGGTTCTTCGGCAGCACAGCAGAGATGCGGCTGATGTTAAAAAATAATATCTCAGGAGAACTGCTCAGTAACTGTGTGTCATTCGACAATACATCATCTAGTATAAGGTGTGTCTCTACATCTATTAAAGTCTGATCTTATTATTTGCTTTTTATTTGTGCTTTCACCATGGTCATTATTCTCATCGTAGACCTTTTCAAGTTGTACTTGTGGAGTTGTATTTCTAGTTAAATATATCAAATAATTTTTCCTTTTGGCACAGTACATTTTTTTATGTAGGTGGAACAAAGGACAAGACAATTGTAATAATTAAACAAACAAGCACTATTTAAAATATACATAATCACAAAAACACACCTGAAATACTAATAAAATGCCATATCCATATCTTATTTTATATGCCATATCTTTGCATCCTGCAGGCAGAGGTCAAGGAAGTACATGCGTAGGCAAAAAATACAACTTCAGTGTGTGCAGCAGTGAGTGAGATAACAGTACATCCTTTCTGACAAGACATGTTAAATGTGACACAAGTTAAACAAGATTTTATTTTAAGAAATAGCTATGTCTATGGTGGAAATGCTGTCAGCATTAAATTATTCTACGTCCAATTTTTGGACATTTTGTTCAGGTAATATCACTTGTTAACTATGACACATAATCTAACAAAATGTGCAGGCTAAAAGATTTGAATAGAAGTCTGGTTCAGAGCAGATCTATTCTATCCAAATTTCTCATTTCTGATTACGTGTAATTTCCGCCTTGTTTTTTTTTTGTTTTTTTTTAACATTTAATTTCACAAGATAAGGCTGCTGATATTCTATATTTGTGTTATTGTCGATGTTTTGCATTAGCCTGTCTCACTGTACTTTCTGACTTTCCACAGACACCTGCTGGTTCCTTCTGAAGATGTAAATCTTTAAAAAAAAAAAACAGGTCATGAATTTATACCTTCATAAAAAAATGACTTAAAAAAATCACCTAGGCAACAACAACAATAAACAAACATTCATTCATTCATTCATTCATTCATCTTCTTCCGCTTATCCGTTTGTCGGGTCGCGGGGGCAGCAGCTTCAGCAGGGAACCGGGGGTCAGAGCGCCAGGGTCCCCACCTCCGACTGCCGCCCATCTCTCTTTGCACCGTTAGACCTCTCCCATGGGTGGTGGGCCTATGGGAAGCAATAAACAAACAAATAAATAAAACCAGCATCAAATAAATATGATAGTGTATATCTCTCTCTACACAACAGATCAAGGCAGATGGCCAAGGCAGGGAACTGCTGGGTCTGTAAATTAAAGAGTAGTAGTAGGTCTAGACCTGCTCTATGCTCTGTTGTGATTGTAAATAAATTTAAATAAAATTGACTTGATTTGACTTGTATGTGGGCTTGACTTTGGACAGCAGTGTGTTTTAAGACAACAATAGAGCTCTATGGCATGGAGGAATAAGCTTTATTAGGCTTGTGATACACAGAAAACAATTAGTTAGTAGGATCAATTTATTGTTGGTCCTGTTGTGGGAGCTGTGAGAAACATATAAAATATCAACTTCCAATGCAACTTTAAAGTAAAACAATAGAACACACAAATAAAAATAACACTGATGACAAATGCAAATGGATACAGAACAACTGCTACAAAATATAATTCTGACACCACACAGCTAAAATGCATTTAAAGCCCTTCAATTACATTATGTACTGAATAATCAACGAGTGTAGTATTTAAAAGTCACCCTGCTTGCATTACCTTACCTCTCAGGCAACATGACCCCGCAGTGACCCCAGGATTAACCACCTGACACTAGCTGGATCCCACCCAACTCACTGACTTACTGTATAATAATCTATAATTATCTCTCAAACCCGGACAGAGGTTGTCCTACTCTCTCGTGTGTGAGATGCTGCCTGAAGTGCTGGGTTAGGCTGTCAACAATTGCTGAATAAGCGCATGCTGAATCTCCGCTCTTCTGGGTGCTTTGATGTCGTAAGTATGTTTCTTTAATCAAGACTTATCCAAGGAGATAATAGTTTCATAGATAATAAAACAAATGTAATGTGGTGGTCATTAAGGATTAAACATTTAACTTTACAAGTGAATGGACAAGTAAGCTCTGAAGACTGTCCTGTCCTTCAAAACTCCCTGTGGTCTGCTCACAGGCACGCATTAATGCTGCAATAATCTTTTTTTTTTTTTTTTTTTTTTTACTTGTTCCCATTTAATACATATAGTGCAATAGAAGTTTGCATAAATTTACCTTAAAATTGTGATAGTAAAACCCCTTTATGGGTGGAATTAAGCCTATTACACACTTTCAATTCTGGATTGGGTTTATTAGGAATTCTACTGATAATGCTGAATATCTGTAGAAAGTCTTATAACCCTTCCTTCATTTAACCAAATATCTTGGTGTTCAGTTATTGGTATGGATATTAAATCCAACAAATTTAACAACAAAATACTTCGTTGGACCATGCCCTCCGGAGGCCTGTTTCACAAATGAGTGTCACATGCAAATTGCAGATAAATTTGTGAGTCCTGCAGTCCTCTTGCTGGGTTACAAGTGTCACATTTCCTTTGATTCGTTAAACAATTAATGCGAGAGGAAAGGATCTGCAGATACAAGTCACAGTTTGCTTTTTGAAAATTTGGTGAAACAAGCCAAAACAATGCTGATCTGACATCCTATCAGTGTGGTGGTTAAGGTTTGAAAGATCATGGTTTGAGTTATTCTTGGCAGAGAAGCCTTATTAAAACAACAGATGACATTGCTTGTTCAGTGAATCACATATAGTACACAAAGCCTGTGTAAGCTTTACCAAAACACCTGCAGTCAAATGTTTATTTGCACATGAACATCATATTTATTTAATTTGTGCAGGTTTAACTAACTAATTTGTAATGCATGTCTATACTGAATTATTTATAAGCATGCTAAGCTGAAAATCAAACTTGGAATTCGTTTAATTTACTGCTTGCTATCTAGCCATATTCATTACTTTTTTGTGAGTTGAGATTTGAAGAAAAAAAAAAGTATCTAACCTCTTAAGTTGAACCACCATCTCATGTAGGACATGTAAATGCAGAGAAGAAGTAATTGAGTGCAGAGGTAATATATACCGAACTAAGCTGAAACTGTGAATCACAACTCATCTTGACTACATTTGCCCTCAACAAATTTCAGACAAATTGTACAGAATTAGTCTTGACTTTACTTGCTCATATGTATATTTTGTTATAAAAATATGTGATGCTTGTTGAGTTCCCATTTTAGCCAAACATCCTTTTGCAGTTTTGTCCGTTGCAAAACACCATTTGGGAGAAATATCATGTTGTGGAGCAATTTACAGTTATAAAGAAGGATGAATTTTTCTTTTGAACATATCAGTTAACATTGTATTATCAATTTTAGTGTATATTATTTGCAGATATATCATATCTGCAACCTTCTCACTCCACTGCACTACTTACTACCTCACACTGAATGTCTGTATTGAACAACACTGAATAGTTGTCTATGAATGTCAAGGTCATGAACATAAATCTTAATGGAAAAACATAAACATCACATAGATCAGAGAGTAAAAAATTAAACGTGTCTGTTCATTTGCATTTGCAATGAGGAAGTGAAAAATATATTACAATGAAATTATCATCTTAATGTGCTTTTGAGAATAGTTTAGTAATGTAAATCCAGTACTAATAAACTACATTTTCATTCATTTGTATTGCTTATTTAAATGAATCCACGTTATATTCTTATCACACGCTGCTCTGAATAATCTCTGTGATGTTACACAGAACAAAATGAATGGAGAAGGTTTGTTCAAGCTCTTCATTTATATAAAAAAAAAAAAAACATGTAAAAACCTACTAACAATGAAGAACCACTTAAACAAACAACACATATTATATTTATTCTCAATAATCATTATTCTTTAATTTCCTTATATTGTAATTAACGTGTTGCTGTACGTGTACGTGCCCTATCTGCTAATCTCATAGTCATAGTGTTATCCATATTGGAGATGCTTTCTGTATCTACACTGTCCTCAAAATAACTATGTTATATTAGTTTTTAATATAACATTTTTATTTAAATGCTCTAATAGGATTAACTTAAATCTAAGTAATTCTGGACCTCCAAACCTAAGACAGATGAAAAGGATCTGCTCAAGACAGCCGTGCAGCAACACAAGGTGTTAAGATGGCTACGTATATCAGTTTGAAAGTTGTCATTGAAAATGAAAAGCAAACTGAAAGGACGAAAAACAATTTAACAGAGGAGCTGAATTCTATTAAAACAAACACCTTTGACACCAGATGGGATTTTATCTTTTAGACAAACAAAGTTGACATCATAAAAAGTGTTTCTTGGTTCAATGGCATCTGCCATTTCTGAGACAGAATATTATCCAAGTGTTTGTAAAGCGTCATATTCTACCACTTGTACTTGTCTGATATGTCATTAAAGAATGCAAATTGAAGGATTAAACTTTAACAAAGCTCAGAGAGAGATGCCTCACAGCTTCTTCATCAGGGAGAGAAAAGTTGGCCTGAGTGTCTGTTTCACTTGTTGCTATAACTGACATGGTAGCACAGAATTGTATATATTGCTGTGCTACAGGAGCAATTCTCTGTCAAAATGAGCCCTGGTACGCACACCTGTAGCAGTATGCAGCAAGTCAGTAACGTGCATGTCTATACTGGTTTGAACTGTTTTAATGTAGATGAGAGAGAAAACCATCTAACTCCTAAAAGACACAACATGGCATCATGTAAATTGTCCAGACAAAAGATTTTCTGGACAATATTTGTGCAATGCATGCTGGGAAGTACATTCAAATAAGCACTGTTTCTAAGCAACTTAAGTTCAAGAGAGGAGGCAACCAGGTGACAAGGAGGGGTGTTTTTTTGCCTGTGCATGCTCGCATGCTATGTTGCTTTTGTATGTATTGTGTTTGTGAGAAAGAAAGCAGTTTTGAATTGTGAATGAAACCTAAACGTTTGATGTGACTAACAGTTTAAAACAGAGAGAGGGATCTTAACAGAGGGATCATGCTAGTGGAGAACACAAAGATTACTTTTTTTGGATTGTCCTGAAATTGACTAGAATATGAGATTACAGACACTGAAGCCTCATTCATTGATGGTTTGGACATCTGTCTGCAGTAATTGCAGCCGAATCTCAGAGAAACCAAGGCAGAGCGCAGTAACCACACTTACTGCGGTTTGCAGTTTTTGATTGTTTAATAATTGTAGTTACTGTGGTTTGGCTTTGTAGGGCAGTACAGGATTATTATTCTGCATGTACATAACATCTCACTACATCGATTAATTTATACAACGAAAGTGAAAAAAGCAAATGTCGTCAAAATTAATGTTTTACAGCACCTACTATTAATATGTTTATGATAAATTTGCATTTTGCCTATTGCTGCAGGATTATGGGTCATTTTAGAGTCTGGTTAAGTCTGCAAACACAGTGAAGTCTGGACATTTGGATTCAGCCTCAGTGTCCTGAAAACACTGAAGGTTTGAATGTACTGGCAGTTAAAAGGGAGATAGCAATAGGTTCAATCGGCTGCATGTCTCTGTTTCTGCATTGCTTTAAAATGAGCAGTGTTGCCAGGAGCAGGGATCAAACCCTCAACCTTGTAATCTCACAGGAAAGCTGACCATAAAAATGATACTTAAACCACTGACCCATCAGACTAGCATTGACAAGTGAAGACAAAGTTCCCATTTTGCTGGAGAGAAATTGATTTGCCTAAAACTAAAGCTTGTAGCCCAGAGATTTGTGTGCAGTCCATGAGAGCCAGACAGTACTCTCCCGATAAATGATGAATGATCTTAAAACTCCTATGAGGAATACATTTACATTCTGAGAGAGAGAGGAGGCTTCTGTCAACATTTCAAATAGTTAAACTGTGGGAGTGAGATGTGTTCAGAATTTATTTCTGGTTCTAAAAAAAATGGCTTTTTCAGTCCGTGCCTGATGACATCACATGCTAATAAGAGCTTATGGACTTACATTGCTCCAAAATCTCAAAAGATATCACAACACATAATATAACTTAAAAAATAAAAGTACATCACACAACATGCTCAGTATGGAACTGTGTCTCGAGCTGTAAGCGTGTGGGACTAGTTAGGTGCCAATAAAAATCATGAAGAAAAGACACAATAACAACAATAATCCAAGGCTCACTGCGACAGGCGTGCCTCGGTATAACAACAAAACGCCGTGAGCAGAATCTTTATGTAGCATACCTGAGTGTCGCTGAAGATTTGACGCGTAGTTAATTTGAATCTTCACAAGTGCACTGAATAATCAAAGTGGCACTAATGCAGAATTGCTCTGTGTGACGGAAAGATTTATGAGGGGTATAATGTTAAAATGTGTCACTTGAATGCGCTACCCCAAAACAAGTAATGGAAAAAAAAAAGCCACACATATAGAAACACATATTCAATTTCAAAGCATACAGAATATAAATTATAAATATGAATGTGGACATCATCCACGTCTTTGGCAGGAACTGCAGTTTGTAGCAATGGGTTCTGCACGTCAGCAAATTTAAACAAAAGTGCATGAGAACTAATTTCCCATCAACACATTCAACACTAGTTGCAACACATCTAATCACAACTACATTGCGAAAAATATATATTTTAATTTACACAGTTTACTCATTCATATTATTCATCATCACATCTTAAAAAAGTACAGCAAAAGCCACATTATCACATCCATATGCCATAAATAAATATGCATCAGAGAACCCAATCTGACTCAGAGTTACGACAGGTATATGCCATTTGATATTTAAAGTATGCACAGACAGGTCAACATGTTACCTTGCAACACTGAATGCACATATAGAACATGTACAGCAGGGCCACACATCATATATACAGCACAAGGTGACAGGGCAGGACACACATGACTGTAGACTATGCATATAAATTAAGCATATACATTAAGCATCTATTGGCATTCAGGTAGCATGGAATACAATATGAGTGCATGTGTATACAAAGGGTTAGTGCGTGTCAAGCAGAGCATCGCAGTAATGTGCCATCAGGTAGGTTGCTGTGTGGGATGAAAAGCCTGAAATAAGTTATGACCACAATTATGGAAGCTAAAGTGGTGTGGTGCACAAAGGTGTCTCTGTTACTCATTTCTTTTATTTAGTCTGAACAGTTTAATGAATAAGAAGCCATCTTACTACTGGTGTTCATGCCTTTGATTGCACAAACAAGATCAAGTGGTGCCATAAACTCTTGTCTGCTAAACAAGTGAATAATGAAGATTTAGATCACCAATTAAGGCCTCAAACATTTACGGCTCTCCTCACACCACTTGAGCAAATGGATCAAGGTTTTTATGCAGGTTCAGCACAGCTCCATGGGATGATCAATTACATTGTACAAATTCCCAGCTATCATCTAGGCTCATCCATCAAAGTGAGCTCATACAATGAAAAATTACATTTGTGTGGCAATGTATTTGCGGATCTGAGGCAGTGTATTCTGTGTTTGCACTTCTGTTTGCTCTGGTAGCCCACAGGAAGATGCACATACGTCAAAAACGAAAGACAACAATATGGTGGGTTCCTTTATGTGTAATTTTGCAATATTTCCCACATGCATTCTCGTTTCCACTGCATTCTCATCACCGGTGGCAGCCTATGGGAAACGCCTGCCATTATTTATTATGGCTTAATAACTGCACGCCTGCCAAGTCGGAAAGTGGTCAATAAGAAAAAGTAGCTGTGAAAGCGCCTCATATTAAATGTGTCAGTGTTTGTTGAATACAGAGTATGTCTCACCACTCTGTGAACTGAAGAAATATTGCATTTGAATCAGGTTCACCTTCAGCCCTTATTTGATCTGTATTGATGCCAGTGTGTAGTGATTAGTCAAAGACTGCTTTTGTTTGGATCAGAGGTGACACAGTAAAAGTGACCTGCAAGACCTGCAAGGCTGATAGAAGTTCAGCTCAGTCAACACAAGTTCAGTCTCAACTCTGGAGAGATAAACATAAAAGCTGAATCATAATAAATAATGAATTATAAGAAGTACAGCATTAAAGTTCTGTTCTGCTCTCATTTTTAATAGCTTAAATATTTGCTGAAGTGCTAGAAAAATATGTTCAGTCCCCTCACAGTCTGTACTGTGGAACTGCACAGGGAAAGTGGGTGTTGAACATGGCAAACCATTTTTTTTTATCAAATTACTAGATTAAATAAAGTACACATACCTTTATGCAACATGTGGAGACAAATAATCGCATACAAAGTCAGAATCAAGTCTATTGGTCGCGTAGTAATGGCCTTTAATTCTGGCTGTCCTGCATACATAAAGCACCATTCACATGATTACAAATGGTTATTGATCAAGGACATTCATATCAGGTGCTGAGGACCTTTCTTAAATTCTTAAATCATAAAAATTTTATCGAGTTATAATTTTCCATGTGTTTTTTTACAAAAAAAAAACAGCTGTCTGCTACAGTCGGAAAGTTGATGAACCCAAACTAAAAAGTCAAATACATAATGTGACAATCGGCAGGACAGCATCATTTGTGTGTGCAAAGCTGTTACAAGTGTTAAATAATAAGGATGTTTTATGATGGGACAACGCTATAGTGAATGTCTGGACAACTTTAGACACAAAACACTTGGTTTTACCTTAACTTTGTTAAGGTAAAAGAAACATGTGATGTGGTGTGACATAAAGCTACTACATTGATTAAAGCTAGGTTACCTCTGTTGTCATGGCTACAATAATAACTCGGGTTTTCTGTGGTACGTCACTGCAAGCAATATCTTTCACATTATATGTCAGTTAATTCATTGTCTACAGGTATTGATTTTATGTATACAGTACATTAACTTGTACTTTACTGTATGGCTACTCTAATCCTTTCTAAAATAATCTAAAAAAAATTTGTGCATTTCTCATCATTATCAAACAGTAAGTATTATTATATGATCATCACCAATAAAAGACACATTTGAAGTTGCTGTGGCAGAAATCCAAGTGGTGTAAAATGTTGGAAACAACTGTTTCCCTCTAATGTGTAGAAGCCTTTTTATTGGCTTATGTGTAGGTAGTGGAGGTTGCACTCCCCCAAGGGTAAAGTGTGTGGATTAACCACTGAATTGCCGCTATTGGTGCTAGAAACAGCATGTGTATTTTTAAATACATAGCAGAGATTTCTAAATGAATTTAAAAATACACTATGTCCCCTTTGATTATATGTCTCTCCTCTGTATGCTGTCATTTAGGGGGTCCAACAGTGTTTTACATAATAGAATTATAGCTGTGATCATGTATTTAGAGTTGAATGATGCAGTCATGATTCATTTCTTTCATTAGGTAAGCCTTCCCAATCTATGTTTGACACAGAATAGTTATTAAGGCCATGTAGCTAAGTGCCTTGTTATTGTAGAATATGTAATGACTTTGATGAGAAAACCCTACACTTCTTTTCTGGGATGAACTTGATGGTTCCTTTGCTGAAATATGAATATGGTCTTTAGAAAAGACCTATTTGCATATCTACAACCATTTGGCATGCTTCAGTGGTAGGTGTACAATGGATAATCTGCTCCAAATATAGAAAATCACACTTTGTAGGCATGTGTGCCTCACATAAGTGGTGGCGATAGATTATGAAATACACTGAATGTTTAAATTTTTTGTTCAAGGTCTTCAAAAAGGCAGAAGTCAAGCTGATGTGGGTTTTAAATAAATACTGGTTTGAAGCCAACATCATAAAGCTGCAGCTTCTGATTTGATTATTATTACCCCTTAGGTTATTTCTCCTCTCATAGTATGTCCATAATCATCTAATCAACCAATTTACTGCGTGATTTTATTACACAGCACTATAGCGATATACATTTCCTTGTACCCACATTTTAAAAATCCAGAGGCTCAAAGGTACTTCAAACAGTGGCTGGATACACCCTCGTAGTTATCACATTTTCTATTTCTATGCACTTCATGGTCTGTTTGATGTTATTCATGAGCTGTAACTGAAAGTAATACAACTGCATGGGGCCAGAAAAGGCTTTTGAATACAAAGTGTGGGCTGCTGTGCTGCAGGATCATATACATACCTGCTCTTAATAATGGATTGGAATTAAATGCCGCCTATCAGGCATTACTGCAGCCTTCTGTTTGTGCCTTATGAAGTGGGGAGTGGAGGTGGGTTTCTCTGCTATCTGTGCTATTTGTTTTAAATTATGGATTTCATAATGGGGATGCTCTTATTAGTATGCAAAGGGACTAGAGATAGATTTAAAATGACGTCCAGGATGTGTCTACTCTGAATGCTTGGAATCTCTAGTGTGACTTTAGTCTCTCTCTGTCCCCGAGCATGTAAAGATGCACACTTAAACCACATGTTGAATAAATAAACACTAATCAGCAATGTTTCCATAAACTATCCCACACTGTGAAGTTAATTCATCATCTCTGGAGGGAAGACACATTAATGCATGAGGCAAACAAAAGAGCATAATCACAATTTACAAGTCTGCCTGCAGGAAATCACATTCTGTTCACAGATAATTTAATGACCCATTGGCCTGTTCAGGTCTTCCTAAGATAACATTCCTGATGTTCTCTGTGATTTATGTTCCCCACTTCATAATTCTGCAGCTCTATCCCCTTATTTGTGAAATGACTGCGGAAATTAAAGAACTGGTTTTCAATACTGATTTGTACAACTGAGTTTGAGGGTTTATATGTGAGTCTGTGCATATATATATATATATATATATATATATATATGCACATGCAATATTAATATGTTGTCTTGGTTTCACTTTCAGCCCTAGAATAAAGAATGCAGTCAAGGGTGGTTCAAGCAATTTTTGAAACACTGCTTTGAACCCAGAGCGTCAACTAGAGGTTGTATAATACATCCCTCACCCATCTGTGGGTGGAATAGATTAGCCACTGCCGCTATGTGAGATGGCTTTGTCATTTCTCTTAAAAACTACTGAAGATGTTTCTGTCTCATTATTATTGCTACCAAAACAATTCTCAAACACTGCTGGGCTTCCTGTGGCTCAGCAGAATAGGGTGCGTACTATGTTATATGTTCCTGACAAGGTGGATAAAAATCAGACACAAAACCTTTACTGCATGTGATTTTTCCTTCTTGTTCTGCCATCACCTGTATCTTTCCACTTGAGAACAACCAGCTTCTGGGCACTGGCCGTTCTCAACATTGGCTGATGTTCATTTGGTGACTGTTGTGGAGGAGTACATCAGTGCCTCTCATCCCTTGTTAAAATGCCAGCCGTTTGTCTACCTTTCTAAAGGGATGAGCCAGAAGGCTTGAACAGATCCATTCTGGAGCTTTGCAGTATGGACATGAGGTGCCCTCACTCATTTAAGTCCACATGCACCAAGTCACTCCTCACCAGTTTATGTTCCCCTATTGTTGTTTAATGCAGATGCCAGTGAGGCACTGCGGGCTTGTCTCCCTTTGTGTTTTCCCCTTGCATTTTTCTAAATCAGCTTTGTGCCAGTGTTGCCAGCATCAAAGTGCAATATGCCTTAACACGCTGTTCATGTCAACATGACATACAAAGCTGATTATCTCTGGCTAAAGAGTCATTTGGTCTTGTCACTGTGGACCTTACAGCAGCCACATTGTCCTTTATGACATTGTTGGCCCAGCATGTACGAGGCTTGAGGGCTTTATGCTAGCTTGTGCTATAATGAAAGTTGAATCCCCACTACAAAGTCCTTAATTATGATTTTGTTTCCTACTGTTTGATAGGATGAGCCTCCAATAACACTGACGCAGGGATAAGTCAGCTGGGACATTCACTAGTGCCTATGCTCTAATTTCAAATCATAGACGGTCTTTACATCAAAGGTACTCAAAGACTGTCTCTCTGGTCAAAGCAAACAACAAACAAACATGTGAAGCAGCCAATCACTGGTGCTCATGTTCCAATGAGAGGAGCTTATTTCTAAAGTTAGGGAAGTGGATTGGAACAGACTTGCACATCAAAGCCGGGATTCCACTGCGCACCTTTGATACTGCAAAGTTTTGATACTGATACCAAGTTTAGTTTTGTGCCTTCACATATATGAATTTTAAACACACCACTCTGTTCTGAATAATACCACAAGGACTGTGGTAAAGGACACATTCAGATCGAGCTGTCCCCACAGTGTGTACAGAAAGGGTTGCTGTGACTATAATGTCATGCACTTTCAGAAACAAGCCCTTTGAAAGCCACAAAGTTGAGTCGCTGATATTTTGACAATTTGATCAAATCCCTGCAGATACCGTATAGTATGGTTATTTTGTGATTTGGAACACTTAAGTTGTACTTACACTTTAAACACTCTTAAAGCTGATAGCGGAAGTTTATATCTTCAATGATCTCAGTTTATTTGTGTTTCTTATCGCAACAATTACCGTATATTCTTATAACAACAATTCTGTACACATGCGTTTAACCTAATCAGTTTGTGTTTAACTCAATTTGCCTTTATGCAAAGTAATGTGACAAGATTAGGGAGATCATTTTTTTTACTTACTTTAACATCAAAGTTTTGGTGTCCATAAACGTTGTATTGCGCTACAATAAGTTTAGGACTGCTAATTCGAAGTTGTGCTTAAGGTGGCTAAAGTTTTGGGGTTAAATATCAACATTTTGAAGATGTTGGATGGTCTTATTTCACTGAAACCAGTTAATATTATGCAGTTGCATGGATTCCCAAGTGGCAGTATAGTGGTTGACTTAGGTCTTTATACATTATGATGGTTCTGTATCAAGCAGCAACTACGAGGCCTTAAGGCTGAAGCCAATATGGAAGTACCTTAAAGTACCACCGACAGCCATTAGATGATGGCTCCAAAAAGTCCCTGGCTCCAATTTCCTTTGTATAATAAACCATATTGATATAGGCATCTTTATTTGTAGTGAAACAGCATAATGCCTGCATGCACCAGCTGGGCAGAAAAAAGTAGATCTTAGCTCAAATCTTATCTTAAATCAAAATTCTGTATGATTAATAATAATAAACAATTATATATAATTCAGAGTCAAGTTATTGATGGACGTATATAAATATGATTGAGGCTATAAAAAGGTCTTATAGGATCACTAGCTGTTTATTAAATGCAAAATAAACATGATAATGGACCATTTGAAACAGCACTGTTGGATTATAAACATTCATTGTACAAATATTTCACTGACAGTGGTCAGTCATACTTTTACAAGGCCCTATAACTTGTTTATGATAAGACTGAGTACAAGTTGTCCACCGATATCTTCCGAGATGAGAGGAGCCACGGGGTCCTCATTCGCCTCCAGCACTACTTCTCCTTGCCTTGGAAGCAGGATTCTCTTTTGAACACAAATGTTGTGCAGCACTGCAGTGGTAGCAATGATGACAGACACGTTCAGGATGCATTCGCATTTCACTGTGGAGGCAGTGACACCTAAAAACATAGCACCATAGACATAGGCCTAGTTATATATAATTAGGTTTAAAACAATCTTTGTTAGTGGTGTTTATGCCCATAAACTAATTATTAACATACATTTGAGTACCCCAGTACAGCACTTCTTATGTGATGACAGGTGTTATTAACCACTGCTTCAGTGGGTATCCACTGCCTCCACGGAGAAGACCATTTACTCTCGCTGCCTCAAATTCCCAAAGAAGGGCGCTACCCAGAGAGTGCGAGCATCATCTTCTTGCATCGAGGTTGACAATGGCCATGCCTGAGTTGTAGACAATTTATATATTAATTAAAAATATATTAATAACCCTTTTGATAAACATGCAAATATTTGTAGTCAGAGGGGGCTTGGAGACAAACATAAGTAACATCAATACACCTGATAATATCTGGTTGTCTTTACGCCCTTCTGTTATTTATTCTGTGAACAAGATGCACTGCCACTGTTGTGCTTATTCTCTGGTTGTGTGATTATTATTTTTTTTTTTTTTATTATTACCATGGATGCTAATCTAACTTCAACTGGTCCATACTAGGTGAAAAAGTTACACCCAGGGATTACAGGGATTAAGTCTAAATCATGCATCAGTCATAACCTTAAGTTGGTTAAGTTATGTTCTAAATCGGATGTAAGATTACTCCCACATATATGTCCAGCTGGTACACTACGGGTTTAAGGTGGCATTTAGTCATACAATGTTGTATGTATGTATTCATGGGTGAACATTGTTAAGGTAATATGGTATAAGGCTTTACATATGATGACATGCTTTGAATTTCAACGTAATAGGAATACAATGGAAATGAGAGGTTCTGCCTTTGCATCTAACCTCTCCACACAGTCCATTTTAATGAGGCCTCATTGGACTGACAGTCTGAAAGAGGTCAGTCTGATGTTGTGTGATGTGCAAGGAGAAATCACACATTTCATGCAAAATTAGACTAAGGTCAGCAAAGAATATCAGCATCTCTTACTGCAGATGCTGAGCACAACATTTAAAAGCCCGTTGAAATGTAGACATACAAAGGAGGATCTTAGCAAAATAGAGCCAGAAAGCTTAATTTCTTGACTTTATTTGTCACAATAAAGTCACAAAACAGAATTTTCTTTTTGTACATATCTGTGTTATTATCAAAATGAAGCTCAAATTAAGTAACCTATTTATGTGTTTATTATTTATGCTTCATAACTATTGTTGCTCATCTTGAACATAGAAAGCAGCTTAAAATGTACAGTACACTAATTGCTGACAGTATAGCATTTTGTTCAACTAGTATTTGCATAATCACACACATGCTTACAATTTGAATTGGCAACAATCCCAAACATTTACTGATTAAATTGGACAAAGCAGCTGTTTTTTTTTAGTTTTTTTTTTAAATAATGGAAGACTGTTTTAATAGTGCATTCTTCGCAGTAGTTTTCAGTCTCTGTACATGTGAATCTTTGCTAATGGCAAGATTCAAAGGTTCAGAGTTTATGTGTACAGCTAACAGCTAGGAAGCATCAGGGTCCTCGAGGGCCTTAAGATATTCTAAAAAGTACAATTTAAAAAACGTTATACCACCATGCCAGCTGATTTTATTCTGGCCACCGCTGCCACTGTTTTGTTTAAGTTAGGGGTTATTTGACTAAATGGTCATTATGCAGTATTACTGGTCAATGTGTAAATTTACCAACTCAGCGGTATTTTGTTGGTTTTGTGTTGTAGAAGGGGAGGGTGAATATGTTTTGCACCCCAGCCCACAATATTCCACTGAAGTGTGCACACACACACACAGCTTGTGTGACGATGTGATTATTTGTAAGGCGGATTTGCATTTTGCTCAAGTAATTAGCTGTGTTTTGTTTTGTGATGATAACTCTCACTCTCTCCATGCAGTTTTATTTTTTTGTTTCAGAGCTGGAATTGTCATAAGTAACTTTTGCAGTACTTTAGGACAGGACACAGTAAGATAGGCTGCTCATTTGCTTTTTTTTCTTGACGAGAGAAGAGAGGTCACAGGGTCAATGTTTACGAGTTACGGTTCACTACTGACAGCTACTAATTGGCGACTGTGACCTTTTTTTCTTACATATTACCCAACTCACCTGTGTTGAATATGAACACATGCTAAATGCAAATTTAGCATGTGTACATGCTAAATTAGCCCCCCCCCCTTGCTTCACTTGCACTGTGTGCCCTCTTTCTTTGATGACAAGCTTTACAGTAACAGATTAGTACTGAATCAGTGTTTGGCGGCACAGAGGATCAGCATACATCTCTGTATACAGTATAGGCTACGTCTCCTTGTACATGCTGTATGTCAAAGACAAACACTACCTGAGTTTAGCAAAGTTAAATCAACCATGACAGTCCCTGCTCTCTGTGGCCCCCGCGGTTAAAAGCTGCGTTTGGTGTGAAGACCTTCGCTTTCTGTTTGTGCTAAGAAGCTATACCCTTGTCACATCAGTCTATCCAATTCAGCAGCACAACATGATGGCTCCTCGTGAGAGCCCTCCAGCCCCACCTCCAACCTGAATGCACTCTCATCACTTACGATAACAGTAGCTTTTGACTAAAAGACAGTAGGACGCCTCCCAAACCACGTACCCACTTAAGTCATTTTAAGAGCCAGATAGCAGGATCACATTGTCGGGAAACTAGAGCTAAAGACGTTACTCTTCCACAAATGCCCATGTAACCCTTTGAAAATGTATTATTGAAGCACCTTTGTGGGTTCTTGGAGAAGTAAAGCATCACTGTCACTTGTCAGACTAAATTACATCAATTGCACATCCACACACATGCAAACACAGGCACACAGTCCCAATGTCGTACAAAAAAAGACTCAGGCATCACTACAGGTTTTTTTGTCAGCATCTGTCTGGTGTTCAGCCCTAAATAATACTTATCATCATGTTTGTGCAACCAATTTGCCAAAGACAAACAGTCTTTACTCAGTCTCCTGTCCTTTTTAAAGAATCACATGACCTTTCTGTGGGTCATCTTCATTTGTTGGCTGTCTATTAGTATCTGCCTGCTAAAAGGTCACTTTCTCTTTGACAGAACAGGAAAAAAACTCTTCACACATATTTGAGCAATATTGAGCTGATTTTTAAACGGGGAAGTTTCTCAGGGTACTTTATATGTGCAATCTGTGGCAGTTGAGACATTTAATATTTGTTTAAACAGGTTTAGGATGGTGTGTTCACAAAACTGACATTTACTGTTTTTAATTTTCTGCTGCAAAAGAGAGATCACAACTAAAACTAAAGGTTTATTCACATCCAGCTTATTTCTTATTTGGAATATTGAAATCATTAAAATACATGAACAAACAATTCTCTTATACAGTGTGTCTTATGATACTGTTTCAGTTACAAAGTCATTATTCAGTAACACCAAAAATTGGATTAGATCACTGGTATATAAATGTTATGTCTAAATTATTTTTTTTTACCCGCCTTTACCAAACATTACTGCTGACATGTAAGGAGGAGTTTAACTAGACATATGGCAGAGATGTACATAGGAGCCTCACATTATGTTTTATCCAGGAGCAAACACCCACTCCCTACATGCACCACAATGTGTTTTGAATGAGGATTATCCTAGACTGACAGATAAGGAAACTGCACAGAAGTACAAGGCTGGAGTTATTTTGTTTTATGTTCTGGTGCATAACATTGCCTCAAACAATGAAGATAAGAACATTTAAAAAAAAAAAGTCTTTATCTTTTTCTAAAATTAAACACGTCTTATCAGTTTGTCATGTGAGTAACCATGGACCAAGATCTAACAATGAAGAAACATATCTGATAAGCTTAAATTATATATTTGTGACTGTGAACATTATCAAAGAGTGTCATGGATGCTAATAAAGTCCTGTATGATCACACTGTACAGGAACATAGTCTGCTGTTTGCAGAATTTCTCATTGAACAGTGACCTGCTCCGACAGGGATAAACCTAGCAGTGCTGCACCCTGATGCTGACAGCTGCCATGCCAAGTTTTCCTGGAACCTCTCCTCATTAATTCACAGGTCGATGGTCATCATGAAAAAAAAAAAAAAAAAAAAAAATAGGGCACACGGACTCCCCTGCAGTGCTCACTGACAGTTACGTTATTATTAAAGATGATTATAATTATAATAATGCTTATGTTTTAGAGGATCTGCTAGATATAGAGGTGCAATTAAATTAAATCCTGCTAGATATAGAGTCTCCTGCCTCAGTGGGCTTCACTGTACTCATCAAAATATAGACTATTTTTCAAATCAGTAATTTTATCACATGGCAGTGTAAAAACCCTCCAAGGGTGCACTAGGTTGAATACATCAAAAATAATACTAGCCTTTTTGGAAAAAGAGGCAAATACATACCAAAAACTAGATCCCATTCAGAGTGAGTATCAAGATGATATGGTAGACTAAACTCAAACTGACCTTTTGTGATATTATCTGTGTTGAACTGTGCCTAAATGTTAGTTGCTGGTTTAATGAGGGTAACATGTGCAAACCACTTATTAAATGCTGTGAAAGGGAAGCATACAGTGCCCTAGATGAGAAGAAGAAATAAGGAAACTACTGCAAAGTCAAGTATTTTGGGGGTAAAATCATCTATGTTTAGATAGATAGATGGTTAGATAAGTACACAGGCAGACAGGGTGAAAATGAAAGCCTTGTATGTGCACTATACTGAAACACTCCATTCAAGAAAGTAAAAGACATCAGAATCTTTCTTATTTTTCTCATGACAGCAGTATAATAACCCACTGCAGTGTTATTTTTCCTTTTGTGGCTTTGGTCCAAGGCTAAAGTCTCACCACCACATACAATAGCTTCTCACACACCATTGTCTGTTCATAATGCACCAAAGAATGTCACTTTGACAGAGTCTACAGTATCTGCTGTCAGTGGTGCATGCTAGGACGCTCATCCCTAAAGGTTTTGCAAGCAGGTGCCGTCGACCACGTACATCAACAAGTCTGTGTGTATTAGCATTAGTTTTAACATTTCTCAAGTGAAGAGTGGATCTTTGCCAGTAAATTTTAACTGAAAGTCAATGTATTAGCAAGTATTTAAGTATTCAATGTCTTTTGTGTGAAGCACACTGTATTTTTCTTGAGATTTAATGTGCTATATAAATAAGGTTTTGTTTGCTGTGCTGTTATGCTTTGTTAAGTATTATGATGGAAATACGTGCAAAGTGCTTGCTCAAGGAATTATCTACAATAATTGTTGGCTTAAATGTAAATTTAAATCATCTTAAAGCTTCTATTTTTCACTCGACCTAAACGTATGTCTAGATCTTTCACAATGGCATTAAATAGTAAACATTTCTCCCACTAATTTATAAAGGTAAGGTCTATAAAGATTAATTGGATTGATTACATAACATTAACATAACTTATTAACTAAGCTCAGCTGCTACTGACACTTAAAAAGGACTTAATGAGAGGGATTTTCAACACCAGTAATGAAGTTGTTTGATTAAACAGCTTGTCTAAGCAACATTTACAATTTTGACAAAAACAATACCTAATGCCTGAAGTCAAATATAATTTCAAATGATTTTAGTTTTGTCCAGTGAAGTTGTTTTCATTTCAGTGACATTTGGAACATTTAAATTATAAATACTAACCACTTCAGATTCTCCACCTCACTCCACTCCACCACTGCTGCTGCGAGTCAACAATGTGTACAGCTTGATGTTGAGGGTTGCCAGATCATCAGGTCAAGTATCCCACATATCCCGCGCTTTCACTCTTTATCATAATAGCACACGTTTTTCTGCAGAAAACATGCACACCTGGTAACTCTTACTGTTAACATCACGTGGAGTTAAAACAACTAGATTGTTTGAGATTAGTAAAAATATTGGTACAATCCAGCTTGATATTGGGACATGTACATCCATCCATATTTAAATCTACACCCATGACACAGATAAATAAATAAATCATTGGCTATGCTACCGAGAGTCCTATTCAGCCCTATACACATGTAAGGAGAACTACCTCCCCTCTAAAAAGTCTTTGTAAGCTGAATCACTTCTGGACAAGTAGGGCAGAGATTTGATGCTGCTGTGCACAATGGATGAAATACTCAGTAGGGGATATGAATTGGATGTTCCTTGAGTACCAGAAATCATGAATTATAAGAACTAGACAAAAGGCTTTTCCATCTGTCTTTTGCTCTACTTCCAAAATGCATTGGTAATATGACACATTTACATGTGTTGACATACAGTATTTTATATGTTCTTTGACTGACGTTGACACAAAGTGAAATTGAAATTGAACTCATTGAATTTCTTATTTAGTTGAATGAAAAGACGTTCCCAGAAAATTCATGGATGGTCGAGTCCATTCATCATCTTCACAAAATCTTTTTTATTTTTTTGTCCTTGCTCTCTCATTTACACCGATGCTGTTTGTGTGGATTACCATAATATTCAGTAATTTTCCATGTGCCGAAAATCCCTTCTATGACTTCTATAAGTCTGGAACAAATGGACATCATCCATCTTTTTACATCGTATTGTGAGATGCACTTTCAGCCCTATTATTTTTGTGTCTTTTGTGGATGTAGCTGTTACAGCTCACTAAATTACTCAGACAGTATGTTGTACACAGCTGTGGTAATTGTACGCAGATACATAAACATCTGATTTATCAAACCAGCTTCAAATTATCATGCTGCCAGTACAGCCCTGGCTTTATATTTACTTGTGTCCTGTGCCTTGTTTAGTCTGTTTAGCGCTCTTAGGCTTCCTGCCATCTTATTGAAAATGAAAAATGCTTCTGGAAAACAAGTGACAGTGTGCACCGATGCTGACAGAACAAAAGATCGAAAATATATCACACAGTCACACAGACCTTTAGAAAAATAAATTCTGATTTTAAAGAGCCACACATTTTGAGCTGAGCTGGTGGAGATCAAAGCAGAGCTATAATGAGAGTAAATGTCGGACCTACATTTTACAGGTGACCAAAAACATGACATTATTGAAATTGTTTTGTGTCTGTTAGATGCGTTCAGGGGCAACTGAACAACTACCCAGCTTTTAACACTATTCAGCCACACGTGTTAGTAGAAAAGCTAATTCACCTTAACTGGATTTTAATCTAGTTGGCTGTACATCTTGACTGATAGGTCCCAGTGTGTGAGGGTAAATAGCTCTTATTCCAATCAGCTGCACTCCTCTACACCTGACCACTGTTCTCGATAACAAACTGTGTTTTCAATTTCATGTTGCTTCCACAATAAAACAGGTCCAACAACATTTTTTTTAACTGAGGAAACTGCTTTCTTTTAATGTTTCGTCTGAGTTTTAATGTTCTGCATTGTTGCTTGGTATTGATTAAAACTGGCTTACCAACCTTTATAAGAGGCGGGTGTTCAGAAAGGCCATTTCCCTTCAGAAGTGCCAAGATTGAGAGACAATATCTGAAGGTGCATGTTATGAGCACTAAGAGATATATTTTTTCTTTTGTCCCTGCTGCCATTTACTGGTAGTGTGATATTATCTATTATATAAATGGTTGATATTATCTTACTGTCTGCTTTATCACAGACTGCTTACTTGACTTCTGCACATTGACCTTGATGCTGAATGAACGCCTTCAAATCACACTGCTTATTGCTTCCTCTTGCTTGTTGTTGTTTTGGTGTTTTTGTGTGATTTGTGCGTTATTGTATATCCTGGCTGCAAACCAATGTCACTGTAAGGGACAATTCAGATACTTTGAGACTTGTGAATCTTTGATATGGACCCACCTCGGGCCAGTGCATTCCTAGAACACTGTTGTCTGAAACAGCATTTTCTCAGTTGTCCTCTAAGCAACCAGCGCCAACATCTTTAACCTCATGGGATACTGTATCGCTGTATTGATCTCTGATCAATACATGAGCTACTTAAGAATCCATGGGATGTTTGTTTGCAGTCATGGACTAGCTTGGTCCTCTGTAATCTGTCACAGTGAAAATGATCATACCAAATATACAAAAATTGTGAACCTTTTAATTGTGGTTTAGACCAATAATAATGAACTTCCTGTGTGCTGCACCTTTAGATTTCAAATTCTATGTAATAGCTTACCCCAGTGGTTTAAAAATGCATATTCAACATCCCGGGAACTAGGCCCAATTGAGAATATTAGCTCAAACACAAACAACAACCTTCAGGGAAAGACAGTAAATATTAAGTTAAAAAAAAATCTTGTTATTGGATGAGTAAAACTCTGTAATCTCATTTGCATAGTCCCTTGGGAGAGCTACTACAGTATATGTGTTTTTAAATTCCTTTAAATAGCCACTCCTCATGAAAACCCACACACCACATGCCCCGCAGCTGAGGCTGTCTTCCAATCGAGATTTTTGTAATGACACATTAAGAGCCGACAGAACAGATAATTTACATAGCATGGTATGAACATAATAGTCACGTATATCTATCCATATATCCATCTATCTCTCTATCCATTTTTGTGCAGAACACCTGAATAGCTTCAGGGTCAGTATAGGGAGTGTCCGAGACCCATTTTAATGTACATATTGGTATTAAAAATGTTTAAAATACATAATAAATCTCAAGAAATGCAAGTGTTCCTTTATCAGGCTTTTAATAGTTTATACACTAAAATGTTCAAATTGTAGCACCGTCAATGTCAAATTAGAGATCAAGATCAAGGCAGGGAAGGCCCCAGGCCCGGACGGCATTAACCCCAGGCTCCCCAGGACTGTGCTGACCAGCTCTGTGGTGTCGTCAGGCGCTTATTCAACCTGTGCCTGAGCCTGGAGAAGGTCCCAGCCTTGTGGAAGATCTCCTGTGTGGTCCCGGTACCAAAGACGCATCGCCCCAAGGAGCCTAACCATTTCAGGCCTGTTGCCCTGACTTCTCACCTGATGAAGACTATGGAGAGGATCTTCCTGAGACACTTAAGAACGCCGGTGGAAACACTGCTGGATCCCCTGCAGTTTGCTTACCAGCCTGGGATCGGGGTGGATGACGCAGTACTATACCTGCTCCACAGATCGCTGCGCTACCTGGAGGACAGCAGGAGCGCTGTGAGGGTCATGTTTTTTGACTTCTCCAGTGCGTTTAACACCATCCAGCCTTCAATGCTCAGAGTGAAAATGGAAAGTGTGGGAGTAGACCAACACCTGGCCGCGTGGACAACAGACTACCTCACCAACAGACCACAGTTTGTGAAGCTCCAGCACTGTGTGTCTGACGTAGTGCTCTGCAGCACAGGTGCTCCTCAGGGTACGGTGCTCTCCCCCCTTCCTCTTCACCCTCTACACCTCGGACTTCACCCACAACACCGCCCACTGCCACATCCAGAAGTTCTACGATGACACAGCCGTCGTTGGATGTGTTTCAGATCAGGACGATCATCAGGGACTTTGTCAGGTGGTGTTAACTAAACCAGCTTCAGCTCAACACCAGCAAGACAAAAGAGATGATCGTAAACTTCCAGAGGAAAGCATCCCACTTCACACCGGTGAACATCCAGGGATCGGGCATAGAGGACACGGACAGGGACAGAAGCAGGCTGAATAGACTTATTAGAAGAGCGAGCTCTGTCCTGGACTGTCCTCTGGACTCCATAGAGCAAGTGGGGGAGAGGAGGATGTTAGCTAAGCTGACATCCATCACGGACAACTCCTCTCACCCCCTACATAACACTGTGGGGTCTCTGAGCAGCTCCTTTAGCAGCAGACTGATACACCCACGGTGTAAGAAGGAGAGGTTCCACAGGTCCTTCATCCCTGCTGCTGTGAGACTTTACAACATCTGCACTTGATCATGTTGTAGTCTCCTGTTCATGTCCCATTGCTATTTTTTTGTTCTTGTTTTTTTTTTTTTTTTGTTTCGTTTATGTTCTACCTTAGTACTTGTTTTGTAAATCTGCACATTCTACTTTTTGTAAATATGTACACTTGTGTTTCCCTCCTTGATTCTATTTTCTGCTGCTGTTAACAAGTGAATTTCCCCGTTATGGGATAAATAAAGTATTATCTTATCTTATCTTATTTTATCTTATCTTATCTTATCTCAGATTTATTGTACTGTAACGACAGCAGGAACAGGCACCCATAGAGGTTAGTGCAGTTTCCTTTATTATGAGTTAGAGGTCCAAGTTATTCATCTTCCAAAAGGGGGAAATGTTGTTTTTTTTTGTAGTGAAGAATATATGGCAAGCTTTGTTGGGTGCTCTTAGTCCCAAAAGAAAAACACATGAGACAATCTTGTGGTAGTGCACCTGCCAAACCATTTCCTTTTGTGTTACTTTGTTCTAAATGTCTCCTTGTTGGAGAAATAGTGGCAGACATTAACATTTGATGTCACATAAGCTCTAAGCCTTTATGTTTCCAGGGGCATTTGCACTTTTTAACAATAGATTGCAATGTCAACACTTTACGGTACAAATATTTATTTCCAGATTAATCTTAACTTTGTTCAAACACATATGTAATATGCTCATTTTATAGAATCTGCTTTCATTTTACAAAATTCTTCTGTCAAGAAAAATGAAATATGAAGAAATCATAGCCAATTCATTAGACAAATTCATTATATTCATTAGATATGTGAATCATTAATCACTGGGGAGGAAAATCAGGCCTTTTGTCAGCGCCATAATAAGCTTTGTATATCACATTAAAGGAACAAATACAGTAAGAACAAATACAAAACAAACAATAATTTGTATGACACGGAGAAGTAATGAAAAAATAATTATGCCATTCAGGGATTTGAGTAGTATTTATTTAGCTCAGCAGCCTTAGAGTGATCTTGAATTATAGATGTTAATAAGTGAAGTTACTCCTCTGGATATATATATATATATATATATATATATATATATATATAATTTGCTTAGATTAAAGGGACCTGTTACCTCAGGTTAGTATTTTCATTAATTCCTGAATATATGTCTGAATATATGTCAGTCTGCTGTTATGAACAGAGCTGCTGACAAGCCATCAAATCACTCAGGCCACAGAAACCAGCAGGTGACGGCACCAACAAGCAGGTGCAAATAGCTTTAAATAGGACTTTACAAAATGTCAATCTCCACACATCACAGAGCAATCTCCACACCCTTAACCCTGACTAACACACCCCAATCCTTCCAGGTCTGGCACAGGAGGAGACTTCCAGTTATACTGTGCAAGCTGTTGGACTGACAGTCAATAATGTCTGTGAGTGACAGTAAGAGCCAAGTTATGCTAGAAAAAAAAACCCAGTTTGTTCAACTTGTCCGACTGCATCAGAAGACAGAAGGGTTTTTCTGAACAGCCACACTCTAAGATGCAGACTCATTTAATTATGGGGATAACAGCATAAACAGTGAGTCTCTACTGGCATTCATAATGTCGTACTCACGGAAAACAAAGAGCTAGAAAGAGTTCAAACCCTGCTTACCTCCATACACCTGGCCATCATGTGTGAATGTGTGAATGTTGGATCGACGGTTTGGGAAAGTTGGTTGAGGATGGAGAGTTGTTGAAGTTGGGAGCTGGAGCATGTTGCTGAGGTAAAAGACGCCACTGTGACCCGGTACTGGATAAGGAATAGAAAAACCTTGTTAATTAAAGATAGCTTATGCAAGCAGTGATAAAATTAATGCCGCTTTGAGTTTTGCCTGTGTTTTACATAGTCATTTGTGTCTTGTTTCAGGTACTAGCAGTATTTTAAAGTTAACCTTAAAAATGTAAAATCAAATATAGATAACAGTACAATCATGTGTTGGCAGTGAACAGATTTCACATATGTTCCATGTTTAACTTTTTTTCTTGTTGTTATGTTGATACAAAATTCAGCAGAAATTGGACAGAATTACTTCAAAATCTATTTTCCAGTATTGTAAAAATCACATTTTAATGTTGTTGGGTGTTAGCTGATAGACACATTTACAAGTGAAAGTTAAGAACAAAACTTTCACATGAGCTGACAGACAGACAGACACCAGCCTCAGTCAGCTGACACATTAGAACAACCTCAGACTTAAGGTCGGTGCCAACATGCAGCATGTTTCAAACTGTGTCATTATCATATTTAGACAAAAGGTGTCCTTATCGGTTTTAGAAAACTGAACATTATTTACAGTTAAACTTGGTGGTGTGGGGTCATATGATTATTATTTATGAAAACATTTCTACATGCTCTTGTACAGAAAAAAAAGCACTCGTTGTTCTTTTTTGTGCCACTCTATTTAAATATATGCCTAATTTTATTCCACTTATCCTCAGGCCTCCAACAATATGCACACTTTTTCTCTCCCGCTTGAATCATATGTTTTTTTTAAGGATGCAATTAAATCTGCAATGTAAAGCAGCAGTGGTGCTAGAGCTTGTCTGCTGTACTCCGGTGAAATACTACATAGATAATGTCTTTTATTTAGCAGCTTCTCTTTGTTTGTCTCACAGCTGGGCATCATTGATTTACATAGCGAGTGATAGAGAATAAAGCCACGTAATTCTCCTGTTATCAGCATTTCTCGGTCACTCAATCAAGCCTTATCGTACTGCACTGCTAGTTGTGTAATGACAGCAATAAATCTAAAAAACAAACACCTCCCTTGAAGTTCGTTTTAAGTTTCAGGAGTTTCAAGATAGATTTACACCCTACTTAAATATACGGAGTATACTTGTGTTTAAAGCAGCATATCAGCCAAGAGAAAAAAAATGAAAACCTTATCCTTCTGGAGATTGCATTAAGTCACGCCATTGCGCCAACATTCATATTTTAATAAGTGATGCACAGATTGGAAACATTCCCCATTCCCCAGATGTATTTTACATTTTTAATCCGTTTTGTTTGCCTATTTATTTGTGTTTTATCTCAAAGCTTGCTATCATATTGTAATGGAATTAAGTTTAAAGTATTAAACCATGGGACAAGGTGTAAATAATTTGACTGTGGTGTAAATCTAGATTTAAAAATGTATCTAGGACTTTTGTAATGGGGCATTTCATTAAGATAGTTTGACTCATCACAGGAGAGTACTGCTGTGGATTACAAAGACACTGCCTTTTAAGGGAACAAATTAGTTTATTGGAAAGACAGTTAAGTTAGGGGATGAGAGCTCAGGACGGACGGATGAGAGGAGGGGAGGGCTCAACCATTATCAACCACTATTGTATCATTTCTAATTCTGCAATGAAAGATTGTGTTTAAGGATTAGTAATCTGTAGTATAAAATGTGTGCAAATCTACACTGTAAATGACTTTATCTTTACTCAATAACATGTGACATGATTGGTGTGCACATATGCATATATGTCATGACTGCTCTTATGTGGTATTGTTTTGTGCACCTATGTGTAAATTGTGCTGCATTTGATGTCAGACCGGTGATTAGCAGTTATTGGTCCACGGACTGTCATTTACCAGGATGTTGCCACTGATATTACATGTCATTGTGTCCGATAATTTATGTTAGGGATGATATCTGAAAAGTTGTTTTTTCTGTTGATTCCTGACAGCAAACCACTCTACTCTTTGCAGCATATGGTTCTTTTCCCCTACGTCATCCATTACAATCATGGACAATCTTGTTGGGTGTTACACAGTCAGGTCTCTGGATCTGAACCAGTGACATTACAATCACAAACCCATTTATGTAGACTTCCAGCTGGAAAAAAAACTTCTGTACTATTACTACATACGTAAGTCTGGCTCTCCTTTTTCACCCTTTTTAATATTTCTTCCCATTTCTATCTCATGAGAAAACAAGATATTCTAACAATGTGAGGCCACAAGAGTCACCGCAGGCTGAGTAAAAAAGAACAAAACCTTTTCATCCATAATTCTGTAGAGCTAAGTGTATTCTCTCACTACTAATAAGCTTGTGGACAGAAACATGCTCAGCTTTCAAAGTCAAGTGGTGAGTTGCTATTTAATATTCACCATATCTGAATAATACATCAACGCTACTGAGGAAAATTGTCAACATAAACCACAGTGTATGAACTAATCTATCTCCGAGACAAATTCTGCATGCCATAACCCTGTTAGAGAAAGAGAACAAATGAGAGTACCACCAACAAACAACATAAAGAATTAAATTATACCAGCTGTTTCTGAAAAGTGTAAGTGGAGTGGAGTTGTTCAGGGTGACTGGTTGAGTCTTACAGCAGAGTCTTCTTCTGTCTAATTCTGAATAATTATAATTTAACAGCTATAGACAGTAGCTCAGTCCATAGGGACTTGGCTTGAGAAACCGGAGGGTGGCGGTTCAAGTCCCACATGGACCAAAATATGGAAGGTGGGCTGGTAGCTGGAGAGGTGCCAGTTCACCTCCTGGGCACTGCCGAGGGGCCCTTGAGCAAGGCACCGACCCCCCAAAAAACTGCTCACTGGGCGCCGGCTTGGCGGGCTGCCCATCACTCCACCATCTCTCTCCACTTTGCATGTATATATATGCCATCTATGCCTGTACTGCATGTCTGTGCCATTGCATGTGTGTGTGTATAAATGCATGTATGAAAAAATAGAGTGATAAGTAAATTTCCCCATTGAGGGATAAATAAAGTATATCTTCTTCTTTTGCCATAGCCTGGTGAAATCATCCTGATCGGTAGAACAGACTGAAATCCAGACTGATACATATAGTAGATAATTTTGCCATCCATTAATAGGATTATATTTGTTTGTGTTTAAGCCTTTAATACATCCTGTGGATGTTTTTTTTTTTTATTCATTTAAGTCCGTGGAAAATCTGAAGATGATCAAATAACAAGCAGTATAAATGACGACTGAAACCAATACGTCATCATCAAGGACAATAGTATATCTAGGAAGAACGCCTTTGAACATTAACATAATTCTGATTCACAATGCACTGTAATTGCAATGAAGTGTAGAAAAAGTGGCAATGTCTATATGTCTAAGATGGCGCTGTCTTGATCCTTCTCTAACAAACAAAACAACAAGTCGTTCTAGGCACTTATGTGTTACTTTGTGCGTCTGCAAGCCCTATGGCACTTATGACAGTCTGTGTTAAGGCACGTGAAGGCTTCTCCTGGATCTACTGTGGCTTTGGACAGAAGTGGCTGCCAAATGAACTAAATGTAAATGTAAATGAATTTCATACAGCAGCTAAATTATTTCACTTAACTCCAACCGAGCAGTGACAACCCAAAAGCTGTTGATAGATATATATGATTTGAGACTGAATTATTCATAAATCACAAACAAACAATATGTTTTTATCATCTTCATTGTATTCCCTTGGTCTAGGTCTTACTAGAAAACCTGGGTTCCCAGCTTTGAATGATGGGAAGTAACCAGTATGGACAACACTCCAGTCATTGGATGACTAATGATCATCCAACTATCCCTAGAAATCATATTCATAATAAACACAGTACAGGTATATACCAACATTTAGTGCCCATCATCAATCAATTTTGATAGGGGATATTCCTTTAACACACATCTATTAAAGTCAATACTTTAAACTGATGGCACATTTAAGCCTTATAGTTAATCATCTAGTCAAGAATTAGTAGTTAGAAGCTGGTATATTCATTTTATACATTTCATAAAAGAAAGGATTGCAACTTTACAGCTGCTTGCTCGAGAATATATTATGTACACAAAATTACATTACACTAACTTACTATTTATTGCAAATCCAAGCTGTGCATGACTGCAGGTTTATATTTGTTCTCTTTAGCATGCCACTTACTGTCACTAGAGAAGGATCAAACTCAAGACTGATTCAAATTACAGTAGTAGTGCAGGACTTTCAAAATTCAATGGGAAAAAAAGAAGTCTTAATTATTTTTATCATATTCAAATGGTGGCTTGGTGGCCTTGTCTTGAACCCACAAAATCTTTTGGCCTTCCCAGATGAACAATGGAAAGTACTGCAGTGATTAGAGGACAAAGAAAGAATTGTGTTTGACCAAATTGGACTTTGGACTATCATAAACCTTTCCATCAAACAAATGTATTCAGACTGAAGGAAGACTTTAGCAGCTCTTTAAAAACATAGACCATTGCATGAAACCCACCAGCCGCAAATGGTTTTCAGTCTGGCAGGAAAGACATAATTAATGACGCCCATCTAATGACTATTAGCTAAGTGTGGCCCAGAGCAGAGGGGCAAAATGATGCTTTTAATGAAAATCATCAAGTTGAACCATTCATTGGACAATTATCTGTAAATTTGTTTAAAGTATCTGATTGAGTGCTAGTAGAGACAGTTATTGGTTTGCTTAGAAGTCAGTAGAGAGCAGTGAAACTGAGGATCGGCGTCTTCTGAAGCACAAACCCGCACTAAATGCAACGGTCAATGCAGATATAATCAAATGCTTGTCAACAGTGTCAAAGAGTCCTACAGAGGTATTCACTAGGGATGAATGGTCCTTTATTTATGCTTTTTTTTCTTTTTACTAAGTGTCTATTGTCAGTGTTTCCACTGGATGCAAGTACCCTGCCACTGTAGAAATATGACTGGCATCATTTGCTCGAACGCTGTTCCTGTTATTGGCGGCTTGACTCACTGCGTCTGCATTTATTCTGAACACTGACAAACATGTCAATTCAGAGAGCACAATGTAGTTAAGTAGTTCACTTTCCACAAAAAGTACCAGTCTGTCAGTCGCATGTTGTTGAAACAGTCACTTTACATATCTGTATCGCTGAGAACTGACTATTGAAATGTCACATTTACTTACTCAATGATTTGTTGAGTGGGTTGTGTACCATGACCAATGGGTGGGCACATGAACATAATAATATGCAAAAGATGTTGAGGAATACTATATATCATCAGCAGTTCTATATGTTACTGTTTGAAAATAATAATACCAAACAGTACTGCTCAACATGGTCTTATTGATGTCCAAAACTGCTTCATAACGTTACAAAGCTTTGGATTTGTCGATGTTTTGCATGTTCCCTTGCCTTGTGTGAAAGGGAACAACATCACTTCAGCTTTCCTGCTTGTGAATCAAGGTGACAAGAAGGTAGAGATGTATGAGGTACAATCGCATTCATCTACGACAACTGGGACAGGGCTGAATCTCAACTGGCTCTGGATGACTGAAAGCCAGAGAGAGACTGAGGTGAAGACACCGGAAGTGATAGGAGGAGGCACGGGTGCCTCTTGGGGTGGAGAGAGCACATGAATATGATGCAGTAAGCAGTGTGCAAATTAGTCTGAGGGGAGGGTTCAGTGGTACAAGTCAAGTGCTGAGTTCTTTGTTTTCCAGTTGCTCATATAGCCTGTAGGAAAACAGGGTGACTAGTCAAAATTTGCAGGCTGTGCCAAGCCCTCCTGTCCTACTTGTTTGTCCCAGATCTGCTGATGCAGTCCGCTCCCTTTTTTCTCTACATTTTTTTTTCCAGCTGTGGGCATTTATTATTCAAGCCATTCCTTTTGAATTCTCCCTCGTCCGTGTTTTGCATAAGGATTAGCAATGCAGCACTTGTTATATTTTTCAAAGCAATATCCAAATACTTGACTAACACTAAATAGGATTCAAGGTGGAATTTCTTTGTTGCCCATTTAGCAGGGCAGTATCCAGATTCAGTGCTTCTTACAAGGCTTATAGTCTTAGATAAGATCACTCAACACAGCTCAGTATGCTCTATGCTGAGTGGATCCTGGCCTATCTGAGGATGTAAGAGCTACTCCCAGAGGGAAAACAAATGCAAAGTCAGCTGCATCCATGCCTCATCACGTGGGGAGTTTCCTCCTCTTTGCTTTTTCTTTTTGCACTTAACTGACATGTTTTCCCCTAAACACGGTCTGTGCTGGGCCTGTATTAGCAAATTAAGCTTACTTTATTCTACTGTTTCTACCCACACAGCTCAGGAAGAATGATAATATATTTCATACAGAAAGTTGAAATGTACTGAAGCAATGCTAATTAAAAGAAAGGGAGTACACTGTTGTTTATATGTGTGATGATTAGGCTCAGCACTCAGTCCTTACTCGTGCCCTTGACAGTATTCCCTTCCCTACACATCATGGAGCCATCAGTGATAGAAAACTGAGCATCAACATGATGCCAACAGGGCTTACTGAAGTGAATCTTGGAAGTTCATTAAAAATCTTATCTGAAGATGTTTTAAGTGATGTGATTAGGTTTGTGGAGGACCTTGTGGAGTTTCTGAGAAGCATCCCACTGGTTGATATCTCACCCTCTTTATAATTAATTTCTCTCCTATGAAAAAACAGCATCAGATACTGTTCAGATATCCTAAGAGGCATTATGCAACAATTACACAGAGGATTGCACTACATGAATATGAATTATTGACCTGATAAGTTGTAAATATTGTGCATGGCAAAAGAGAGCCAGTCCCTCAGAAACAGCTACACCAGTTGATTTGGGCATTTTATCTTTATATACAATAATCTCCTTATAGCTACAACCCAAAGATTGAATCATGGTTAAATCAAATTGTCCTAAAATCTTGCGAGACTAGCTATACCAACCGTTGCAATTTCCTGCAGACCAACTGCATTTTTTTTTTTTCAAAATCTTGTCACGTACTATAACTTTGCCGCTCACAGTAAATTATTTCCAACTGTCACTGAGCTATTTCAACATTTTCTACTTGACCCTGCAAAGCAAAGCACAACACTCCTCTGTGCTTTTTCACTCTTATGTCAACCAAACTGCACAGTTATTCCCTGTTCTCTCAAAGCCCATTTCTCCCCCACTTTCCCAAGGCTATCCACATCACCTGAAAGTAATCCTGCGATATGCACCTGCTGCCATGATCAACAGCAAGGCTACCACAGGGGAAACATAAACAGAGAGAAAATCCTTTGGCTATGTGGTTTCCTGTTCTCTGGTAAGTCAATTAAGCAGCAAATGACCCATAGAATCCACTGTAATAAGCCAAGCACTACAGAATTCCCTTTAATATATCATAATCATGACAGTAATTGGATTGGACGCTTGATTGCATTTTCTCAAGCTGTAAAGATACTTCACTAACAAAACAATAAAAATAAAAGGGCTGCCAATAATAGGAGTTATAAAATTCGTTCTTTTTAGTCAAGTGGTGCTGAACAACAGAGGTGGAAGCCTCAATTATGAGCTATACTTCCTCTGTGGTAAATAAACACCTCATTTTGCAGTAAATGCAGGATCCAGATGTACTTAATGTTAATAACTCAAAATTACAGTGAAGTGATCCATGATAATCCAGTGCAGATTACAGCAAAAAATACATTTGAGGGCAATCTTTGCTGTCATTATGATGGTGGCAATGTAAAAGACACAGTTGAATATCAATGGCACACAGAGGTATATGTAGTTATTATGGGGGAAAATTGCCCTCAGGGTGCTATGACTTTGAAATAGTGGTCATAAATGTTTATATACTGCCTGAAATAGGTGTGCGTGTACAGTACTACACATAGAAGTGGAAACACATGAAAAACAAGAAGCTCACCGCTTTATAAGATCTCTCAATTAGAGCTACCTGTTCATTTCACCATTATTTGGTTTTAGTGTATCAAACACGTTTTGGGTTTTAGTTTTAAATCTATTCTGTTAGTGTACATTTTGTAGATGAGTAAATTGCTATTTTATAGAATGGATAGTTTTGATCCTTGATTAAGATCAGCTGAGCTGCCTTCGAAGCCAATGTAAAATATTCTACAAACACACACCCGTGACAGCATTATATCAGCATTACTGCGCCAAACAAATTGTTTCAAAATGTCAGATTTTGTTGTGATTTTGATTTACTGGGTGGACAGAGCATGATGGAAAGAGATGGACAGGATAGAGGAGGAAGATAAAGAAAGGAGGCACGCTGAAATGAATGGGTGAGAAACTGATAAGCTGGAAAAGTCAACAAAAGAAGCCAGCACGGGACCGTTAACAGACTCCATTCGCTGTTTTCAGAGCTAGTGTGCCGAGAAAGATCTGTCTATTGATTCTAAACCAATCACCAAAATGGAGTTAAACCCTAAGGAGCAATATCTTTGCTTCTGACACTGCACAATTAAAACACACCAAAGAGGAGCACTAACATAATTAAACAATACTTCAACAATTGCACAATTAACAGTGATATCAGATAAAAGTTAATAATCACCCCGGTCTTTAAGCACGGTTGACTTATACTTTCCACTTCATCTTTGTGTTGCTAAATATCACCGAAGAACTACATTGCTTGACGGAAAAATGATTATTTGTTATCAATAAATGACTGCATTATTTGTTGATGTGTGTTTATTTTGATGAAACGCAATAAGCCACTCAAGGCCGTGATTTACATCGATTTTTTATAACAGCTACGAGGGTTTTTTCTTCGCTGTGCCTAACAACACGTAGCTGTTGTAAAATCACGGCTTCTTGTGGCTTGTTGCTTTAATAAGAAGAATCAGCTCATAGTTGAAGAGCTGTAGGTGCCAAGTGCTTATTACAGTATGATACTAGCAGAGCTCCAACATATCATACCAAGGTAAGAAACACCTTTTACTTTGCTATTCTAGTCTTTTGATAAAAAAACATTTACACTCTGCTCGTAGCACAGACACAACACAGGTGCAGCGCAGCTATTTCATATTGAAATTTAATTTATGTGCAGACAAATAGTATAATTTGTAATACGTTTTTCTAAATCTAACTGCAAAGTTAGAAAGAACATTGTGCTGACTTTGGCCTTATATTAAGACTATAGACTGGTGAGAAAAGATGTGATTGAAATAGGAAGTGGTACTCAAGCCAGCTGAGTTATCTTGATGATCACATTTGTCAAATGCCCCACCATTGATTTTGGGAGATAATTATCTTTAGTATGTGACCAAGGTCATTCCACGCGTTTATTGGAAGTGAGAAAATCTTCTGCTATAAAACTAGCCTGCTCCATTACAAATTCATGAGCTTATAATGACTGAATGACATTATCTTCACCACTTTCTTCTCCATCAAAATCTGTTTGATTGATTAAACATTTAAATTTCCATTTTATATGTTTACAGACGGGTGATAAGTAGTTAATATATATTTATATCTGTATTTCATGATTTTTATATCAACACCCAATTAAAAAAAATTAACATTATATGCTTTGAAAAAGTACCACATATCCTGTCACTAGCACTTTTTGTGGAAAATTTGCATATATGTCTTTAATTTGATCATAACTAAGTTGAACTGGCAGGTTTACAAAAGTCATGTCACATCTCATAATTTCCATTTTGTATTACAAGAGACGAATATGTAGGAACATCAAGAAATTTCACATCAAAGCCACCTGAAATTCAAGCATCCCATTGTTATGTTTTAGGAATTTGGATACACTCTTTTGATGTACCTTTCAAAGCCACTCACAGCTATGAGATCTTCCTCATGTGTTTCCTCCAAGGACCTAGAAAAGTGGAAAATAGATTTAATTTAATGTGCAAGTCAGTCTGTTCCAGTAAATCAGTGAATGTGGCCATGTTATCAGGAGTGATGCAACTTGAGATTTTATCAAGTCAATCACAATATCAGTGTTGAAGACATAAAGAAGTTATATTTATTACAGAGAAGTTGTTACATGCTGATCACAGATCACAGCATATGAAAGATGTTACTTGTTGATACATAAGTCAAATTTTGTCAAGTAGTATCAATATTCAGAAGCAAAGGTCGTCGTACGCTTGTTGATACATTTAAAGTCAGCTTGTGAATAATTGCACATTAATACGTACATACATTAATATAATAATGTATCTTGAAATCCATCCACTGATGTTCGCTCTTTTGAGAGACACAGAGAAAGCCACACTTCTCAGCTGCTGAGAATATTAGTTATTACCACTTACACTTTATTCTGATGCTTCCGTCTTTCACAGGTTTGTTTATTGTTGCATGGACCTCATTGGGTGTGAAAGTCAGCTTAAAGTCGTGCAATCAAAGGAGGGTGTCCAGGGCCCTTGACTGGCCTGCTGTGGACTACTCATTCAGATGATTGGATGTCCCTCTGGTAATGTTTACTCTGACTGAAAAGGCCACTTAGCCTGCCACAGAATAAAGATGAGAAGCTTGATGCCCATCATGGTGGTGGCAATACACTTTCTTTGTTAAGCTACTGTAGCTCTAAAAACAAACAGAATGGTGCTGGATGTCTGCGGTTCAGAGGAACCTGGTCATTGTTCACATTGAAAACACACAGCAATAACTGTTTACTCTTTAAAGTTATGATTTTTAAGTATTTAATGAAATCAGACCCCATTTTAATAAAAAATTATAATAGAATAGTTCTTCAATGTAACTACATTGACTATATACCTACCTACCTGCGCTGGATTCAAATTACCACAAATATGCTACGAGGTTTGTTGTCTAGTTGATAACAATCCTCACTGTTCACTCTCTCTACACAGTGTCAGCGTTGTATAAAGTTGTGCTACTAATGCAACCTGAACATTTTCTATTGCAGCTTGAAATGGCAGAACAGAGGGTGGCTTTTATTGATTTTTTTTATTTTTTTTTGAATAAATTAAATTAAATGAAGAGTTGCAGGTGACATGTTGCACGCCTCCAACTCCTCAGCAACTTCACTGTGCCCCTGTTGTGAGGAAAACTACCGCACTCATGAATCTTGAATCATGAAATGTGATTATTTTTGACTGACTTTGTAAAAACACTGTGAGTTTGTTTGGCTGCGCTGTAAACAGATACACCAGTCGTTCTTCTGTTGTATTAACGCTTTTCAAAGAGCGTTTGCTGTAAGTACTAAACCACAGTTGCTTTTACCATGTCAACCACGGGTGTCACCAAACGAGCCAGGATTTAAATCTTAACGATTAAAACCTTAAACAATGAAGCATGGAACCAACAGTTATCAATTTGCAATAGTAGTGCTTTTATTTGTGACAAAAGGCAATGTTTTGCTGTCAGGACAGCACAATTTCAATCATGTGAGTCATTTCAGAGTCAGTTATTGTCAGAGAGATCATTTAAAAAAAACAAAAAAACTTTAACTTAACTTCACTTTAATGAGAGCCATAAATCTTACCAGGAAGAGAAGCAGTGATGTTTAAGTGATATTAAGAAATTTTGAGACTTTTTGAGTTTTTTGGTGAGCTATAATATAAACCACACCTACAAAGTGAGTAGAGTTGGTATCATTCCAGACTAATGATGTTGAACTTCATACAGCTGTCTCTTCTTGTTTGTGAGTTTTAAATTCAACTCTGTGAATAAAGCATGTAACATGAAGATCTGAAGAAAGGTTGAGATTGTGGACCACACTGTGGTTGAGTGTGATGCACTCAAAACGTGTTATTTATTCATGTGGCTGTTATGAGAGAGGAGTATAATAGTGCAATATTCAGTCCAGCCTGAGATGCTCTCTTTGTGACACAGGTTATTGTAAACAGGTTATTTCCTACTCTAGATTGGTGTGGGGAACCAGGTGTCATTTTATAACAGTCATTTGAGGTGACCTACTGACCTTTCATATAGCGGTACTGAAATGGTTTGTTCAGGACAAGGTAACAGCAGAGGTAGTTGCTTTTAATGAAATGTGCTTTATATAAACATAATTCTTAAGGTACCTTAAGGGGTATAATGTCATTGTCACATGTATTGAGCACATTCATTCTCCAAAAAAAGGCAAACATAGACAGTTTGAGTAGTTTTTTTTTTCTAGCATCACTCTCAAGATAGTTCATAGATTGCCATGAAATTAGCTGAGCTCAATCATGATACCCAAGGATGAGCTTTTTTCATCTAAATGACCTCCAAGGCCTTTCCCTTTTCCTACTACATGGCAAAATTAACAATTTTATCACCAAACTGGTAAGCCATAAGAAGAAGCAAAATCTGTCTCAACATTATTGTAGGGATCCCTGTGAGGGAATTATACATGCTGATTTAAAAAAATAAAAAATAAAAGATTTAAATGAAAAAGATGAACAGGATTTTCTTCCTGTGTGGTTGTAAATTAATTAAAAGAATATAAACGTGACAGTTATAAGATTACAATTAATTTTGGCTACCAGGTGTAATTTCTCCAGTAATCAAAAGTATTTGATGGTAATTTTTTTCCATTCTCTTTAGAGAGAGCTCAAATTAACAGTTTATTGATTAATTTCTAGGAATCCTGTAAACCTGTAAATAAGGAGTAAATACAAAATCAACAATACTTTTTAATTCGCAATATGTGGTTTGGAACTTCATGCATCATGGTCTATTTTTCTTTTGCTGGACTTATATGACATATTTAATATATATTTAAGCTTCTGTAGATTTAAATTGTGAGTAAATTAGCCTTTGCTTTAATAATCATTCAACACCAGATAACAAAAACACATAAGTGACATATTATCACCTTTACAGCTAATATAAAGAATGTGTTAGCAAACAATGACTTATTACACATTCAGTGATAACAGAATAATGATAATATTACTTTGGCATTGTTCTTTCTGGTCATTTTGATACAATACTCTCTCCTTTTAGTTCTGGTTTGCTCTCCACAGACTCATAAAGGAAATATCAGGCTCTGGTGGCTAACTCCGTCTGTCCACAGAGCATACAACAAGTTTTTAAAGCCTTTTTTTTTTCTTCCTTCCTTCCTTTTTCTTTTTCTTTTTTTTTTTTTTGCTAAAACAGCTGCCTGCTGCAGCTGGAGATACTGATGAGAGTAGTGAGAGTGAACAAAACAAGTTGCAGGCCATAAAACTAAAACAAGTGATCATAAAGAAACATTAACACTCTGTAGAGCTGAGGATACTGCAGACTTATGCATTGTGGGTTTGCTGCAATGAGACACTTCTTTCACATAAAAGTCATTTCATCCATTCTTAATACATAAAAATATTCATTATAGAAGCTTCAAATATACAAATTTCAGAAATGCTTTTTATTTATGAAAACATGCTGATGCAAAAGCTGCAATAAAACCTGAGAAATGATCCTCTACTACCTAAAAATGCTGACAGTTGTTATGTTTGTTGTTATATTTCCATTTAAGCACTTGCCCTTTAAAAGTCAACTAAGTTTGTTATTTTAATTTATGCCATACATGCATTGGCCAAAGAGTGAATTATTAATTATACTTTTGTTATTGAGGTTCTTTCCAGAGCCATTGATAACAGACAGACAGACCTGCTGTATGTACCCTACATGACTATTGTATTCATACCTCTTGCTATGTAAATGATCTGTTATCTGTTACATAATATGTAAAAGAGAGTTTATTAAAGGCTACACTGACATTATGGTACTGGCTTCATCAGTCCCAGGCAGCCTTTAATTATTTAGTGAAAGAACTCCTTTTGTATGATAAGGAACAGGGAATTTGCTGAGCTTGATTAACGTGTGTTGATGTGCCTTCCTTTGTAGTGTTTGGCAGCTAGCCTCTATCTGCAGAGATGCAAACATTCAGTTCATGTTGAACAAGACACAAGAAAACGGTGTGTGGGAGCTGTGAGACATGCAATTGCCTGGTAGCTAAGCAACCCTAGAGAGCTGCTCTGGAAGACCTTGAGATGTCGTCCATCATATTGCAGGCAAGTATTACTGTTTGGAAGCTCTCTGGGGCTCTCTGGGATTTTTATTTTTTAACCTCAGAAAAGTGTCAGAGCAAGTTGATGGGATGAATCAGAATTTTGGGGAATGAATACATTTTGATGATAAATAGGCCGCCTCAGATCCTTCACTTTACCAAGAGAAATATGATGCACGCTTTAGCTCCACAATGATATTTCAACATGTACTGATGACAGTCATAGAGGTTTTAAGATCAAATTGTTATAATGATGGGGGAACAGAGGCATGAACACCAGTGTTAGAGAGGTGCTGATCACGATGAAAGTACAAGCGTGAAGGAACATAGTCGCACACTCATAGCCACAATGCAAGAATAATTTATTAAGTCACCAATTCTGCTTTCTTTAGCCTCCTCAGCTACCTCTTACATGTGACCTCTGTTTCATAATTCATAGCTGTTTGGCCATAGAACATGGATATCTGAAAATCGCTGCTCCTGCTCATACACAAATGCCCGACTTCGTGGAACTCTGTGGCAGCCAGATAAAAGCAAAGCAAAGTGATTCACCTGTGGCAAGAGGAGCCCTTTGCTTTTAGGGGTCGCTCACCCACACACACAATGTGGGTTCAAAGCATCCCTAACCAAGAGAGCCTGGCAGAAGTTCGGACAGAGAGCGAGAGAAAGAAGGCAGTATGACATATAGGAGAGAGAGAGGAGATGAAGAAAGGGTGTCAGAGGGAAAGAGAAGATGGGAAAGCAGTGACACAGGAAATGGAGAGAGAATGGGGTACTGAGAGTGCACTGGGTAGAAGCAGAGATAGAGATGGAGGGGATAGTGGGGGGCTGCTCAGCCAGCTATGAGAGCAACAGCAGCGTGGGCACTCAAGTAGAATATTTTTCCAACATCATGGCAGGAGAGCCTCAGAGTGCACCTGTTATTAGATGTGTTTATGTTGTGCTAGGTCTTCTCTTCTCTAAAGGAAACAAGTGGCTTACGCTACAGTAGCAATCTTCTCCATAGATGTCAGGAAAAACTAAATGTTAATGAGCATGTGTCCATATCCGTTTTTCAAAATTGAAGGCTGACATGATTTCCATGTGAAATAAAGAAAAATGGTGTGACTCACTCCAGTCTGAACAGCCGACAATCAAACAATGTCAAATAATAGCGCTAGGAAATCAAACAAATCCACAAGTTCTTCATTTAAAAGGATGCATTTGTAATATACAGGATTTTCTGCACAAATTGATCATGGTGTATAAGAAAAGATGATTTGTAGATGTTCACTGTAGTACAGACTTAAATGACTTAATTAAATATGTCATTAAAACAACTACACCTTATATTACTATATGAAAGATCTCTTGGTGCACAGTTATGAACATTAGCTATAGAAACATAGATTTAATGGTCTCCCTGAAGTTGGGTTAATATGAAAAATGTTGTGATGTGTTGTGTTTTTGCAGGTTGGTGTATGTGACGCAAAATAAACTATAGTGCCCATGTTCATGGTGATGAAGTACTGTGCAGTGTGACAGTGTGGTTCAATGATGTGTTTTTAATGGGTTTTTGTACAACTGTGGCATAGAGGAAAACGCCTAAGGATTTTGTAACACAAATAATACCTATACTTTAATAATCAATTTATTGTAAGGGATTTAATGATGCTAAATAAAATATTGAATATTACCAGACTTATCCTATAACATCAAAAAAGTCATCATAGTGACTCGATGTAAAATATATAAAATCATTTCACAGATATATTTTGTTTGAGAACAAAACTATTTGGACACTGAAGCCTGAGCTCCTTTCCTTCCAGCAGCATTGCCTTAGCATTCATTTTAGCATGCAAGATCATACAGCACAACACCTGTCTTAATTACATCAGCCATTCAGCAGAGCTTGTTATGGAACACAACAGACTATTGATCCTTTGGTTGCAATATTTAGTTGCAGTATAATCAATAAGGGAGTACTGATCATGACAGATGGATCAGAGTAAGCAGGAAAGCATAAACAATGTAACACTGTTCATGCACACTTTAAATTACACATACAGTCACACATTTAGGGGTCAAAAGGTTATGAAACTATATACATGACAATGGAAACTTTTTGTTCAGTCAAGGCAGCACTGATAATGTTTCTGCAATATGGAGCAATAAGAGGATAATGAATTTGAGTTTTAATGCAATGTAAAATATTCACAATGTGTGACTTCATAAAAATTAGCAACGTCAGTTTGGTTGTTTGTATCAAAGCTTTACAAAGCTTCTGGGACCATCATACAGTCCCTTTGCATGAGTTATAACAAACATTTTCACTAATTATAGAGTGTCTCAACAATCCAAATTAGTCACAATGATGCAACAAACTTGCAAGAGCCTAATTAAAAAGAACCCAACAGCAATCATCTTCGTGAATCATCCTCGGACTGATTTCACATCTTGAAATATGTCAGCTGAGTCTATGGGGATTACAGACTGCAAGCCAGGTGCAGCCCTAGCAAAACTTTCCATTATAAATAAAGTCATTTAGTATAAATGTTAACATCTGACATCACTGCACCCAAGGTGTGACACCCATATTAATGAAGCACTCCCAGTACGTCTGTATGGACAAATAAAGTCATGCATCTCGGAAATTACCTTTCACCCAGAACTTTACAACAAATCTCTATGAATTTCAACAAGTTTAAAATGAAACTCTAATACATTTGATACTAATACATATACAATGTTCAGTGTGGACAACATTTAGGGACAGGGGATCAATTTATCTGCAGTATTACTACAATTTAAGAGTTAAAATATTGTAACACAAACTGCATCTTTCATTCATGCTGTCAACTTGTTACTGGAAAATAATACCAGGAACAACCACAGACTGCAGACATAAAATAAATATTTGTGATGTGCCCCAAAGGTGTATGGATGCTGTGATGTCTGGATTTTAGTTTCCTACTTACTGCCATCTTGGCAGATGTTTAGCACCTGAAGAAAACAAACACAGCCAGTGCAGTGGAGACTGAGTGCAAGCCGCAAACTCTGCAGCAAAGTAAAACCACCTTTTATTCAACCAAACAGACCCCCAAAATATTCCATCAATGAATAGTTTTCAGAATGGCCTCCTGGAAAAATGATTGAAAATGATTGTAACTTGTGAAACTAAATGAGGGGTGAAACAAGGCATCTTTGCTCTTTACATACAAACAGTATGACTTCTTGTGTAAAAATATTTTATTTAAGTATTTAAAATAAAAGTATTTATGAGCATTTTATCTTTGTATTCTGGGTTATTTTACACACCTTGAGCTTTTTTTTGGTGATTGCATTAAATATCTATTAGAGCAAGTACATCTTCAGCCCTTTATGTTTTGACTTCAACATTCAACCGTGGTGGTTGGAACTAACTACTTACTACTGGTGTTTTCTTATTATAAAGAGTCAGTAATGTTGAGTGCTCGTGTGGTCCCAAACGTTTAATATGAACGTCTTTTCAAGTTGAGCCAAATGCACTAGTCATTATAATAAATAACAAACTGTGTTATAAGAGTAGTGTAGCTCCTTTAAGAAAAAGAGCAGTGGGTGAGTCGTGTGTGTGTGTGTGTGTGTAGCGTGTCTATTATGCTTGAGCCAGTGAAAGAAAATAAGTGGCAAAAAGTGATGATGGATGCTTGTGGAGCAGAGGAAAATGCTAGCTGTGCTATTAGTCTGACAGTAAATGTAGACGTGGAGTCTTTTGATGTGGAAAGCAGCTTGGTTGATGCACTGTAATGGTGCTACCTTCTTGACCGTGTGTAGGTAAAATGTTTAAATATTTCCACACCAAAACTGCATTCCTGTCCCGGCTGTGTGCGATTTTCGTGTGGTATGTGGCAGGTGCGCTGCAAAAACAATGTTTATGGGAAATCTGTGCCGCATATACATTTTAGGCCCATAAAACAAATAAAGTAATCCCAGAGTTTGGATTTCTGTCACAACTTTACCTATTTCTAAGATGCATGGAGAAATGAAAAAAAGTCCAATGAGGTCAAAACTCCAGCAACACTTGCAACTTTATCGTTAGACCTGAATGTTTTATTCAAAGAATTGTCCTTGAATCTCTCTGTTCATTTCATACCGAGTCATTTCAACATGCATGACAAGTACGTCTTGTTGCTCAGCCTGTCACTGGGTTTGGGGATGCAAAGACATAGGCAGAGATGCCATTTTTTAATAATGCATGCGATTCAGGGTGCCATTGTGATAGAGCGGTAGTCATTCACCAGTAAACACCTTTCATAGCAACTAGTCAAGCAGACAGAGTGGACTCACCAGGAGAGAAGGGTCAGTGAAATATAGTCCAGATACACTATGTGCATGTGGATACATTATTCTTTGATTTCTTTATTTGAAACATGAGGAGATACTATATTAGCCCATTGCTTTTAAGTTTTCGTAGACCCACAGTATATAGCATTTGTGACTGATGATGGTGATCTCTGGTGATTTGGTGGGATATGTACCAGGTTTAATGCTATGCTGTTGTTCATGCACATTGTTTTACAAATTAATGAATTAATGTAAAATATTTGTTCTATTTCAGACATAAAAATGAGATAAGTTAAAGAAAATAGTAGCCTATTGAGTCATATATCAATGGTATAGTGCAGTGTTACATTGAAGTCCACCATGTACAACTCATTCATTTTCAGTGAGCATTGAGTATACTTGATTCAGAATTGCTATTAATGCATACATGTGCTTTAGAGAAATTATGTACCAGTGTGAGCTGAAGGTACAAAGGCCAGTGTGGTCAGCACAGCGGCAAAGACGACCAAGCTTTGCAAGCTTGGCGAGGGACTCGCGGAGGGCTAAAGGCTAAGCTAAAGCTAACCCCTTACCGGCTCTCTCTACCAAGCATCTTCCTCGCCAATGTTCGGTCCCTGGTGAATAAAATGGATGAGTTACGACTGCGGATCACCACTAACAAACAGATTATGGACTGCAACGTCATGATTTTTACAGAAACATGGCTCAACAGCGGCGTTCCGGACAGCGCTATTCAGCTTCCCGGGCGGCAGACTTTCCGGGCAGACAGATCGACAGATGACTCCGGTAAGACCAGAGGTGGAGGTTTGTGCATTTATGTGAACAAAGCATGGTGTACGGACACTACTATCACCGAGAGTCATTGCTCCGCTAACCTGGAATACATCATGGTTAAGTGTAGACCGTTCTATCTGCCCAGAGAGTTTACATCCACTGTTGTTACTGCAGCCTACATCCCCCCTGATGCTAATGCAAAGCTAGCTATGAAGGACCTTCATACAGCCATTAGCAAACAACAAACAAAACAAACACACCAAACTGACTCTCTGCTCCAACACCAGTTTGAAAACACTGACTGGAGTGAGTTTGCCACTCAGGCTACCTATGACTCCCATACAGACATCAACTCATACGCCTCCTCAGTAATGGACTTTATCAACTCCACCATCAACAGCATCACCACCTTCAAACAGATCACGACATTCCCGAATCAGAAGCCGTGGATGAATAAAGAGGTCCGCCTTCTGCTGAAGGCACGCGACACCGCTTTCAGATCAGGTGACGCACAGGCCTACAGTTCATCCAGGGCTGACCTGAAGAGGGGCATCAAGAAGGCCAAGCACGACTACAAGCTGAGGATCGAGGAGCACTTTAAGTGCAACTCCGACCCCCGACGCATGTGGCAAGGCATTCAGGCTATCACAGACTACAAATCCAGCAACTCCAGCCCCCCTACCAGTGACGCCTCCCTCCCTGAAGAGCTCAACAGCTTCTATGCTCGATTCGACAGGGACAACCAGGAGGTTGCCATCAAGGCTGTGCTCCCTGCGGACCACCAGCCCCTCATACTCTCCCCCACTGATGTGTGTGCTGCACTAAGCCGGATTAATGCACGAAAAGCTGCAGGTCCCGATGGCATACCAGGACGTGTGCTCAGGGCCTGTGCTGGACAGCTGACCGGAGTCATGACCAACATCTTTAACATGTCTCTAGCCCAAGCAGCTGTCCCCTCGTGTTTTAAGACCACCTCCATCGTGCCGGTGCCTAAACACTCCACAGCAGCGAGCCTCAACGACTACCGCCCTGTTGCACTTACCCCCATCATCATGAAGTGCTTCGAGCGGCTGGTCCTGGCCCAGCTCAAATCTTGCCTCCCCCCCACACTGGACCCCCTCCAATTCGCTTACCGTCAGAACAGGAGCACGGAGGATGCCATTTCCACGGCTCTACATCTCGCCCTTTCCCACCTGGACAATAACAACTCCTACGTTAGAATGCTGTTCATTGACTTCAGTTCAGCATTCAACACCATCATCCCCTCCAAACTGGTGTCCAAGCTCTGCGACCTGGGAATCAACACCTCCCTGTGCAACTGGATACTAGACTTTCTGACCAACAGACCCCAGTCTGTTAAACTAGACGGCCACATCTCCTCTACCCTCACTCTGAGCACTGGCGTTCCACAGGGCTGTGTGCTGAGCCCCCTCCTCTACTCCCTCTTCACCTTCGACTGCACACCTGTACATGGCTCTAACTCCATCATCAAGTTTGCAGACGACACAACGGTGATAGGCCTCATCCGCAACAACGACGAGGCGGACTACAGGGAGGAGGTCCAGCACCTAGCGGCGTGGTGTGCCGACAACAACCTGACACTCAACACCAAGAAGACCAAAGAGATCATCATGGACTACAGGAAGACTAAACCTGACACGCACACTCCAGTCTGCATCAACGGGACAGAGGTGGAGCGTGTCTCCAGTTTTAAATTCCTGGGTGTCCACATCTCTGAGGATCTTACTTGGACCCTCAACACTTCCACTCTGGTCAAGAAGGCTCACCAGCGTCTGTTTTTCCTGAGGAGACTGAAGAAGATCAACCTGTCTTCCCAGATCCTGGTGAACTTCTACCGCTGCACTATCGAGAGCATCCTCACCAACTGCATCACAGTGTGGTATGGTAACTGCTCTGTCGCGGACCGGAAATCACTGCAGAGGGTGGTGAAAACTGCCCAACGCATCACCGGTTCCTCACTCCCCACCATAGACACTATACAGTGCAAGCGACGCCTGCGGAAGGCTCACTGCATCACCAAAGACACTTCCCACCCCAACCACAGACTGTTTACCCCACTCCCCTCCGGCAGACGCTTCAGGTCTCTCCGTTCCCGGACCAGCAGGTTCAGGAACAGCTTCTTCCCTGCTGCTATCACACTGTTGAACTCTAAACCACGGTGATAGCAGGACTCACCCCACCCCTATTTATACAACTATTTATTCTGTCTATAATGTACATTCATTTCCATATCCTTCCTCTCTATAGTACACTCTTAAAGTGTTTTCTATTTATTAGTGTATTCATTCTGCTTTAACTTACCCAATGTAAATATAGTGTAAAATACTGACATAGTATATTCATTTGTAAATAGTGTAATCATACTCATCTAGTGTACTTATCGCTATAGTGTATTTTTCTTACTGTTTCACTGACACATTGCACTCACTCATCTAGTGTACTTCCCATACCTGCTCTTTATACCACTATTTATATTTATATTGTTCATTTGCACATACTCTGCACTTTCTGCTGTTTTTGCACTTCTGGATGGATGCTAACTGCATTTCGTTGTCTCTGTACTCGTACTCTGCACAATGACAATAAAGTTGAATCTCATCTCATCTCATCTCATCACAAGTCAGTCTGGCTCTGTATAAAGCCTGGTGTTGTCTGGGCAACCAATCAGCAGCAAGGGCCTCCAGCTAATGGACCAATTGCCAACTGTCACCCCAGTCAATCAGGAATCCACACACCTGACAAATGTCAATCAATAATTAGTGGTCTCACAAATACTCTCTGGGGAAGAAAACACAGCTGATCCAAAAACCACAAATCTGCAACAACAGCTGTAGCAATGATTAACTGATGTTTAAAAGAAAGCAACCCCCCACCCAACACACACACACGCACACACACATGCACATATGGGTTGCCAGTGTGATGAAAAAAAAAAAGATAATTGATAATTGTCTTCCTGCTTAAACTGGGCAGAAAGCTGTATTTGTTGATGGAAGAGTCATATGGGTTATTTCACTGACAAATTACCTTTGAAAATAATTATGTAGCACATAAAATGCTCTTTAATTAGTAACATAAGGATCAACAGTGACAATAAAAAACACTTCTGTACTTAACCTATAAGTGCAGGATATGACAACAGATATAACATACTGTGTGGGGTCCCTCAGGGCTCCATCCTTGGAGCTCTCTTTTTCACCCTTTATATGATTCCCCTTGACTACATTATCAGCAAACGTAACATTAGTTACTATAGTCATGCTGATAACACACACCTTCTTATCTCACTGTCCTATAAATCAATAGTATCACTACAGTTGCCTTTTATCAATTAAAACATATCTCTAAAATCAAAGCCTGACTCTGAGAGAAACGTGTGCATGCATTTGTCATGAGCAGACAAGACTATTGCAATTTTATGAGCCGTCCAACTAAAACAACTCATAGATTACTATTTCTTTAATGCTAGTCAGGACAAAAAAATCAGACGACATCACTCTGGTTCTCCAAAACCTCCACTGGCTGTCCGTTACTTTCAGAATACAATTTGGCCTTGGCTCCACAGTGCATATATCAGACATGCTCTCAGTCTACATTTGCAGCAGATCTCTCAGGTCACAAAGCCCAGAGCTTTTTCAAAGGAAGTGTTTAGCATTTATGAGCCTGAAGAATGAAACAGCTGTATGATTTATATTATCTATTTATTTTCATCTTTGCTTTGTTACTTTTTTATCATGTAAATAACTTTGAACTCCTTTCATATGAAACTGTGCTAACTTTGAATTTGACTGAATGTCATTTGTGGACATTTTAAAATTTTTTGTTCTTATGCTCCATTTTGCTATGTTATATTTTCTGCTTATATTATAGTGTATCAGAAACCATTCACTAACTGTTTGTATACTGCCTATAAACACTAAATAGATGGACTTAAAGTGCAACCCACATTTTAAATAAAAAATAAATGATAATTCTGGCATTTATCCAATACTATCACCTTGGGTGATAAGATGACATCGCGTGACATCCGCTGGTGAGGAAGTAAGGCTGGCGGTCCAAGATTTTCACAGAGCCTGGGAACATGTGATGATGCTGGTGAGTGTTGATGATGATGATGATGGTGGTGGTGATGATGATGATGATAGTATCTGTGCCAGTGACTGTGTGTGTACTCTTTCAGTGTGATGAATATCTCTATCCCAGATGGCTGACTCTCCACGAGATGGAGTGTGCAAACCCTCTCAACCAGCATGAGGCTTCAGCAGCCAGCCTCTGTCTCCCCACCAAGGTCACTGTCAGCAGAAAGGAAGAGACAGGAACGAGTTTAATATCTCCACTGCTGACAGCTGCAATTTAATTGTTACCTTGTGAAAGAGATACTGCATTTTCAAAGAGAAAGAGACTAAGGCTCTATATTGAGATGACTCTTCAGTGAGTGCCCCCAAATCCTTATTCCTTTTTTAAACTTGAAGAACAATTCTTTTGATATATTGATGATTTATATTCCTAACGCCTACATGGTCTACATGTTTATGGCTGGCTAAATGAATTATCAAGTGCCAATTTAGTGTCAGTGTAGTTCATACTGCATCCTCTTGAGCATGCACAACTGAAATTAACCAATAGGTTTCTAAGATAATGATGCAACTTGAGTCAGGTTCCTGTTGAGACTTGCTTTAAATCCAGTGCTTTAAAATGACTTGTTTTAAATTAAAGTATATGGTGTTTGTCAATTGTCCATTATCTTTTGTTACAATGACAGAAATAGGTCTGAAAATATCCTATTTTTGTTATTGTCAACAAATCCAATGAAATGACCACCTATCAGTATTTATTTTCCTCTGCCTCTTTGTGGCTCTCAGCCAAGTGCATTTATCCTATTGAAGATGCAAATCTATAAAAACACATTACAAATCTACACTTTTACACTTTTATTTTTACTTATTTCCTCTTATTTCCTGTCAAACAGTGTAAACAGTGTATTTATTGGGAACTATTTTCAGTTGCAGACTAATACACATGATTGTGTGTGGGATTGACTCAAAATAAAGTACAGTGAAGAATATCACCAATCCTATCTGTCAACTCAACATGTCCCAACCAACATATACACCTTTATTTGTCATAGTCTAGTGGTGCCTTCTCATTTCTTGTCATTCCACTGTTTTTTCCACTTTTGTGTCTTATCTCTGTCTGTGTGTTGTGGGCGTGGCACTCCTTCTCTGGCTCCTGGCTAATTACTTAAACCTGGCTTGGCTCTATACACCTGTCTACCATCAAGTTAATCATCAGCAGTAAATCTACCCTGGCTCTTCACCCACTCATCGCCAGATTGATGTTGAAACCTCCCTGGTATTTACGTCAGACCAATTTTGTTAGTGTCTTGAGTAATTATTATATTATTTTTTTTGTATATATATATATATATATATGTATGTCCTCATATGCCTGTTTCTCCTTTTGTGCTTCAGGATAATTACCACCTGCCTGTCTGTCAGCCTTGCAACTCTTCAGCTCCAACACAACTCCACCAAGCCTTTTTTGCTTGCCCACACCAGTCATTCTCCCTCGTCATCATTTACCTGTATCTATGCTGGATCCCCATTTCTCCTCAATCACTATTCAATAAACCTCTGTTTGAAATTCTCTAAGTTTGCTATTTGGTCAATTCCATCGCTTCCTAACAATATTTGGTATATTTCCATACAAAAATCCTATGAAGGAAAAATCAGAGATACTTAACAGGTCCTGGAAACAGAAAAACTAGCAAAGAGGTTTTTTATTTCTAAAGCAGATAACAACTCCATCAAATGGAATACAAATTGACATTTTAGCCAAATAATAATTAATTTAGTCATTTAAGAGACCTTTTTAAGAGATCTTTCAAATAGTCGCTGAGGCTTATACCCTCATTTTATAATCTGTACAGAATATAAAATGCAAAGCTTGTGCACACTGCAACTGTCCAAACAAGTTTTGAATCAAAGTGTATTAGATGGATCAGACAGAAAACAGATAAATTATGTAATGACTAATGATGATTAACTTAAGCTTATTTCCTCATTATGTGGATGGCTGTCAAGTTTATCTTTTAAAGCTTCATTGTGAGGAAGGAGGTTAATTCAGAGAGAACCAAAGCAAATTCACTATTCAAGACTAAATCATGCACAAGAGAAGCTGCTGCGGATAAAAGGTCAGTAATGAGGTTACAGAATGAATACAGAAGCCCCTGCAAAGGCTTTCCTTATAAAACAACAAAGGGCACATTGCCATCTTTTCAAGATTTATTGTAGCTTTTTCCTGTATCTGAAGAACGGAGGAGGCTCTGTTATACCCTTTAGCAAGGCAGTCGGGCCATAAAATGACATTGCACACAGCATTGTTCTCAAGCCTGAATCTCTGTCTGAACTCACAGTGAAACAGCAAAACGATACAAATCTTTCAGAGGACATATTGTAATTATGGCAGCCATAAAGGGAGTGGATGTCTCAGAGCTTCAAGGAGTGTAAGTATGATAACTTGACAAATTCCTTTTTTATCTTTTAACATATATCATGAAGGCAGCACCTAAAACACTGTGATATCTTCAATCACAGTCTAAACTTGATGGATATAAAAGTTGCAGTAATTCAGACATGTTCTCTCAATTTTCAAATATTTTCAAGATCGGATTTGTAGTGTCAGTCACTTGAGTCATACATGCTTTTATATTTTTTGGTGTTACTATGACACTATTAACACTATTTACCAACACGCCACGGCCCAGTGCTGCAGCCGGCTTTTAATCAGGTCAAAAAGACAAAACCTCATTACTCTTATTCTGGCATCTTTACATTGGTTGCCTTGTCAGTTTCATGATTGATTTAGAAATTTGATTGATAACTTTTAGTGCTCTTTAAGTCCTTGCTCCCAGCTATATTTTGGACCTTTTAACCATCTATGAGCCATTATACAGCCTGTGAGGCCCCAGGTGGGGCTGTATAGAAACAGGGTTCTCCTTCAAATCACCCGTCAAAACACAATGATGCTCTTAGAATTTGTTTATTTCGTTGATATATTTTCTTACATCCTGACACTTTTAATATGAGCACTAGCAGTGGCTGAAAATATCTGCTACAGTCTTACTTTGACTGGTATGTAGCTTATGACTAATATGTGTAATAGTCTGACTCACTGGATGTCATCTGTGGATTTAAGCCTGCCATTGGTTTCAGTCAACATTCGCCTGCCCTTCTGATAATGATAATAACGTTTTTTTTCCCCTCTAGCAGAATGATAGTCGGCTGCAGCCAGATCATTCTTTATACATAATACAAACAGTAGAAATAATACAACAATGATTATATGCAATAGCAGATCATGTAACATGTTAAGATACAGATTTACCTAATATTGTTACTTACAGATGTTGCTGCCTCATTTGCTTAATAACAGCATATTGTTGCATCTGACACATGGTATATGGTAGCTTAAGCAGAGTTGTCTCTAGACTAGACTGCTTTGACAGTCAGAGACTTGCTCAGTTTGCACATGCAGGGGCTTTAATTGTCTCATCTGAGTAACTCAAAGAGAACAAATGTCATCCTCCCATGCTGTGGTGGCTGTGACATATTTATAGATCAGCGGTGGAAGATAAAAAGGACAGTTGCCTTAAGTTAATCTCCTGAAGGGATTTGTGTTTGAGCACCCCAGAGGGCTGCATTGTAACGTGTTGCTTCATGAGTCATCATAAAAATAGAAGCTGCAGATTTCACAGATTTGATATAAAACAATGTAATTATTGAGGTTTTCTGACTGCATTCTTAATAGTATGCTGTGAGGTATTATTGAGAATACAATAAATAAATAAAAGTGGAAACTACTTTACGGTACTTTATATGAAAAAAGTCTGTCATGTAAGTGATGATTCAGCATAGATTGGTACCATTGACCAGTGAATTCAGAATTTATATTTTGATCACACACACAAGAGATGATGTGGTAAGGGTGTAATGCAAAGCTATTTGAGTTGATAAGACCTCAGTATGACCTTCTTCCTGTGTTTACGTTTTCATTCCTGTCCCAGATACATCTAACTAATGAGCAGAGTGAATGTTTTCACATGGCTTTTTGTAATGCATTGTGGTTCACTCGAATTTATACCTGTGTGAAAAGACACTATGCGAAGTAGGCATAGTTACCAACGTATCCACTGATTTAGACTGGAGCAAACCAACTATAGGTTTAGATTGACAGCTTTCACACCAGCCTAAATGGACTGCATGAAACGGAAAAACGCACTAACTAACCCAACCTAGCAGGTGAATGCAGAAACAGGTGAACGCAGCCTCAACACTCACAAGGTCAAGAAAGACATCAAGAACCTTTTGAAAGAGTCATTATCATTTACCCTTTCTCCATCTATTCCCAGACCAGAGAGAGAAAAAAAGACTTGAACTCTTTCAAACACAACTGACATTTTTCGCCAAGGGAGACCTTTGATTTCTAATTGTGATATAGATCATAAATGGTGTGCAGTGCACCCACGGGTGTGTTTTGTGTAGTGCTGTAGCTCTTAAAGTGTGATGATTTTTTTTCGGTAATGTCCATATGAGGGCTTTGGGGGATTAGGATGATAGAAATCAGTGACATTTGGAGTCTCCATAACGACTAAAAGGTGAGTGAGGATGAAATATGCAACAGGAGGAGATGGAGAAGGAGGACAGAGCGCTGTCACACATGGCTGCAGCCTCCAAGGCTGACCACTCCTCGTTAGGTTTTATTAAATGGTGTAGCTGTGGTGGTGCTTTACTGCAGGGTAGGGCAACAGGGTGCCTTCAGCACATACTGATGTCTACGATATGTTCAGACAAGCGCAAATAATAGGTTTTTAAGAATATTCATTTCGTACAAATATTGCGTATATAATACTTGGTTTTGAAGAAAAAAAAAACGTGGTCAGTGCAGCTGTTTGTGGTCTGGGAGACTGGGGTGTGGGAATGTTTCCTGTGCAAAATAGTTTATTGAAGAACACTTATATTAACACCTTAATATTCTATATCCTATAATAACTTTTATTAGAATAGAAATACTGGGTTCCTAGTGTGAAATTGCTTTCTGGTTCCCTTATTCCTACATAATAAACATGCAATAGATACTCTATAGTGGGCGCTAAATTGAGGTTTCTGACATTTATGAATTATTATCACTTGCATCATCATGACATAATTGACTTCCTCATTTCACACTGAGAACTTTCAGTAATCTGTCATACAAAAATTCAGAAATTAAATGTGCAACAGGGATTTCTGATAAGCCACTTCTGCAGGACGTTTGTGAGGTATAGAAAATTAACATATGTATGTAAACATATGAAGAAAATATCTAGAGGATTTTTGTGTGATTGTAGCATCTCTCCAATTATTCTGATGCATATGTTTTTGTTCAGCCCATTCATCTCTACATGGGGGAGGGGTGGTAGCAAGGCCCATTACTGTCTGCCACAGTGTTTTTCTTGATACTACCACATAGCTAGGTACATTTGCCAATTAGTTGTGTTTGCAGCTCAACATTTGAAGTGCTTTTCATTGACGTGTTTACGTTGTTTGTTCTCCCTCCTGTAAATGCACCAGTCGTTTTAAGCCATGTGCGTCAAATAGTGTCAAGCTTTCATTAGCTGTAGGCACAAAGACCTGACACTGGAGTGCGTTTCATGATGAACACAACAGAAAATAAATTGGAGGAACATCAACAGATGCCAGTTTGGACTTTAAGACATAATAGACAAACTCAGGTAGATTTATTAGAAGCGTAAATGCACTACAGCTACAAGTCACATGTTGGTACCTGTTATAAATCCAGTTCAGGAGTGCAGGCTCACATGGCTCGCTGTGATTTAAACATTCATGTCGCAAACTAAAAACTGCAGCACGGTGTGTTCTGTATGATAGTCATGCACTGGCATCAGAACTGACAGGTAGTCTCAATTACTGCTGCTGTGTGCTGTGGCAAAGTATTCAGCAGCATTGCAATTACAGCTGGGAAAAAGGGAGATTTGCTTGAAATGTAAACCAGTGTTTCCCACATGGTATGAGATGTGTTGTTTGTAGTGATAATCTCCCAAAAACATCTAAATGCTGTGTTCTTGATGAATGTACGGTAGTTATTTGTGTGAATTAATTCATCTCTGATCTGATAGCACCTTTAAAATTGCTAAATGAAACTGTTAGCACTCAGATTTTGATCCCCCTTACTCTGATGAATTATGAAATGCTTTGATAAAGAACCAGTGGATCGATAAGAAACAAGTCGAGTGGGCTACAAGCCTGGAGAGATCTGTCCACTTCAGTGTCAGAGATGACCACAGGATTAGATGCAGAAATTGTAATGCTGAATCACGGCGCAACAAGTGTCAGCTAAAGCCAATCCCAGCCTCAATAATGCCATGTATTGCCCTCTCTCACTGCAAAGTGCTCAGACATACAATAACAGCAACAACAATATGTCAGCGCCTGGTGAGGGGAGTCAAAAAAGCCTGAGCTGGAGCATGAAGAAGAGAGGAAGATAATGTTATGTATCTGTAATCTGTTATGACAATTACAGTGATTTTGATAGCAACTCGGGTTGCTGGTTAGTAGTGTTGATGTCATTACTACCCATCAACTAGAATTACATTTACACATGCTGCCATGCCTACTTATTACGCTAAACTATAATGTTTTTCTGCATTTCCGCGAATATGAAGCAATAATGGGTTAAAGGGGATTTTTGCCCTAGCGCTCGTTCCATGTCATGTTCCACCCCTGTCATTGTACATAAGTGCTTTCCTTTTATTTTTGGCCCTGCTGACATGTAACTGTGAAATGGCAATGATGGTCTGTCTCTCACTCCACCAGTTTGCCGCAAACTGAAATGCCTCAACAACTATTCGATGGATTGCCATAAAATAGTGTCACTATAAAGGTTTACATTTGTGGTTTTGAGTGAAATGTCTCAAACTCTTGGACGGATTGCCATAATATTTGATACATACATTCATGTCCCCCTTTAGGATAAGCTGTAATAACGCTGGTAACCCTTCAACTTTTTATTTAGCTCAAAAACCAAGACAAAACTTGAATTTGTTAGCATTGTCACTGTGAGCATAATGTACTAATTCATATTTCTTTTAGTCCATATCCATTTTTCAAAGATATTTTAGGATGTTCTTTACAATCATGATGAATACAAGACAAGAACAAGGCCACTCAAAAATAACAGAGAGACAAAAACAAAGACATCTCTGTAAATGTGAACAGTTGATTCAAGGTTTGTGAGGCTGACACACATCTGACAATAGTGAAATATGTATGAGATCCATATATTCACATGTCTCAATTTCTGTCAGTTTGGAAGAGAAATGTATGTCACTTTTCAGCAAATTTGTTTTAATTGAATTTCTAAAATGCACCTCAACTTAAATGTAGCCTTTAACTGAGTTTAACTGAGAAAAAACTGAATGTGTCATAAACAGCAGGATAAGATCAATGTTGGTTATAATTTATGATTCCTTCCCAAGTTATCTCAGCTTGATACCGTTATGACGTAGTTTAATACAGGAAGTTTCATATCTCGTCTTCTTTTTGATGCAAAACTGTCTAAATGCTTACAACCACAGAGGAAATAGTCTTGTTTGCACAAATACACACACACACACACACCAAAGGGTCGTGAAACTTTCTAAAGTGATGCACTAGTTAAACTTTACTGACCTTGGCCAGGTGGTTGTGCATAAATATTACTAAATATCTAGAGGCTAGGCTGTATAGCTGAAGCAGGAGGCTTGTACACTAGAAAGGACAAACCATGGTCAACTGGCAGCTGTTTGAAGTTTACAACAGGACTATCTCAGCCTTTATAAAGCAGGAAAGGAAATAAGCACAGTTTTAGCCAAACCAACACAAAATGTCTTAAACTGAACTACTAAGAACCTGATCTCCATTTGTGAAAGAGTCATTGAATTAAATTATTTATTCAAAATGTTATTGTAATGTTTATGTTTTTTTATTTAACTCCGCAGGCAGTTATAAGAGCCTCGTAATTAACAGCTCTCATCTCATACCTGCCCTGTTGACAGCAGGACTACGGCTGCATCGTCAGTGCCAAGCTGCCAACACTTTGAACATTTTGATAATGAGAAGTCTGTTTTTCTCTGTGAATGCGTCGGCTACTGTCACATTATAACAACTGAAATCAAACATACATATGAAATACAAACATCAAACTCTGCAGTTTATCCAGCCTGTAAACATGTAAACAGAAAATACCCCAAGTCTTTATGTCAGCAAGCATTCATGCTGTTAAAGTAACCTGAGGAAAACAACTGATTTCTTTCCAGGACCTACATCGGTTTTCTACAAATAAACTTTCTACCTGCAGGAGAACAAATGCCTATCATTTTTTTCTACAAGGATCCATAAAGTATTACATTAAATACACTGAAAACCAAAGAATGAAGACACCTGCTATTCGATCATCAGTGGTAAACAACGTAAGAGCACGTTTACATTTACCCATTCTTAATTTGGCACTGAACAGGGACTGTTATAGCCAACTATGTCACAATGCATCTAGTCTGTTTCGGCTGTGCGATAGTGACGCCCACCCCGCTGCACCTCAACAAATCCACAGCTTTTCTCTGACACAGGTGTTGTGTGAGGTGGTTGGCAGTTTGCCCTTGCCTGATGAGGTGTTCATCATCAAAATCAGGAGATGTGATTATGGACCTGAACATGAGCAGTACCTGTTTATAGCACTCACTCTTTGAATAAAAGTGACTGTGTTGGCTTTGATTAAGTAATAATGATAATGGTAATATCCTTCCTGCAATATACCAGAGGAGGTTACTGCACTGCCAGTAAGAAAATAAACACATAATGTCCAAAGAAAAAAAAAGATCAAATTACAAATAAATGAAGCATTTACTTAGAAGTCATTAATTTAGTTATAGTCATAAGATGTAAGCAACAATACTAATTTGGCTGCGCGCTTGGCCCTTAGAGCCCTACAGATGCAATTAGTCTCCAAATTCACATCCCTTCTTCTTCGTTGAATTGCTCATGAAGTATTAATCACAGAGAGGTGTAGCATATCAAATTGAATGACACAATTTTAAGTTTCCAACGATGCAAGTTGCTTGTCTGTCTATGAATTGTTAAAAAATATTATTTGGAATTTGCATCAGATTTAATCACAGCTCTGTGTCCATTTCCACACCCGTTATTCTTGTTTGAATTATTCATGAATTTGTCGCTGCATAGATATGGAACACATATTACAAGAAAGAGCAGAACCAGAGCTTACTAATGATGCTAGTCAGTGTCACATATTTGTACATACGAAGCAATCACTATGAAGATGGATCAAACTTCTGCAAATTAATTTTTTCAACCATTTTCACATCTTGTTTTCTCGTTTGAATTAGTTACAAAGTCCCAATACAACATAGCACATATCAACATAAACAACAGCTTTTAACCCTTTACAATGAGGCTAGGTTTTTCTGTTTTTCTGTGACAATAGACAATTGTCCATTTCATGGTGAGATACATGTAATGTTTTTTTTTTCCTTGATATAAAGGCTAATATAAAAATCAGGAAGTATTATCATATCAATACATAATATATCTAGATAGCCTGCACTGAATATACAGCATGCATGGAAAGTTTTTGCTTTCATAATATTTTTATATGATAGTGGTGGGCCGCTATCGGCGTTAACGTGCTGCGATAATGTGAGACTCTTATCGAGCGATTAAAAAATAATCTATGCCCAACACTAATGTATATATATATACATACACATATATACATCGTAGCAGGAAATCACAAGTGTAACTTTCACACTAATAATGATTGCTATCAACTTAGATGTGCTAGTTCCTGGGCACATAAAAAGAACTGAACAATCATTATTGTTACTAGTACCACCTGTGCATTTAATGCTTTACCAGGTTGAAATGTCTGCTGTAGAAAAGGTTCACAAAGGTTTTTATCAGGTCCAAGATGAAAATTCTCAATGCTACACACGCTGCAGTCATTGTAAAACATTGAGCAAGAGTAAACATGCAGCATATAGTAATAAAAGTGTAGTAATGGCTCTACAAGTATGCCTTTCTCTCTCTTATTTCAAGTATCTTGGCTAACATTAATGCTAGCTAACGTTAGCTGAACCTTTGTGGGATTTTTCTTTTTCTTTCACACTGTTTTTGGAAAGCTGAGAAGAGTTACCTTAATAGATGCACATCTAGTACATACATTATATATACGCTATGCATGCATTTATGTTAAGTTGCATTGTTTCTATACAATGTTACCTTACATAGAAGTTAACGAGTCAGAAAGTAAAAAGACAAACAAGCAAAAAAGCCGTTTCTGCTTCTTTAAACGCCCCTGTCTGAGTTTCAAGTGGCTTCAAGTAATCCAGCAGTTTGGAGAGAATAATTGAGAGAGCTTTGCAAACACCAAAAAAAAAAAAAAAAGTGTCTGAATCTGCTTGTTGCTTTATTGGGTGAGTGCATGTTCATTTATCAGGAAGAAAAAAACATCAGTGACTTACTAACATCTTGTATGACCAATAAATCATGGCAAATATATACGTAGATTGTTTGCATTTGTTATTGTTACCTCTGCTTTTATGGCACAGGGAAAATATATATTCACATGTATAAATGCAAAGGTTGATACATGGGAATGGATGGATCTGTGAGTAGTGCATTCTCAAGGTGATCTATCATGCTCCTTATCCCACTTGTCAAATCTGCTGAACTTGCTGTTTGCTTTGCTCAAAGCTTTTTTCAAATGGAGCTGACAACGTTTTCATGTTACAAAATCGAAGGACTCATTTTTATTCTCTATGCAAATGTGTGTTCAATCAGTAGTTTTTAGGCTGCATTACTATGGACAGTTGTTAAAATGTTAAAATTATTTTGATTTTCACCATAATTCAAGTCCAACAAATATCATTTATGTCTTTTCTTTCCCCAGCAGCAGGAGGTTTATTATAATCACTGTCTCTACACTGTGTCTTTATCCACAAATTGTACATAGCCCAAGGCTGGAAAATATTACAGGGTTGTTACAAAAGAGACACAACTATGGGTGAGGGTATTATCAAATATAATAACTAAGTCTAAAATCACATCAGCAGGGGGTCCCTTCTTACTTCAATGAATTTCTACAATTTTACTTTGAAACAAGGCTATACACATGCAAGTGTGCAGACAGAGTAGCACTTGAAATTACTGTAAATGAATCCATTGTGGTTTCTACTCTCACTTTCTACTCTCACCTGAATGGAAACGTAAAAAACTCAGCTTCAGATTGCTCGATGCTTGGATGCCGGAACAGATCATACACAATCAATGTCTATTCTGGAGGGAGTGAGAGGGTGCAAGGTCAGTCAACAAAGTAAACATGCCCTGTTCTCACTGCAGCGGGTGTTAGAGCCCATTATGTGTGGAAGTTCCCTTTGGATGTGTCCAGCTGTCCAAGACTCGGTGCCCTCCGGCCCTCATTTGAAAGAGGGACGTGACCTTCAGGCTGGGGGCTGAACAGAACGGCACTGAGCCTCTTAAATGTGTATTATTCAACCTAGTGATGAAGCACAACATGCTTGTCCACAATGCTAAAACGTACAGTATGAACAAAATAAATATGGCTTTTGTGTGTCACTGATATGTGTGTATGTGCTTGTACTAATCAGTTGGCTGTAGCATCAAAAATAATATTATGGGGACGTCTGATTTGGGATAAGCTGAGTCTTCAGTGATTGACTACAAGCGCTGTTGTACTTTTATCTTTTTGAGGACTGATTTGGGTTTTAAATTTGATGTACTATTTTTTGGAATATTTGATGCCGTCGCTGCATCAAATAGGTTGTTTGTGAAATGACCCACCTCTCAAGCAGACAGAGGTTAAATAATTGTTACACAGAAGATAAATACAGTATCATTAGGAGTTCTTATGATTATGAAGTATGTGGGTTAATCTTTCTTTCTTTGTCTCTCAGAAATTGTATTTTCACACTTTCACCATCACAATCATATGTGCAGATAACTCAGTGTGTAATTAAAGTTCTATATTTGAGTTCAGTCTGCAAAATGATTCGCTTTCTCCAAAACAGATTTTGGTTTTCAGTTAGCATCCATGTCACATCCAAAATGATAGATTTAGCCTTTTCATATAGTATTAATCATTTCATAAGAAGGAGGAGGAGGAGGTTTAGGAAGGTGTCACATTTCTTTAAAGGATATAAACCTCTTTGCTGACTCATATGCATAGTTACCAGCTGTAAGTCTCTCAGGCTGTTGGTAAGTGAGTTCCTGTTTATCTTGTGTCACATTCGGTATGCTATTCACAGCTCTGTATGCACTGTATTTGCAGTCTATATAGTGCTTATTTAACCAACTCTACTGAGGAAACGTGTTTTATGTATTCTGAGCTTGGCAAATAAAATAACTGAATTTGAAATGGAGGAAAAAGGGGGAGACACCCCTGACAGGAAGATGTAATCTAAAAGGTTGACAGGCAGAGCAATCAACCTTCCGAATCATTCAGGATGATGGACGGCTAATTTTCTTTTTACATCTTAATGATTAATCTCCCTGCAGTGTATATTTATATTTTTAACAGCCATGAAGCATTCATGCTGATGTTGACGGCCTGACTAACGGTGGCACTTATTCAAATTAGCCTTGATGTCCCACTTCGGCACAAGCATCAAAAATAGATGCTCAGGGAATCTGCAGCCCGATTCCCAATAAGCTCATGCTACAAAAGCTACTGAGAGGAGTTATGTTTGCTGCCACTCCAAAGTCACTGCTGGGTATTTTCATTGGTGGAGGCATAAGCATAAAGTCAATTATACAGTGCCTGTGGGGTGAACACTTGATGTGACCCTGGCTCACATCTGAACAAGGTGTTTGTTTAGATTAAACTCTGCTTCTCTTTCTGCTTAAGAATATTTTTGGCTGACACTCACAAAAGATTTAAAAAAATAAAAAATAATCTAACTGACTGGGATTCTGGAGGCAGAAAAATAGTATTAACACTGTAAATACCTACACATCTACACCAGATATGTCATATGTAAAATGATGATGATAATCTTTGTATGAGAACGAAATATAATACTGATTATATAAATACATATTATTATTTAGTGTGGCTGAAATTAACAACCTATTATGTATACTATCTCTGTTCATTTCTTTGTTTAAGTAATCTTTACTACAGCACAAAGCATTAATTAGTATCAAATCAAGATTTATTTAAAGCTGCCTCTACAGTAACAGCTAAGACAACAGCTGCACGTGTAATGCTGTGATCAGATGTTCAGGTGACAATTTGCCTCACTTATTTCATACTGTGTTTCTATTTGTGTAAAATCAAAAGTTCATGACTATTTTATTCCATGTCAAATAATGAAAGCCGCATAGTGACAATACAACTGTGTGAACCGACATGTAAGGAAGGAAAACAAAGGACAAATGTAGTGAATCAAGTCTGGGAAGCTTATAAACATATAAGCAAGTACAAAATTATACTTAAAGAGGATGTATCATGCATATTTCCATAAATGTATTTTCTGTGGCACAACTTGAATATCTTTGCATGATTCACAGTTCAAAAACCTCCTTTTTTTTATCCTTTATGCAGCTCCTCAGTTCAGCTCCTGCTTCTTGAGGGCCCCCCTCCCAATAAGCCCACTCTGTTCTGATTGTTCTTTTTCTCACGCTTTGCTTTTGATTTACAGGGAGCATATTTAGATACATTTACCTCAGGTTTTGGATTTAATTTCAACCTAGTTTAACATAGACATTCAACATCATAACAGAAAACAACAGAAAATTTGTAAAATTGTACAACCAACAATGTAAGAAAACACAAATAAGCTCTGAGAAAAAAAACACACTTAGCATCTCAAAGTGCTGGGTGTCTACACTAATGTTTGAAATCGTGAATTCAAGCATCAGTGATATGACACACCAGCAGGGATGGTGGTGAGTTCAGTGCCTGTGTTAATTTGCAAAGTTGATGCCCAAAAGGAAGATTCAAAAGCTCTGAAAGAGAAGCTCCCAGTGTGTAGGGGATCATCAGTGATGTTGTTATCTGATTTAATCCCTTTCTGTTTCTAGTACCTGGAGTCAAAAAAATGGATGGTTGGATTTACATTGTTACATATATGTTCTATAGATGATACATATGTGATGCAGTGTATATGTGATGCATGTGATGTAGGCTATAATAAAAAAGTCAAAGCTGAATTGAAAGTAGCTAAACCAAACAATAAGTGGAAAACATGCCAGAACAATTCATAAGCACTTTGTTTAAGGTGAGGAAGGTGATTGTGATTGTGGTTAAAGGTAATGAAAGTAACTTCTTTCAGTATTGAACCTGCTGACCTTAAGGTGCAACTTAACGTTCTGTCGGTGCCCTAACATGATTGAACTGAAAATGTTTTAATGTGCTTTAGTTGTTGTTTGGAAGATATTGTGTTGAAAAAGCGAATATTGAAGAGAAAATAAATAAAATAGTCAGTGAATATTTTGCTGATGCATTCAGTGTCAACACTTTGCATATGTTCACTTACGTTTGCTCATTCTGTAGATAAAAATGCAATCTGGACAGCAATATGTTTCTAGCAAACAATACAGTACACAATACTCATAAGAACGAACACACTGCACTTCAACTGTCTAAGAATGACAGTGTCAGCTAGATGCTCAAAATGGAAACACACAATCACGCTATAGAAGTAATGATAAGATGTCAACTCTGTAGATTCCCTCAACAGCTGGTCTCCTCAGTAGCTTTTACCTGTAATTATATTATCTTTCTTTGTGATTATCTCACATTCTTCTCATTTGGTAAAGTATGTGTTGTGGAGATGAACTATGACTCTAACAGTGAAACAGATGCAACGCTGTGTCTTCTGAGATGGCTGAATCACAAAGCAGACAGTTTTGAAATTCTGTCCTATTGCAATTACTGTACACAATTAAAATAAATAAAAAGTTAATTAGGTTAAGAGAATTGATAGTCAGAGGAAACAATTATATACATTTAATGACAAATTGCATCCATTTTGAAGGTGATGAACAAAATGATTATCCATTTCAGTTAAAAAGCTTCTGTCCTAATTGTCAACTCTGAGGGGGAGAAGATACCTTGGTACTTTTGGGTGACAGTTCCCATTATTCAGCTGATGAATGCATTCTCAGAAAGCCAATCTTGAAGTGAATAGAAAATTTAGATAGAGCCAACCACTGTAATATGGGAGATCATCACCGGTGTCACTAAGATGCCACCCGACTCTCTGTTTTCTGTTGATGAAAATCTCCAAGATGGAAAACAATATCTAGCAGCTCATTGCAGGAATGATAATTGTTGTTCCTAACAGAATGCATGGCGTGTAGGAGTGTGATGAACCAGCTTGGCTTGAGAGCTGGCACAAGGGCCACTCACAGTACAAAAACAAAAGCAATACTGTACAGTGTGGTTATAAAATGACCTGCGAACAGATTGTACTGCATGGTAACACAGATCAGTTACCTGCATAACCACATGACCTCTTGAAACAGCAGCATGATGATTTGTTTTTAGCCTGTCAGAGTATGTCTGTGTCTTATGCTTCAAGCTGCTGCAGAATGATTTTTCCATTCTTCTTTCTTTATTTAACCAGGTAAAACATCTAACCCGGCCAAGCGCAAACATTGTTACAATAAATATGAACAGACTACGGCAATTTCACACACTATGTTGACCAACAGTGGTATTTTTCTGATCTTTAGAATTTACTTAAATTTTTATTCCCCAACAGTAATAAACTCTGACATTACTGAACATTGTTCGACGGGATCACATAATTTGTCTGTGCTTTCCAAAACTGTTACAAGTGATAAAGTGTTAAAATAATGAATAAACCTCAGGGTTAGAGAAAGGTCATGTATTGGGTTAAAATGACCTCTTTAAGATGTGGTGTGGTCCTTAAAGTTAGGCAACCTTGGTTACCATGGCAACAATAAATGCCATGACAATTATAATTACAAACCCAACATATAAACGTCAACTGAGCTGCATCACGTCTGTGGATCATAATTACTACAGTGACTAAATGGTGTCTGTCAATGAAACATAACTATACGGTGACTGACATTATGATCTATTGTGCCATTTTTATTGGGAGGTCAGGCTCTCTATAATATTTTTGCTGCTTGCTGTATAATTAATAACATTTTGTCATTATGACAGAAAACATTATTCTGCTGTTATTGCATTTTCCACATTTGCTGTTGCAATATAGAAATATTTAAATGTAATTGCTGGGAGACTCTCCAGTCTGAGTCTGGCACTGCTCTCCAGTTTCACAGGCATGTGGTTACAAGCCCACCATCCAAGATAACCTCCTCCCAACAAGGTGCATGTGATACACAGATGTTGTGTTTGCTACTTTTAGAACATAAACCAGGAGGCAGTTTCAAAATATAATTGTCTGAATTGGCCTGTAGAGTAGGGCAGGATCCTTTGAGAGTCTCAACCTTTCATGAGGTTAAACAAAAACTGTGTATTGACAGGGGACCATTAACTTGTTACACACATATTACATATTATTGTTAGTATATACCATCTTTATTAGCTATGGTTTTAATGATTCATCCCTTCTCCACCATAGTTCTATTTATCCTAACCGGTTCCTTTGTAGTTCTCAGATCTGATGGTCTTGTGCGGAGCAGCAAAATATTTTCTCCCTTCCTGGAAAGATGTGGGTCTCTGGCCTGCGTCCCGCCTCTTGTAGAGATGCACAGGGAGAGCCAGGTGAGAGTGGAGAGCCATCTGGAGGAGCCGCCTGGTTTCATAGTGTGAGGACTCTGCTGGACATTAATGACGGCATTGTCTGAAGCCGTAATGAGCCCTGGGTCTGGCTACTTTCAAAATGTCTTTGGCACAGTTGACCTTGTAGTTATTAGTTGGAAAAAGAAACTTCAAAAATGGGAAAAAAATCTCTTTAGTATTAATGCTCTATGTGAATGCTTCCCAAACTAAACTCATGGTCTTTAGCAGTAAGCTGCTCATTATTCATACATTATTCGGTGGACACAGAGAGTCTCGCTGAGTCTCACTGTTGGTGGTGATGTGGGTTTTTATAACTAGTGGATTCCATATTTACAACAAATGGCTTCTTACTGTTTTTCTGTTTTTCTAGGATTTCTACAATGTACCCACATAATTTATCCTCTAAATAAGTCCCCACTGTTGCTATGCAACCACAGAAAACTATGTTGAAGCTTTGCACTTTTACCCGAGTTTGAGTGTTTTTCTTCATTTTTCACTTTCAGCACCCACTGCGTTGAGTTCTTAAACATGCTCAGCATTGTTAGTAAGTTGCAAGAGAGATTTGGAGAGTGCAGTGGATATTCAGACAAAGCTGTGTTTGTCTCCCTTTGGATTTTCTGTTTGAAACATGTCTTTCTCTTTTCAATATGTCACTGTATTTTTCTGCATTCTTTGTTCTACCTGAAGGCACCACAAAGGGCCAATGCAATGACACCAGTGTTAACAGGCTCAGAGCTTCACAGACAGAAGCGTCAGTGAGAGTAGTAGTAGTGGTAGAAACAAGTAATAGCAATCCTTGAAACATCTTGTTAGACAGTGTTTGGTTCACCAAAACAAAGTTTCATGACAAAAATAATAATAACCCAATGATTAGACCCTGGAGGCCTCAATGTTTATAGCACAATATGAAAGTGTAACACAGAGCAAATAAGTGATAACAGACTTTAATATTTGTAGAACCTTATGAGTATTTGGGACTGTTTTCCTGAGAAAACCATTCATGTAAAATATCATAGAGGATTTTCCAGCCAGATCACGTGTGGAGCTTTGTTTTGTTGTGGATGTTATTTAAAGAAGTTTGCTGGTGAGTGGTCATTTTGGGTCTAATCCCATTCCTTGTTGGAGAGCAGGAAATCCTTTTAGTTCCACTACTGTATTGACTTTGAGACAAAAATGTCTTGGGTGGATTAGCCTTGGTGGCAAAACAATCACCGTTACTCCATCCATTTACATGACAATAACAAACTACATTTTATTTGGTTGCTGTTCAAACACATTTGGCTTTTCTGGCAACACTTTTGTTTTTATTATAGTAATCAGTACTCACTCTGTGAAAATAAACTTAGTCGTACATGCATAAAATAAAACAATAGATATAAGTGCACTCTAATGTTTACCTCAGGTTTAAAATATAAGATAAAACACATCCTGGTATTAAATCCATGGTATTTACATCCACAAAGGTGTTTTTTTTTATTTTATTTACGTTGGCTGATAAGACTTCCCCTCAGGACTGTGTGGGCATGTACATACCTAGTTGATTTAAATTTCCACAACTCTTCTGTTGAATTTGATAATTTACACCTTTCTTTAATTCCTAGTATAGCTTCATGCAACTTCAACCAGAGCAAGCAACCAGAATAACAATAAACACATTGTGTCCTCCCAGTGTTGCCCCAAGATGGCACCAATTTTCACTACTTCCAAGATGAAATAGGATTTGCCACTAACCTTTTAGCTCAAGGCTATGGCCTACGCTCCTTAATGCATAATCGACACCTGGCCCTGAGACAAAAGATTTCTGCATTGAAGATAAAGACAGGGTCAACCTCCTTCCATCTTCCCTCTGGACCAGTGCTTCTATGATTTATCTTGCAAAGATGAGTTCAGCTGGTGTAACACTGGCTAGCAGCCTAGCCTTTTTGATGGGCTTCCTATCCCCTGTCAACTATTAGCAGACCAGGTAAAAGGTCTTCTTTAGGGCTCAGTAAACATCATAGACAGTGGCAGTGGCATACATTTACACATCTTTGCGGTGCTCAAGACTCAGTTACATGGTCCTAACAGTAAGACAATTATTTCAGACGAATGCCTGTGTCCCATACACTTTTGTCTCACAAATGACTGCAAATCATGCCACATATTTTCTGCAGAGCAATTACTCGTCATAATTTTTAAATTTAATTCTAACAAATGCTGGTACAATGATACCCTTACTTTAGGATATCTCAGACTTTGGCAAAAAGTTGCAGGAAACCACTGTTCACTTCCCATTTCCAACAATAAAAAAAACAAAAAACAAAAACTTAACTACGATTGTCGTGGTGTACACTGTTGCCATCATGACAGGAGTTAAACCTAACCAGACCTTAACCCCTGATGTTTAATCAGAGGCAAATATTTAACCTTCACTGAGAACTGTGTGGGACAGTGACCTCCTCATCTGTATCAACTGATTGTGCTTAAGAGAGAGAGGTAAATGGAGCGTCTCTTTATGTCTGTGCTTTCCAATCATGGTAAACAGTATCCCCATGTGTCCTTCCTCAGTAGGAGGAATATGACAGACTCCAATGCACCCACTTTCAGAGCGTCACTCTGTGCAGCTAGAGCTATGTAGTCCTCTCTTTCACTGGTTAGACAGGACACTATAGACTCCAATTTAGCTGTCAACTCCCTCGCTTTGATGGATCAGCTTCCACACTGCTCTTTCCAACCATGCTGAGATGGAGGCACTGAAAGAGGGAATAGTTTCTATCCTGAGGAAGAAAGCCATCATTGAGACTCTTCTCCAGGATGTACGCACAGTGTTTTACTCCTTCCTCTTCCTGGTGCAAAATAAGATATCATCCTGTCTCGGACTTTCACTTTCAGAATCGTTATGGTGACTTTTTGTTTGATAATGTTTAACGACACTTTAAATAGCAAACCAGCCATTGTGTAGCATGCATATAATTCACATGAATTCTGCACTTCTCATTCTCAGGCTGACACACCTGCACTGTTATGGCTAGACAGCAGTGACCCTTCAATGTGTAATCCTCTTTTTGCCCAAAGAGCTGGGAGTCATTCACATCTCTCATGGCCTTCGCCTCTGGTTACAGCACAATCCATCAGACATGCAACCATCTGACTGGTCAGTGCATGCATCTTTCTTAGGTTGTTGATCAGCGGCAGAGTCTTGTGTGTGTTACACATTGCACATATTCATGAACTGGAGTTATATTTAATGAACTTGAAAACATGTTGGTGACAGAGACACTATACAGCTTTTTATAACCATATCTTTGTAAGATACATGTTAAAAGCCAAAACAATAATGCAATAAATGAGTGTACATAAACTTTATATTATATGCATCTTAAAAGTGTTTTATCCTGAATGCTGCATACCCTCGCAGTTGTACTAAAAGTGATCTTCAATAAACCCATCAATCAAATGTAGTTTTCACCACATTCAGGATTCATTTCTCCCATCAGTCCAAGGTGAAAGGTCTCATTTTGCCACTTTCCCAGAAACATTCATATGTGCAGCAATTTAAATCTAACAGGCTAAATAAGAGAAGCTGAGGACCACACACCCCACATGACAGACTAATGCACAATCCTAAAGCTTTTGGTGCTGAAACCGTAATTGGGAATAATTATTGCTTTCACAGACTGAATTACATTAGTAAATGGTTTCAGAGCCTTCTAAATGACTTGGTGAGAGCTTGGTTTAACTCCTCTATGAATATTTTTAGATGACTTTTTAGATGGCACCAATTATTTATTTATAATGCCTAGAAATTAATTACATAACAACTACTTAAAAACTTAATGAATACTCATGAATACTGACGCCTGACCCCAAATACTAATACAAACAAATAAATACAGAATAATATAAAGCGACACCTTGTCTTAGCCTCTGTGATTTTACATGTGATTGTACTCAACTTTCACCTTTTTTACCTGGCTTGTCTTTCATTTGCATGCATTTACATTAAGGAAATGTCTGACAAGCTGAATGGCATTCCCTCCATGCGTAACCTTATGCATCTGATGTGCACAGCCACACATTTTGAAGCAAAACTGATCATATTTTAAATGTCACCAGTCTGTTTAATTACAGTATATTTCTGATAATTTGGCAGCAATAGTGTTTTGCACTAATTGGACGGTTGTTAACTGTGACATCTTTGGCAGTGTGAGGTGTAACATTTTCTGTATTTGTTGTTGCGGGCCGGCTGAGCCTGCACATTAGGTGACAAGGTCTGTCACCACTGTGACTCAGCGACAGATAAGCAAATCCTTATTAGTAGTATTAGTAGACTTCAATACTTGGTCTATAGTGTAGCTGTATGTTTATGTTACAAGGCCAAATACAGATAATAACTTTGAAGGAAAGCTTTTTGTGTTCATTTCATATTACATTGCAATAGCCTGTTTAAAGTGATCACATAGCAATCAGCTAATCAGTGCTGCATGGTAACAGATAAATGAGTGATATGCAGTGAAAAAAAGTTAAAAGAAATATGTAAAATACATTCTAAATGAGAAGAGCTCCTACAAGTTAAAATTTAATTTAATTAATGAGAATGAGATGAAATTTAGTGCTGATGAGGAGAAAACTGTATATGCAGCACACAATTATATGCATAATAATATAAGAATGATGAGCTATGTTAATGTTATGTGCCATGTTCGATCTTATTGACGGGACTTGTGCAGTCTTTGCTGAGTCCAAGGAAAATCACGTATCTATTTCTAAATAATAATAATAGCTAAGTATCATAAAATATAAAGTAAGACCAGTATTTTGTTAATAAAGTTATAAAAATATCTTGCTTCTGAGAAAGAGCGGCTATTAAAATACAAAGGGGTTAAACAACAACAAAAGAAACGCAGCTATGACAAATACGAAGCAAATACACAGTAAACAATATGCCGAACCTTCATTCTCAAGTGAGCCTATGCATGTAATTGCATATGCAATTAACATCATACCAAAGCCCTTGATAAACACTAATTAGTCACAGACTGACATTGGCTCCTGCATGTATTAGTAAACAAAATGTCAAAAGAAACTGAAATATCTTCAGCTTTCTAAAGAGCAAGGAAAGTAATTAAAAACGCATTCAGATGCCTTTATTGGCATCTCAATCCCAATCTCAATCCCAGTGAAGCCACCTTTAAGGTTATTTCATCAATAGCCAATCCTCACCCTATCTCTAAGTCAGAGCACAGACACCCACCAGAGGAAACTCATTTTAACCGCTTGTATCCACAATCGAATTTTTTCAGTCACTACCCAAAGTTCATGACTATAGGTGAGAATTGGAGCATAGATCGACTGGTAAATTGAGAGCTTTGTTTCATGGCTCAGCTCCTTCTTCACCACAACAATCCTGTACAACGCCTGCACTGCTGTTGATGCTGCGTTGATCCGCCTGTCGACCTCACGCTCCATCTTACCCTCACTCATGAACAACACCCCGAGGTAAGTGAACTCCTTCACTCGGGGCGGTAACACACTCCCAACCCAGAGGGAGCAGTCCGCCTTTTTTTGCTGACTCTCATTCTGACTGCTTTCTATTTGGCTGAAAACCATCCCAGTGCCTGCTGGAGGTCACGGTGTGTTGAAAGCCAGCAGGAAGCAGGGCCACATCATCTGCAAGAAGCAGAGAAGCAATCCTGAGGCCCCCACACCGGACACACTCCTCTCCCAAGCTGCACCTTGAGATTCTGACCATGAAAATCACAAACAGTATCAGTGACAAGGGACAACACGGGCAGAGCCCAACACCCACTGAGAACAAGTCTGATTTAATGTTGAGAATGTGGACACAGCTCTCACTGCAGTTATATAAGGACAGAATGGCTTGTAGCAACGGCCTCGGTACCTCATACTCCCACAGCACCCTCCATAAGCCTTCTCCAAGTCTACAAAGCACATGTAGACTGGATATGCAAACTCCTAAGAAACCACCTTTCCAGCATCCTGGCATAAGCTTTCCCCAGGAAGGTGAGTAGTGTGATCCCTCGATAGTTGGAGCACACCCTCTGTCTGCATTGATGTACATGCAGAGCAATTTAGATCAGATTGTAAAGAAGAGTGAAATATAGCAAAGAAATACCTCAGGAACAGTATGTTATAGATAGTAGTTATCAAAACCCAGCACAAACATATCCTTATGTAAATGCCGCACCACATTCAACATCTTATACATTAAACATAATTGTAAGACAATATAAGTGACATACTGTATGATAAAATGATAGCTCAATAGCTGTTCTTGGTTTGCAAATGCATACATAGAGGCAGAATAGGTGTCCTTGTGAAGATATTGAATAAGCAACCTTTTGAGGAAAGGCTTGATTACCTCACAATCCGCCAAACACTACAACAAAGAGAATATCAATGCCATATACTGGTCATACAACTATTCAAACAAAACTCATACAAGCTAAAGGACATTGTTATATTAACAGTGGAGTACTATTATGGAGTGTTCTGGTTTAACCTCCAGAAATTTAAGCGCAATATTTTTCATCTTTCTTCACTTCACTTTGGACAAAAGAACATTTATGACATATTGTCTGGAGGTTTTCTATGTATCAGAGCACAATATGTCATGTCTGCAACACTCAGATAAAAGAATCTGTGGAGGCGTTATGTCAAATGCTGTGAAAGTACTTTTTACTATTTTTTAGCTGGTAATGTTAGGCAGTTCACTGTAATAACTCTACATACACAAACGTGTTCCTCATTATGTGTAATGATGATGTCTTTTCATCCATTTATTGTAACACTGATGTACTGGTTAGCGTTAACTATTACTTGATTATGGGTTGTGAGTAAATAAAAGCACAGGGACAACTTCATCATCCTGAGGAACACGTGTACTTTAATGCCCGTCGAAAACAACGGGATCACAGAACACCAACGACTCACTTCACTATACAGCGTATCACTCCGCCCAATGTAAATCCTAAACACTACAGACAAAATGCATAGCATTATACAGTTCCCAATTTACAGTATGTAAAATAAAGACTATAATTTTCAAGTCATGAACAACTCAATAATTTCACACCCAAACGACAGCAAAATAAAGTAATCTACAAAAGAAATCTTGACAAAAATGAATCTCATCTTACACTAATTATCCATCTTTGGAACTGATGACTTTTGGCACTATGTAGATTCAGATTTATTCTTTATTGTCCTCTGCAGCGGAAATCTGCTTTCAGTTTGTACACAATCAAGACGAGAGTGCAGACTCATGTGCTGTCACAGCAGCAAAACACCAGAGAAACACAAATTCTTCCACAGTGTACATGTGAACTTAAATTAAATTCACAGTTGGACATTTGAAAGCACTCATTTTTGATCAAGGCTGCATGAACACACACAGCTGGCACGGAACAAGATTATACGGAGACTGGAAGCAATGTTTTGCAGTTTTATTCGGTATAGTCCCCTTGCATCATCTGCTATGTTACTTGCATTTTTAGTGAATCCTAAGAAAAATCTAAAATTTATAAAAAGTTAATAGTCTGTGGTTACAATAACAACAGGGTCACCTTGTAATGTTATGCAATCTATATGCAACCAAGTAGCCAATTAGCAACGGTAACAAACTGTAGGGAATGTAATGTAATAAAAGATGATAGTGGCCATTATTGAGCAATAAACAGCCTTCTTTTGGATTTGGCCAGTTATGTCCTTTTAACTTCATTGACCATATTCATCTGTTCACAACGTTCTTTTTCTCTTCATGCTTGTATCTGCTACTGCCTCCCTTGCAGACTCTGCATCTGTATTGCTGTTTCTCAGGCTGATCCAGTATTTATTTATGCCGTGTTATTGTTACTCTGTTAGAGCCGTTTCTTCCCTCATCAGAGCATGTGTCCATTCCTAAGCCTGTCGTTTCTGTTTCTCCATCTGAACCTTCTGTGTCTCTCTCTTACCTCTTCAGCCACAGACTCAGTCTCCTCTCTCAAATTTTTAAGGCTTTATGTGTCTAGTCTCTCTCAGTAAGGTGTCTCTCCTCTGGAGATTATCTGACCTACTCACCTAACAGCTCAGCTGACCCCAGTTCCCTCACCCGCTGCCTTATTTTTTTTAACAACTGCATTCCACAAAGACCTGCTGTGCTCTGCCTCTGATTGGCTAATACTTATTGCCATTGTTGATCAGGTTTGTTAGGTTTAGAGTGAGATGGTTCAGAGCTAATCGGAGGCAGAGTAAGAGCAGGTCTTTGCACAATGTGGGTGTAAAAAAATATATATAAGTACAACATTCTTAGACTGTCTATGATGCAAAGCTGGTTGGTAACTTTAAAAAAGGTTAAATCAAGTTGACACATTTAGTACTTATACATACATACACCCACACACACACACACACACACTACATGCAGGCTATGGGCGTGCATGTGTGCATCATTCAGCCTGACCTTTGGGTTTTGCAGAAACCATCACTCCATGTGTAGATAATTGAGTTGATCTCATTAAAGTAGGAGACCTCCCACCTTGTGAAGCATTCCCTCAACAGCACTTCAAGTTTTCTGAGACAGTTAAAGTGGAGAATATGCTATCACGGCAAAACTAGGTGTGTGTGCGTGTGTGTGTCAGAATGTAAATTAGCTTTTTCATATCTGTCTGGAGTAGGAATTAAAGAGGGCCAGCAAGTAGTTTTTTTTTATTCGCCTTCTTGTTGTTTTTTACCTTCTCTCAAAACAATCTTCAGGAGTTTTAATAGAGAGGTTAACTAGTGACCCAAGGACCTTTTTCTGCAAAGGTTGGTAACAAACAAGGTCTCATTAAGATAAATCTATTAACCAAGCCACATAACCATGGTAACCACAGCATAGGTAATCTGGTCCTGATCAAATTGCAATGAATTCAAGAATCAATTATGTAAAATACATCACCAGTCAACTCTTATGAAAAAAAAATGAGTGGCTGATAGAAAAATATTCAATTAAGTTGCATGTTGTGTAACTAGTGTTTAATAAAACACACAATGTACTGAATACAGTATGTCCATCAAATCCCTTTTAGTCATCTTTGCTATCACATGTTGTTTGGCATACATTACTATCACAATTTTGACATCAAAAGGGGAAATCACAAGATGTGTCTTAATTAAAAAGAAGGATTTTAAAAATCCCAACATGTTTACTGTTTTCTGACTTATGCACCTGCAGTCTGGGCACAGATGGCGTGGCCTCTGTTCAGCTGCTAGATGTCTTATGCTGCTCAGGAAACACATTAACACTGATGTCGCCTGGCTTTTTTCAGGTCCTAGTTTCCCCAAAGGCTACGTCTAACAGCGTCTGCATCCTTTTTGTTCTCATTATTGGGCCATCAGCACACCATCATCAGTATGGACTCCCAACCCCCTGCAAACCATCAAAGCCTAACCTTTAAGTCACTCATTAAATATGTACCACAAACTAATATAATTCATAGTGCAGCCAGTAAACAACTTTGTTAAAACATTATACCAAGTTAACACATCTAACTAAAATGGAAGGAGTCTATGTCTGTCTGTATGTATGTCTGGCCTTCGATTATCTCGACAACCATTTATCTGATCGACTTCACACTTGCTAAGCACCCGAGGAAGTGCAGTGCCGAGTGTAAAGTTATTTGGATGAGCGGTTCTCGAGAAAGCAGCAAACAGCAATACTGGAGGCCAAGCGATCGGGCCAAAAGGCACGTTTTGAACGGGCACTGCACCAGTTTTAACAAATGAAGTTAAAAAAAAAAAGAGTCTGGTGTAAAACTAATGATTTCTGCATCTTTTACAGCTGACAAATGCTGCTAATTGGTATTTATTCTTTTATGAACCACCCAGGTAGTAACCTACTCATTTTAAGTTACTTAAGATTTCAATAAAGTAATTTATTATTATAATTTACTTTGTGTACTTCTATGTAAGATTTTACTTATTAGCGTATGTATTTTAGTCATACTTTTCTATCTTAATTTGCTCAGGCAGAATGCTACAGAAACAGCTTTGGACTTTAATGTTATCACCACCTCAAGCTTGGGACACAGAAACTACTCAATTACTTGAGAACCAGGCAGTTTCTTGGCAATGGTAAGCTTGTAAGTAACTGTAGAGTTGTCTTTAATTCAGGGAGGTCAATTTTATTGACAAAAATAGAAGACTAGACTGCCAATTAGCAGCATCCACAAACACTACCACTACACACCACCTCAAAGTGAGAGACACGCCCACTATCCAGCAACCAGGGTGTGAGCCCAGCAAGGAACAACTGAAAAGTCTATGAAGGACATCCAGCTGAAGAGCTGTGTGTCTTGATAAAATAAGTCACTCAATTCCTTATTAACATACCGTCTATATGCAAATTAATGGAATTAATGGAGGTCTTCACCAACTGCAAAGCCAGAAACACAAAAGAGTAATTACACAAAGGGCAAACAGCATGGGAAATGGCCTGAAATAGCAAGCAGCTGAAACCAAATTGTCCTGCATAAAATATGTAAGATTCGCTGACGTATGGACACACATTATGAGACGATATCATGTGACATACTGACCACGTTCTTCATAAGTTGCTCCTGATTCACAAATCAGCCAGTGAATGGCAAAAAAATAGAAATTAATCAGTAATCACAAACAGGATCCTGTTGTGAGAATCCTGATGTCTCTGGTTTGTTAATGGTGGTAGAAGTAATGAGTAGTTCAGCTATCAGTTCTCTAGTAACTTGTCATATAGTCCTCGATTCACAGTTATTGAGGAATTACTTAGTGATTCATGATTGGGTTGTTCTTGATTTGTTCATCCTTTCTTTGTAACTACTCATCATTTCATGTACCGTATTGTAAAGTATCTGTACATAATAGTTAAAAACCCAATATTGTTCCATATTCCTGCAGTATATCTGGGGAAGAGGACAGGATAGAGAGGAAAAAGCATGACTCCCCAGTATCCGCAGGCCAAGCAATTCTGGTTGTTCACACAAGTAGAAATAAGCTAAAAGGTGTTTGTTACGGATATCAGCAGAGAATAGGACACACATGCAGAGAACAGAGGCAGCTTTAACTGAAGAAGCTGTTCATTTTCACCCATAGACTCAGAGATCAACAGAGCAGCAGCACCAAACAGAACAGAACAGACTAGACTGGCAAACTGGAAGACTGAACTGACCCAAGGATCTGACAAGACTCAAGAGAAAAACTGGACTCAACTACAAACAGAATTCATCAAGAAATAAGGCACAGGTAAGCAAAGCTAAAGCAAGGAGCTGATAGGCTAGGAAGACACAGGGAGCAGGGCAGGGCTGACGAGGGCGATGTAGGGCAGGTGTGGAGGAAAAGTGACGAGGCAAAAGCAGGAGGGAGGAGCACAGAACGCAGAAGGGGAAAAAAAAAACTATGCAAAGAAAACCAAAAACCCCAAAACACAAAAGGCTCAAGAAGTCAACATGCCAAACTACAAACACAAAAACAAAAGACCCTCTACAACACAACAACACAGGAAACCACAAAAAGAGTCTATGAGAACAAGAACAAAACACAAGTCCAAAGACCATAAGTCCATTTTCAGTGATGTACGTAGTTTGTTGGACAACTCACCTGCATCTGTTAGTAATTTGTTTGTAAAAGTAATAATGTTTCTTCTGTGATACCTACACTGGCATCAAACTAGCAATTACTTTTTGCTCTGTTTAAATAAATAAATAAATAAATAAAAACTGGAATTACTGGCAAGTGGAGAATTCTGAATTTCATCAACTGCTGTAAAGTTTTTTTTTTGCTGTTTTTTTTTTTTTTAAAGTAATTTGCTCTACCTAGATTGCCAGTGAACTTCACTTGGACACTTCTCTGTCACCTGCTTTGAAGTACTTCCTCTCCAGTATATTATTTCTGCATATTTTTACTATTTTGGTCTCGTTTGGGGACAAATTCATGGAGAACTCTGTCAGGCTCTTCAACAGTGAAGGGAAGAATTAATCTTTAGCTGTGGAGAGCAGATCGGCGGGCGACAAAGCAGCACAGCCATTAGGGCTGCGGAGGAGGCCAAATGTGCTTGTGGCCGTAGATCGACGCAAATGACTGTGCCAGAGGGACGACAATTCCCCTCTGCTGGAGATTCTGGTAGATGATCATTAGTGTGCCGTGTTTGATTGATACAGCACATTTCCAACGGCAGGTGGACAGCTCATCTCAACATGGATGTCCCTGGTGATTGATCTTATTTTAAGCTGCATCTGCAGGAGGAGACCCATTCGAGATGGGATGGTGTAAATTAAAGTGTATAATAATGCAGCGCAGCCTGAGCTATTTGAATCAGACTAAACCGGAATACCAGCGTTTCACATCATTCAAATCAACTGCCAGGACATGCATGTATACACAGTGGCACAAAGCAAGTGTCAGATTAATAATTCAACCCAGCATTGTGACACAGAAGTGTACAGATTTAAGACATGCAGGTGCAAACGAACACCGGGAATGATTCATCACTGGTCTTTACACGTGAGGCCGACCTCATCAACGCTCCAAAGTCTGTCAGCTCTCAATCTGCTATTTCATGTATACTTCACTTACAGGTAGGAGTCGGTGGTTGGAGTGGTAATGTGAAGGAGACAAGTATGTTCAGTTCATGGATGTTAAGCAGAGTAGTGCTGGTAAAAAGCATGTGTAGTCAGCAAAACAATTAACCTTGATAAATAGAGGTAAAACTACAACAGCAGAGGCTTAGATGTCCAAGGTTAATGGTGTGGCAGAAAACTAATTCTGCCCCGGGAGATTATTCTAATTATAGGTTCTAGAGGATGTAATTTTACCAGTAAAATTGGATGTTTTTGGTGTGCTCCCTATAATCATGGCACTGTACAGAGTGGATAGAGAATCTTTTGAAATGAAAAGCAGTATGCTCATTTCACACAGTCTAAAATGATTGGGCTTGTTCTGAAGTCTTATTCAGAGAGGTTCAGTGAAAGGGCTCAGAGGCTGTAGAGTTCAGTGGTAACCATGGATTTGTTCATTCAGTTAATGCCTTTTGCATGAAAGAGAAACACAGACCGAGAACTCATTGTCTGCTGAAGATATTTAATTGAAACAGAGTAAGGGGTTTTGTCATTTGCACTCTCGTTCTAAAGACTTTTCTAATAGTGTAAAACTTTCTGCGGAGGTTTGATGCGAAATGATTTCTTCTTTTTAAAACTAAGGCTGCTACTAGATGAATTTTATATTAAGCTAACAATCATGTATTTTATATAGTACTAGCATATGTTAATATGCAGTTTCAGCATAGTGCTATAATATATTTTGTTGGTAGTTATAAAAAATATAAGAATAGTACCAGCAATATAATACTACTGTTCATTATATTTTACTGTATTGACTGATAACAAAAGAAAATTAAGTTAAATTGTGTCACTTTGAAGCTTTTATTTTCTTTTAATAAAGACAAAGAAAAAAAAAAACTCATGTAAAAGACTTTGGGCATCAAGATAGAACAAAACTTTGCTTTATGAGCAGCAAGTGTCAAATTAATATCAATAAAAATAGATGATTTAGCACCTCTCTGTCACATAATATGAAATTTCAATGTATTTAATGGTTCCTCGTGTTAAAATGATACATGTGCTGATGTTACACTACATATAAAAATTACAAGCTACTTTAGCTAAATTATGCTGAACTTGTTTTGTGATGATAGTCTGATCCAGAGCCGAGGAGAGCGGCAGGTTAGTGAACTGTTAATCACAGCTGTTTCCCTGCTGTACAAAACTCCTTTTAGATATTTCATGTCTTAAAAGACCTGTCAATAAATTCAGGAGTGATGGTAGTTTCAGAGTTTTCTTTTGAATTTCGGTGTTGGAGTGTTTTACGTTTGGATCAAAGGGGTTGTGTTTTTATGTCAAGTGTGTGGCAGGTGAAGGTGTTTAAAATGAGCAGATGCTCTATGTTCCACCTCCACTTGACCTACATGTCATGTTTTTACAAAGACAACCAAACATCAAACGTGAAACTCAGAGAAAGTATCATATCCATTAACAACCAGAGAACATGGTGACCTCTTTTTGCCTGCTTCATCTCACCCGCCGCTGCACTGAAAACCTTTAAGATTCACAAAGCTTCTGTTTGTTGCAGGGATTGCGTTAGATTATTACAGGTGTTTGTAATATTGCAAACACATCTTATACTGCTAATATATACCGTATATTGCAGAAGAAATCTGCCATAACCGTGTTGAGGAGGTAAAGAAACTCCTGCAACACATTAATGATGATGTACATTTTAAATGTAAAGATACAATATGAAACTTTTCGCCTTTAGGCAGAAAATTTAAATGCTACTCATCCTCCAACCCTCAGCGAGGCAAGTTCGTGCCTCACCACTTGCCATTCATCCTGATGAGCTGTCAACTCAACAGGCTGAAGGTAACTAGCATCCTAAAGTCGCTACAGATGTTTCTGAGAAGTTTTAATTTTGCCTAAAGAACGAGAAAAAGAAATTAAACCCTACTACGACTGTTTGTTGACGTAGCTGAGCGTTAATTCTGGGAGCTGATCAGTCAGAACAGAGTGGCCTCATCGGGAGCGGCGCCTTAAAGAAACAGAAACTGAAAATGGTCTGTTTCAGACAGAGCAGTATGTAAACTGTAAATCATACAAACAGACTCCTGTAAAGCTCCAGAATATAAATATAGATCAAGAAATGTACATGATACATCCCCTTTAAAGTCACACCCACAGCAAATGGCATGATCACAAAAATAAAGCAGAAAGATCAGCATTATTAATTATTAGAAAAGAATCTAATTTAAGATTAAGATATAAAGTCAGGAATAAGAAAAATAAGAAAGAAAGTAGAACTAAAAAGATCTCCATGCAGCTTTCATTTATACCCACAATCCACAAAGTAACTAGTGATTTCTAATTGATCTTAGGGAGTAAACTAAAAAACAATTACAACCCCTTACAAGAACGAGTCAATAGCAGCTGAGATGCAACATAGAAAGTGCAGTGTTCATTTCATCACTGAATTCCTTCCATTATGAGTCCATCACACAATGGTAATCAATACTCTGGGAGTAGGGAAGGTGCCTGATTGATCAGGTAGTCACAGTGGATGCAGTCAATGCACTGACTGAATCAGGAATTACCCAAAATAAGGCCACAAATTTGAATCTCTCGAATACATTTGGGATCATATATATATTTAGTTGGATGACATTGGTTTCACAGTGACAACTGACATTTCATGCTTTTTCACAAGGACACATAAAGTATGATGTAAATAGAGAGCACAACAAGGATCTAAAAATAAGACAGTAAGCACAGAAAAAGTTTAGATGGTAAATAATTTAGTGTGTGAAATTACTACTGCATGTTATGTTTGGATGTGTAATGTAAAAGTTAATATAATTATTAAATTGTTAAATAATTCATTGGGGAAATATAAATTTTACCTGTCTGTATTTGATTGATTGCAGTTAGGTAAGACAGTGGACAGACAGTGTGTGAGCGGTAACGTTGAAGAGTAAAGACCATACCTATGGGGCAAAGTGTTTGAAGTTACACTTTAACAGGAAATCTCCTGTGGGTTTGTGTTATGTAGTGGGCTGTTGTCTGGCTGTTAGTCAGTGTGAATGTCAGCCTACTGTCTGATTGAAACAAAGTGATTTGATTGGATGTATGAAAACATGTAACTGACTAATAGGGAACACCATCATGAAACGTGATTTGTTCTCAAAGGAGTACAGGACATGTGATTTTCACAGCAGGTATTTAAGTTGTAGCAGAAAAAAAAAGAATTTATATAAATAAATTAGCATTGTAAGTTACAGTAAATATCCTCCAGAAGACAGCTTGATGCTGATTGTATTCATGATTGTTCAATATCTTAAAGAACCTGTAAGATTTTGCTCTACAATTGTACAAATTTAAAGCAGCAAGAAAAATACTGGACAACACTGGAGTAAAAAAGTAGAAGTCCAATGAATTCACTCTCTAATGTATGATTAAAGGTCCTTCATACAGCAGTAGTACAGATATGAAACACTTCACGAGGCATGGTTTTTTCAGAGAGTAACTGAAACTGAAATCTCAATCCATCTTTCCTAGGCTCACAGGTTTGGTCCAAAGTGTTCAGAAACACTAGATATTGTATTTGTTCAGTTGGACTGGATGCTTATCAAATGGTGAAATAGGATTTTTGGATCAATAAACAAAGACATCAAAGTTTTTAGTCAGATGACTGTAGCTTAAAACAACAATCGCTTTTTATTGGAAAACGTACGTGAGGTGTCACGTCTAAACTTTTCTCTTTCTATATCTATATTATTTTTTTTTATCATATATTTAGATCTCTTGCACATACACAAAAACACACACTATACACACAGCTAATGTGTAGTTACTTTATAAAGGAGATAGCTTTCTCTCAATTTCTCTTTGGGTTTCCACTTTCAAATTCCTCTTGTGTGTTTCCTATCCTTTCATGGTAGGTTGAGCTTTTCAGGCATTGTCAGGCTTGTTTAAATTTTTAACAAGCGCAGGGAAGAAACAAAGAGACTGAGACGAGGGGAGAGTCCCTCATCTGAAACCAAAGGTATATCTCCCATGAAATGTTGTGCAGTGACGTGGAATAGTCTTCGCCTTTTGTGTCTTCTGATGCTGTTGGCCCCTTTTAACCAAATGGTGAACACTATGCATGCTTCAGTTTTCACAGTGTGGATTGCTCTACCAAGAATAAGAAAGCCCAGGTGGTTTAAACTGAATGTGTTTCTTTCAGTTTCTTTAAATACAGCCAAAGTTGGCTTCTTCTGTAGTAGTTCAGGAGTATTTTGCCTCAGCTACTATGCAGGTGGATTTGTGAGCCCAGTTTACTTGTGCTCTAGGGTGATAAAATCTCAATAAAAGGAATTATGCTAATCAGTAACAATTTGCAGTTATGCGCCACACTTGCTTTCCTTGATTGAAATGTAATTGGGTAAAATCATCAGCGAAGGATGTTGATCATGGCTGACTTAGCAGAAACAGTGTTGTCCTTCATGTTGTTTTCAACACGGAGTCATCTGATATTGTGACAGATGTGAAGGTAATTAAAAAAGGTAGAGAAGATGAAAAATAACAGAAAACAAACTTGAAAATTGAGATTTGGCACCAGACACACAATGAATTATTTGTTTTAGGTCTAAGGACATGGCATAAAACAGTATGCCTTTCTGGGAATTTGGGGCGGTACTCATATTGCATGTACTCATCATTGATAGAAGAAAATAAAAACAGCCTCAGGTTTCTTTTCAGCACCTTGACCAGACTGACAAAGAGTTATACTGTAGCTCTATTGATCCATGTAATCCAATAACAACTTCATCAGTTTCTTTTACAAATGTAATTCTAACTATTGCCGACAAAATTCATTATCACTTCCTGCCCTCAAGCAGCATTGATGTATCTATTCTCAAACACAAGAGGCTGTAAAACCAGGAAATATGTGGAAAGAGAAAGAGAGTAGGGGAATTACATGCAGGAAATGGTATGTACCCTAACCACTCGGTGATCGGGCTGCTCTTTAGACCCATATCTAACGTTCCCTTTCTCTCTAAGATCCTTGAGAAAGCAGCATTTGAAATCATTGACCATCACATCCTATTACAGAGACTGAAACATTTAATTGGCATTAATGGAACTGCATTAAGCCGTTTTTAGTTTGTACATGTTAATGATGAATCCTCCACGCAGGCAAAAGTTAGACATGTGTCTCGGCTTCTTGTAAAATCTACTCACCTACAAAACCTTTAATGGTCAGGCACCATCATATCTTAAAGAGCTCTTAGTAACTTTTACCCCACTAGAACATTGCACTCTCACAATCCAAAAGAACATAGAGCAGATCCCTCGGCTATCAGGCTTGCAGAAGCCTATAATTGGAGGGGAAAAAAAGAAATATTAAATTCTCATGCATATTAAAATGTCAACACTTTGATGCCTGAAATGATACATGATCCACAGTTCATGAATACAACATCGCCCTGTGTGGCTTCCAACATATGGAAGTGTGGAAGCAGCATTTATATTCAGCTGTTTGGTTGGATATTAAAAACAAGGCTTTATCCGTATTGTGCATCTTAAGCTGGTCTCTCTCCCTTAAATGAATTCGTTTAACAAGCACTTCTTGAGGGTTTGTGTGCCAAAAAACACTGAGTTACAGCTGTTCCACAATGCTTCTGCCATAGTCCAAATTTAGCTGAATAGCTAGAAGGGAAAGTACTCTCCAAGCTGGTTCGACCTGACATGAATGTGCACCAAACCTCAAAGCACAATAACAACCATATTTTGTCACTTTTAAGAAACAAAAAGTACAATATTTGCTCATCCATGACACAAAATGACTACACTATGTCTGTAGGGGGTTTACTGGCTTGTTTATCAGCCTGTATTGATTCACTTTTTTTCTTTATTTTTGATTTACAGAGCTCTTTTTGCAGCCCATGTTTTGGAAGAATCCCCCCCTAGTGTCTTGAAGCTTTCAGAGTTTTTATCATTTGGTTACTGATGTCCAAATTCACTTGTGTCACGAATTGTGAGCATAATGCATTCATTTCCTTTTATTGTGAAGCATTTTAAAAAGACCCTCAGGTCTTTGTTTCACTTGCAAAATTTATTTCAATCTTGTATGAATGTATTATAATAGTAGGAATAAAACACATACTACTCATTAGCATGGAGTGCCCACTATGTGTTTATTCCCTTACATGGTCTTAGCTTGTTTACTAGTTTGTGGTGTCACACCATTTTGTGAATAGAATAGCTGCCTCTGCACAAAATGAATACAGTTTGCCTAAACTACAGTGCTTTAGAGCCACAAAACAGGATGTTGTTCCTGAGAAAGTGGAGACACGTGTTGTTAATGATACTTAGGAGTGAAAGTGTAAATGACTGTAACCAAGAGAAACTAGCTTCCTTCTCATTCGTCTCCAAATTTCACTTGAACCCACTTGGCTATCATGGCTGTTCACCTTGAGGGATCCCTGGGAGATTGGCTTCTCTGGAGCTAACTGATATGGACTGCAGCCCAATTTCCTTTTGGCTAATTAGCTTGGCTACAATACCAGCAGCAGTCCTTATCAGCCCCCAAGCCTTCTGCTCTCTGTCTGTCTGGGGGTTTTTTTTTTAGGCCTGGAGCACAGCACGATAGCATGCCCAGTAAGTTCACAGTCAAAGACCTCTATGGTTCTGTATTCACAAAACATACAAACATGCATTCAACATAATTATCTCAAATTTCACCGAGACACGTTATGTAACTATTAAGTATAAAACCCTAAAGCCCTCCACAGAGATTTGTTGTGTAAGTGGTAAAATATCAGCAGAATGCTAATTGAAAATATAAAAAGGACACGTCTCCAAACATTTTCTGCACACTGCTCAACCTAAGACTGTTTGTTTAGCTTGTCATAAAGGCTGAGAAGATGTCTATAATCCAATACAGTTAAACAGCACCACAAAACTGCAAAGTGATCATTAAATAAACTGCTTGGGCTGTTGTAGTTTGATCTAGGTGTACTGGCAAGTTGGCAAGTGAGTGTATTTTATTGTTAATTTCTAAATATTTCCTTTCCTATCCTTTAGATGCATTTGCTCTATTTTTTAGTTTTATTCATTTTAATTTAGTGTACATAAAAATGTGAATGAGATAAGATTTTAGATGTTGTGTATTTCTAAATTTCACATTTGTCTTTCTCCTGATCGCTTTCCAACTTGCATCCACTCTCGTCTGAGATGCACCCACTAAGCTAAAACACTTATTGTGTGAATTTTCTTCAGTGTGCAGGATATCTTCGGGAAACCTTATTCTAATTCATGTAATCCTCAGAGATGGCACAAGCCCAGCATGCAGCCATTCAAAATGCACCAGTGCCCTCAAATGCCTCCTCAGTCCCAGAACACAGACAGTAAGGGCCTTAGGGTAATTTCACACTCTGTTATGATTTTGTTCAGAAATAATATGGGTTTAGAGAGAAGTTTGGGTTGACTTAAGAGAAAAAAAAAAGAATACTGGTGTTGCTGAAATTGTGTTTTATGCAAGTCTAGCTTTGAATCCCAGAAAGACCAGAACCTGTCTAATGCATGCAAATATGTTTGCATATTAAGTAGAAAAACTAACAGTGATAATAGCTGTGCAGCAACAATAAAGCTTTGTCATTAGTATTAACACCTGGCATTAGGATAAGCAACCATTCTGCACTAATGAAACTAAAGAACAATGATAGCCAATTGATGTGCTCCACGTTGCATGTTACATGACAGCAAGAAACATGGATAAAATGCATTTGAAATAAAGCACCTGGCAAATACTGACTCTGTAATGTCTTTTTAATGTGTTTCTTTGCAACATTTGGCTGCAGGGCATCACGACGTGACACATGTACACAATAACAGTAGACTTAAAGAAGCATAGGACCATATAATAGGTTCCATGACCATTAAACTTTAATATACACATACGTAACTAATGCAGTTAAACCTACTGCAGGTTTCCTCTTGCCCAGACCACCAGACACGCATATTAAATTTCTAAACTAGATTGATTTGCACAGACATCACCAATGGCTTTAATGTGATAATGCATCATAGGTCAGTGTACTGTTATGGTGGTAAGAAGAATGACTGTGGTCACAATTACGTGACTAGCTTGCTGCTTGCCTGGCGAACAACATAGAATTACCGCCAAGCAAAGGATGTCAAGGCAACCTAATGCTCTGTCATTGAAACCCATCTCAATTAGGCTGAGGCTGGACAGGTGGATGGGAGTTGACTGATTTGTTCTTCCCTTCTCACTGAAGGGATGTTCCTATTTTCCCAGTGGAAAAAACAGGGATGTTAAGAAGTTAAGAAAGGGAGGACAGTTACTAACGCTTGAATGTACAAGGCAAGATCCTTAAAATAAAAGCTTCAGTAAAATGTGTACAGTACTTAACTATTGCATTTCATTATCAGCTTGCTATTTCAGAAGTATATACGGTACTTTAAGTGGCATTATTTGAATGGAGTTATACTAAAATAACATTTGGTTTTCTTTAACCAGGGTAATAATTTTATCAATTGATATCAAGAATTAAATACTATTAAATTAAATTAAATTAATAGGTTTTAAAGTGTCAAGAAACACAGGCAGCCAAATGTGTTTGGGTGATAATTTCACAGTTACACTACATTTTCTCATTAACATTACAACCTGCTGATCTTGCCTTTTCCTGTTGGAGCTCTTTTTTATTTTATTTTAGAAAAGTCAGTGCAGTTCTGAGATCTAAACAATTACTTTGGCAAATACAGTGTAATCATAATCAATAGAACTGATTGCTAGAGCCACGAATATAAAACACAAGTTAAATAATGATAGTTTTCTTTAAGTAAGGAATAATCTATGCAGTGCAGTGTGGACTAAACTCAGGATCAATATCAAATACCCAAATACAGTCGTTTTTCCTCATTACATGTCCATAATTGTATGTTTGAGTATAACAGGCAGCTTACCAATGATCAAGCTAAGTATTGCTTAGCCATAATTTTGGGCAGTATGTTCTTTGAATTAATGTTTAAATTGTTATTTTCAATTTACTTTATTATTACAAAATGTATTGATTGCTGAAACAAATTTTCTTTCAGCTGTAAGTATTGAATTAAAATGATGAGGGAAGTATGACAAGTATGACCAATCAGAACAGTGCATCCGTCACCTGTGTTATTTGATATGCAATTATAAAAGGCTAGTATGTTCTCCTTAAGTTATATCAACAGACATCTATTTCCAACTTTAAAGCACCTACAATCAATATTTTCTACAATAACAGTGTATCAAATGACAGTGTGACGCATCGCTTGATGAACCTACAGAGAATTATCACCCGATTCTGCAGGTCCCCTCGGCTTTACAGAGATTTATAGTGAGTTTTGGTTGACTCTCCCCACTCTCATCGCATCGTTTTTGGCTGCAGCAGGCAGCTGTTTTCAGAACAACCGACTATAAACTACCTGCTCAGCACCAAACAGCAGACAGACACAGTCAGTGATGAACTGGTGAACACTGTAGAGCATTTATCAACTAAAGTGATTGATATTTCCCTCAGGAGTTGATAGAGACCGAAAACAGAGCTAAAGGTAGAAAGAAACACTACTCCAAATGAAAAATGTTGCTCCGCATCGGCTGGATGTGTAAATATACAAACTGTTTGTTACCAAGTCATATCAATTTAAAAGGTTAGGATATGTCAGTGTTGTGTTTAACAAATTCTTTCCAATGACCCCAAGTGGCCAAAGGTTCTGTTAATGCCACAAGGATAATAGTTACTACTTATATACCAGATAATAGCTTAAAATAAAAACAACAGTAAAACCTTGTGTAAAAACAGTGTAACCATAAAAAGAAACAATGAAAATAGGGTTAAATAGGATAAAGATATACTGACTTGGCTCTCAGGAGTAGAGTTGTATGAAGTGTTCACTCTGTCATGACTTAAAATAGAGGTAAATGGTGTGGGGAGATAGCAGGGACCTACATGTGTGACACTCCCGTAGTGAAACTCCCCACTGTCAAGTGAAAAGCAGCGGCTGGCATGAGAGGAAGCAAATGGCAGTGTGCACACTGCCAAGGCTTACTGGTGACAAACATCTTTATCATTTTCTTGAAAGTTTCACTAAAAATGAAACAAATAGTAGTTTTGGTTACAACCAAAACAGAAACACCAATGTCTTAATGATGGTGAAAATCAACACTATAACTGGACAGACGACAGATGTCTGTAATGATGCCACACAGATGCCACAGATGTGTGGAGGCCTCTAGGAAGTACATTTTCAGTTCCACTGGTTTTTTAACTGGCTGATAGGTAGACCTTATCAGATATAAGGAGAACAGTTTCACTCTATTGGCTCAAGAATCTTAATCACAACCTGGGTGTTGTTGTATTTCTTCCCTCAAGATGTATAACACTTCACTTCCTTTGAATAAATTCCATAAACAACATCTGTCATCCATGCTGCTTTTTGATCAAATATGCAAGTTAAAATATTACAAGTTACTATCAGTAAATAATAATGACAAAATGATTATTTACTTGTGAATCATGTTGATCATGCATCGGGTAAGATGCTAATAACAATGTAGATTTGTCTTCAACGTGTACATGGGCGAATATTTTCTATATTGCTGTACTGAGCTTCATTAACCTAATAAGATAACATCATGTTAAAACATGTTACATGTATATTCACATAATAGATTCAGCATTTGTGATTCAACAAAAATATTGGTCTGTTTACTGTTTAATCTATAAGGCATCATCTTTTGCTGCATCTTTCTCTGTATCACATTTCCTATAATCTTGCCACATCTCCCACACCACCCCCAGAAAAGACATGTCAATCAATTTGGAAGTGACAGCTGTTTCCAATCTAGCATACTGAAATGTGAAGGAGTTAGTAAAGTTTACATTTAGACCACAGACATTCACTTCACTTTATTCCCTTGATCTCCTGTTTGACCTTCCTTGCTCATGGTATTTCTACATCATGCTCTAACCTGGTTTTCAAAAGAAGCATTATTGCTGAAAGGGCAGAAATTGTGTTTCACCCTTAATGGTTTCACTGGAGAAAAAAATGATGAGTGTTCAGACGAATTTCTAGCGGAAGTGGAAGTATAATATTCTCTTATGTTTTTTGCAACATTACTTATTTTTACAAAGCACCTAATGGCTACAGAAAATTACAAATTCATACCATATATTCAGTGATATTCAACATATAATATTGTAAAATATATTACGCCAATTTAAATTCACACACACTGCAGAATGGGTTTGGCTCTTGAGAGCTTATATGTTTGTAAAACCACAGACTGAAACACAGCTTCTGTTTACAGCTCAGTGTTTTAAGACTTTATATTTTGGCATTGGTTTACTTTTCTTTATTGCATGTAAAAGGTTTGGAGGTTAACTTAAAACTGATTAGGAGGGAGGAGCATGTATCTAATATTGCCTCCTCTTAACGTTGTTTAATCTGTCGACTCTGGTGTTTTGTTTAGAACATTTATGGTACATTTGTCAGTGTTGGTAGTAAGAACCTGATTAAACCAGGAAATTATGTAGCCATCCAAGAGATAAAAGCTCTGCTATGTCTAGTACACTGTGTATTAACTGACACAGGTTTTTTATTGTGCACAGCTACAAACAAGTGGAGTATTTCCATATATGTCCACTATTTCAGATTTCAAAATATGACAAATTCCAAGAGTGGTGAATCATTTTTACAGGCACTGTATATCTGTATATAGTATAATAAATATAACACTGAGTCGGAACATTTTGCATAATGAGTACTTTTACTTTTCATACTTGAAGTAAAATATCTCAGTACTTCTTCCACCACTTCCCTTTTGGTTCATTTATATTGTCAGAATTCAGCTGTATTGACAGGGCCCTTTGAAGTCAAAACGTTCCTTAGAAAGAAAACCCTTATTTTCCTAAATGTAAGCTGTCAGCCACCCAAACTACACATTTTAGCCATCAAAACCTTTCAAAAGAATTTGAGAAGAAGACACCGGAAATGTGATTATTTATCTACCTATGGCCTATCTTAGGATTGCTAAAGAAAGGCTTCCAATTTTAGCTGAGCCTCAATAAAAAAATGCACACACACACACACACACAGAGAGAGAGAGACTTGAACTCAGACAAACACAAGGAAAGCGGTGCATAAAAGGAAAGTGAGCATCCTCAAGAGAGACACCTGTGCACCTGTCATTTCAGTTCTGTCCATCCTTTCGTGATGCTTTAATTCCCAATCTCTTACAATTGTACCAAGCAGTGAGTCATGAAGGGTGACCTGGTGGTTGGAGGCAATCCCAGCTACAGCTGCTGCATCCATCCTTGACCATATGTCAAAGTGGACATGAATTAGACATTGAAGTATTACTTACTCCTGTGTCATGACATCCTTTTCCACGCACTGTTCTCCTTATAATTTTAAACCGTGTTCTCTGTTAACTTTCCTTGGCTGAGAGGCTGAGAGCTTCTTGCTTCATGTAACTTCTCTTTAGTGTTGAATTGAGTTTTGTCTTAAGCCTCTGGATTGCCTGTCATCTTACCAATTCCCTTTATTTCAAATAAAGAAAATACTAAAACTTTATCCCTCTTCCACTCGAGTAGATTTGTCACAGAATACTGCAGAATTCCTCTTGTCCAATTTAACTTTGAATTCTTAAAATGAATTAAAGTAAGCTGAGTATAATATAAAATCCCCATTGTGCAGTGTAAAAAATAAAATAAAAATCACATGACCCTGAAGGAACGAGCTTGTGTTGCTTCACAAAATTAAATTGCCTGCTTAAAACACACAACCATGAATAAGAATACATGAATCCTTTTTGAATATGAATGAAACTTCCTTAACTACGATCAGTCTGTTACACTTGATATTAATAATGTCTAACTTTTCCACAGAATTACATCTAATTGCTAATATTGTCAGGCATTCTCATGGTGGGTTGGATGTTCCACCACCAAAACTTTCAGAAAAGCAGAAAAAAAAAACCATCAAATGATGAGAAGCATGGAAATTTATCTTAAACAAGTTGCAAGAGGATATAACTGTGCAAACTGTATACACTAGTATTGGCTACTCCATTTATTGCAGGAAAAATAAAAAAATTGCATCAGGTCATGAAGACTAATTTTAAACAAAATATTCACAGAAAAATATGAAGAAACAGCTTCTGACTGTGAAAAAAAACAAAAAAACATTGCAGTTGCGGATCTGTTTTAATGGGGCTTTTCTCAAGTTGGCACTTTTTCTGGTATCTGAGAAAAGCAAACGTGATGTACAGTAAGTGTTTTGTTTTAAAGTGGGAAACAAATCCACGAATTGTAGAAAGTGACTTGTATCAGCAGTGACCACATTGTATTACCCTTAAACTGCACAGCAGATACAGTACAAAGCCCCGGGCTCAGTGTCAGTATTAAGGCATTGCACAGTACCTTCCAAGGCCAACACAAACAAATGCTTAATGCCTGCAGAACAGCCATGATATACTCTCCAATAGTCTTTCATGCTCTTGGAGCGCCGTAACTTTCACCTCTAAGAATGCCTGAGGAGGAAGGATAGCGTTTCATGTTAACAGCTCAGAGTTCAACTGTATGCCACCTTAAAATCAAAAGCCTCAGAATCAGAGCACGTGCGAACCCCTCTGATATTGACTCAAAAGCTCCCGCTTCAAAAATGCAAGTTAAGATGTGAAAATCTTTAAAAGAGGATGAAAAAGCAAAAGGAACAAGTCAGTGGTTATATTACACTGTAGGTTCTTTGTCATTGTGTCATTTTTCATTACTAGTAAAAGTCACAGTTTGTAAAAAAGAACAGCATGTTGTATAATTGCAAGGTTCAGTTTCTAATTATGTACTGCTAGATGAGTTAGCTGATGTATAATATCAGCAGAAAGTCCTGAAACAGTACCACTGTATATATATTAAATAGAAAACCTTCTTCTTACGACACAAATTGCATTCATGGTGCCTAAGTGGATATTTTTCTGATTGATGACAGTGTTCCCTATAATATAATAAAGCTCATTTGGGTGTGAAATACAACGCATCATTTCTATGAGACCACAAATCCTATCTACTGCTTCAGTGAGCTCACTGCCAATGGAGCAGCTCTGGGTTTTCTCTCTTCATCACATCAAAAATTAGAGCCTCAGTTCTACTGAAGCTTTAGGATTGAATTGCTTAAGCTCAGAAAAAAAAAAGAAAAAAAAGAAAAATTCTGGTCTGTTCATCAGCTGCTCCTCAAATATATCAAGAGCAACAGATATCAGGATCACCTGCTCTTGCCATGAAATAGACTGATAAGGTTGAAGTTATGATCTTTAATTGATTTCACTCCCATTTCACTCATGAAGGGAGATGCAGATGGAAGTTTTAAGCCGGGACATGGTGGAAAATGACTGCAACACTAGCAAGATGTGTTAATATTTAGTGTAGTCAAGGTTGGTGAAAGCAAACGATTAGACCTGCCTGGGAGGAAGCAGATCTTGGAAATGATTTGTTTTTAAACTGTCTATCTGCGATTAGCTACAATGGTTGTATGTATCCATAACACCTCAATTAGTGCTTAATACCAAAAATAAATAAATAAGTACTTTGAGTGTGCAGCTACGTTTTTGTCAGTTATCTTGCTGAAACGCATGTGAAATGTTATTAATCAGACGTAAATAAGGTCTAAAATATATTTCTTCACGGTTGTGAGCATTTTGTTTTTGTAGGTTGGCAATAATGGTTGGATTATTATGAGACTTGGTTCAGACATTTATGCCCTCATCAGGATTACTCTGGTAAATCTCTCACATTTCCTCCATATCCCATCATTAGGCCAAAGTTTGGATGTATCCAATGCTTTGTGACTAAATACTTTATACTTTTAATGATTAAATACTTGCAAATCAGCTTTCAGCTTTAGTGGTTTGTGTTTGTGACTAATAGGGTTGGGTATCATTTGAATTTTATCAATTCTGATTATGCCTATCGATTCCTGTTCTGATCGATTCCCGGTTTCAATTCAAATATGGTAAAAAAGGGGAAAAAAACGAGGTCAAATGTTCAGATAATCTTTATTCTTTTAAGCATTTACTTTGACTTATTGTTTCATTAAAATAAGTAAATTCAAAGTCTTTTTCACTGAACATGATGCTGTTGGAGGATATTTTCCGCTTCATCTTTCCCTCACTGACAGGGCTGTGGTGTGATAACTATGCAGAGTTGTAAAACCCAGTCTGTGAATATTATATACCGCTGTACAGTGTTTCTTCTAATCAGCCTATAAACGTAATCATCTGTTACTCTAACCGGACTGCTGGATTGTGCCAGAGCCCATTCATTCAGCCAACTTGCTTTATTGCAATAATATATTATAATTGTAATATTTCAAGAAATCCCATCTTCTAAAATCAACTTCAAAACTCAACTTTTCAGGCAACAAGAAGTCCACAGAAGAAAAAATGAAGTAATATTATTATAATATGAAGGTCAGAAAGTTGATCAAAACAGCCTCTTTTTTTTTACTGGATTCACTGTATTATTATTGAAAATAAAAAAAATACATCGAAAACAAGAAAATGAAATATGGTATGGCATAATTCTCAGAGTAAACACTAATTGTTTTTTCATGTCATAAATGCCATAGATTAAAAAAGAAAGCTATTCAGTTCAAAACCGTCTTACTGTAGAAGAAAACAACTTAGTATGCATCTTTGTGGACTGCCTCATTATGCCTAATGCATATTAAACATTCCAATATGGGAAAGAAATGTAGAAATGTAGTGGTTGCTGCTCACAGAGAGGCTGCATGAACAGACTCTTTATACACCAGATGCACCCTCAAGTGAGTGGGGACATAATCAGTGCCTACACACACACACACACACACACACACACACACACACACACACACACACACACACACTTTCCACTCCACCATCTGGCTGATGCTACAGGTGGTTCAGAGGGAAGTCAAAATATTTCAACCATCACTTCGCCCCCTCAAGCTGTCCTCATCTGTCATTGTCAATTCTATTGTGTCATTTCAACCATAATATACATCATTACAATCATGTCGAATGGTTTATTATGGGGCTCTTTTTGGAAGCAAAATAAAAATGATGAAAATGCTAAACTGTGGAAATGTGCACACATTTCATCTAACCAAACTCAATCAACAGATTGTATAAACACATGACCAGTTTCTGTATTTGAGATAAAGCCACACAAAAAGTTACTCAAGTCCAAACGTGTGTGATGGACAACAAGGAGTCCATAGCCATGTACTTGACAAACTGAAGGTTTTAACAGATGATGATGATGCTATATGGAAAAAAAACAGCTGGTTCCAAACACTAAACAACACTGCGGTCTGAACCACAACCTGCAAATCTGCTGGTGGAACGACAAGAAAAGCCAGGGAATCACCACAATAATTATATGGTTTATCCTCTGACAACCAAGAATATCTATGACTTTGCCATCTGTCGAGCTGTGCTGCTAGCTAAAAACCCAGAAATGGCTACAGCTGAAACCTAAACTGATGGCCATGAATGGAAACACAACGAGAGGCATGTGCAGGAATGAAAACCAAAAAATATATGACGGTGTATTCATTAATAACGAATGCATATATGCATTCACATATTTTCTCAGGTTGTATGACCAGTACGAATACAGCTGATCTGAAAGTGCATCGAATCAGAGGGAAAAAACAGAGAGACATAAGGACAAAGAGAAAGAGATAATGAGGGACAGAAAAGAAGAAGCAATGAGTGTGAGAGATTTGGACATGCTGCCTACTACATTGTGAAGATATCTCTCTATTAGCATAAAATTACAATGGTGAAGGGTTGCCTCTACTTGAGGGATTGTCTGAGATCAGCTTAATTTTCAAGTGCCAGCAAATCTGATGACTCACCCAAAGTTTAATTATGCCACCAGGGCAAGCGAGGACCTGACTAGAACAAAATGGCACACTGGGGTATCCACTCCAGCAAACCGGGTTCTTTATGAGTACCACATGATCCCACAATGTCTTGCACAACAGGACATCAGAGTTTTGATGTGTCGTCTGGCCCCCATAAATGTTATAAGTTCCATGGCATCAAGTGACATCTATGAAAATCATTAGTATACCTCATCATTTTCATGCCTTACTGTCCCCCTGTTGATAGACTTGTTATATGTCTCATAAAACAGGACAGATGTTCTTTTTTGCCACCTACAAATTCATGAGGCCGTGACCACAACAACCGTGAAGTTTTGTGAAACATTTGTTGAGTTTTCACATAATGTGTTGTGCTACAAAATATTTTTGAAATGAAATTATTTAAAATGATTTGCTTCAGGTCAGTACTTATACAACCTTTATTCATACTCAAGAAATCATTGAGGGGAGAATGACAGAAAAAAGGCAATACCGCAATTAACACAATTTGATAGATTTGAATACTTAAAATGTAAAAATAAAACACAATGAAAATATAAAATAAAATGCAGTTATGTAAAATGTATGTTGGCAGGTTAAAGATCAAATTTCTAAAATGTCCAAAAGGTATGAGTGTGTTGATTTTGTGAAGGTGCTGTATTGTGTTCCTGGAATCAGGAGCACTAACATAAAAGTAGACTTTCCAAGTTTAAAACCTAACTTATGGAACAAAGGTAATATGGTAATTTTCCAATAAGGGCTTTATAGACAGAAAGATACCAGTAAGTATCGTGTCTGTCTTGGAGACCATTGATCCCTATCATATAAAATACAATATGTACCTTCACCAGTAATGAAGCCTGGAGGTTTAAGAGTAGAAGAGGATGCATATCTATAAATCACATCACATCATATTAAAAGCTAAACTGATCTCTTCATGGTCAGACATTAAACAGTCACTGACCTTAACCTGTAACTGAGGAAAAGTTGTTAATTTTATTAGAATTTACAGCCTTCTAAAAATGTGTAGGAGTTGAATAACCATAGAGATTAAATCCAGAAAATACTAATACAGATTTGACTTTTCACCCCGTGTATGGCCATCTGTTATCTAGCAAGGGACCACAATTTGTTTCTTTGCATTAACAAGTCAATCATTAGTAAAACAAGGGTTTGATCTATTTTTTACTTTGTGCCTTTCAAAGCAAATATACTTGTTTATGACTGACTCAAAGTTAATAAACTTAAAATTATAAAATGTGATTTGTACCCCCTGTGTCATCAGGATGTATGTGACAATTAAAAGTGATTCAACATTTTGTATTTTATCATGCTAAGAAATCATAGTCAGGTTGTAGCTATATGCAGCTGTATTAGACTTAAATATAATAGTAAGATTAAAAAAAATGGATTTTTATTGTACCTTAAACTGCAGGAAGGAATTCTTTTTGTGGAATTTTCATGCTTTTCTTACAGTATATCCTAAACCGATAGATATAGATATGATTAATGGACATTAGCTCGGTAGATAGAAGATATCCAATAAAGTGATTTTTAATGAATAAAGTCCCAACACAGTCAACATGTTTTAAACATGAGTTGCAGGTGTTTACAGGACCACATGTGATCTGTGATTTGATAATGACATCCGATGCACAGGCCTTTGCTTTCACACCTGGCATTCTCATTATCATGATTCTGGATCTCAAGATATAAATTAGTTATTTAGGGCTCTTGAAGCCCTCTTAAAGCCCTGGTAATTATGACTGGAGTAAAGAATGAAACCAACAAAACATCAGACTCATTCATGAATACCTTCTTGAGCTAGTAGCAACTTGCATACCTGGGAAAATAAGCAGAATTATATTTAATGCAAATACTCAGTACATATGTGCCTCATAGGAGTCCTGGCAATATCTACAGACACCAAACTCAGGATCGTTCTTCATGTCTGTTACAATTGGCAATGAGACACTTTTGTTTCCCAAACAGTGGCACAGAAGACATTTTCTGAGTGAATTACTTATTGTGATCGCTGCAGTCTGCATGTCAATCCATTATTTTTTCTTTATCCTAATGATTTTATTTGTTGCCCATAACTGCCTGTGCTCAAACATACAGCCATTCATGGAAAGACAAAACAGTACAAAGAAGAGAGGCTGACATTTACACTCACCGGCCACTTTATTAGGTACACCTGTCCAACTGCTCGTTAACACTTAATTTCTAATCAGCCAATCACATGGCGGCAACTCAGTGCATTTAGGCATGTAGACATGGTCAAGACAATCTCCTGCAGTTCAAACCGAGCATCAGTATGGGGAAGAAAGGTGATTTGAGTGACTTTGAACGTGGCATGGTTGTTGGTGCCAGAAGGGCTGGTCTATGGGCTGGAGTATTTCAGAAACTGCTGATCTACTGGGATTTTCACGCACAACCATCTCTAGTGTTTACAGAGAATGGTCCGAAAAAGAAAAAATATCCAGTGAGGGGCAGTTCTGTGGGCGGAAATGCCTTGTTGATGCCAGAGGTCAGAGGAGAATGGCCAGACTGGTTCGAGCTGATAGAAAGGCAACAGTGACTCAAACAACCACCCGTTACAACCAAGGTAGGCAGAAGAGCATCTCTGAACGCACAGTACGTCGAACTTTGAGGCAGATGGGCTACAGCAGCAGAAGACCACACCGGGTGCCACTCCTTTCAGCTAAGAACAGGAAACTGAGGCTACAATTTGCACAAGCTCATCGAAATTGGACAATAAAAGATTGGAAAAACGTTGCCTGGTCTGATGAGTCTCGATTTCTGCTGCGACATTCGGATGGTAGGGTCAGAATTTGGCGTCAACAACATGAAAGCATGGATCCATCCTGCCTTGTACCAACGGTTGAGGCTGGTGGTGGTGGTGTAATGGTGTGGGGAATATTTTCTTGGCACTCTTTGGGCCCCTTGGTACCAAATGAGCATCGTTGCAACGCCACAGCCTACCTGAGTATTGTTGCTGACCATGTCCATCCCTTTAAGACCACAATGTACCCAACTTCTGATGGCTACTTTCAGCAGGATAATGCGCCATGTCATAAAGCTGGAATCATCTCAGACTGGTTTCTTGAACATGACAATGAGTTCACTGTACTCAAATGGCCTCCACAGTCACCAGATCTCAATCCAATAGAGCATCTTTGGGATGTGGTGGAACGGGAGATTCGCATCATGGATGTGCAGCCGACAAATCTGCGGCAACTGTGATGCCATCATGTCAATATGGACCAAACTCTCTGAGGAATGCTTCCAGCACCTTGTTGAATCTATGCCACGAAGAATTGAGGCAGTTCTGAAGGCAAAAAGGGGTCCAACCCGTTATTAGCATGGTGTACCTAATAAAGTGAGTTCTGGTCTTACAAAGAGCAACTTGGAAATTTCACACAATATATTTATCACTAATTGTCTTTTTCTCAGTCCTTTGTAAATCTACTGAATAAGAAGTGGTGCTACATCAGAATTATCTACAGACAAGTCCTCATGAATCCCTTTTTCTTTCTGGCCTATGGCTTTTTAGTTTGCATTCAAGGTCCAGTAAGACATGTTTGATCTTTACAATACAAGTGCCAGTAAAAGTTAAGCCTGAAGATTTAAATTCACTCTGAAATTCATCCTTTCTCACCAAGAACAATACCTCTGTAAGCTCCAACACTTTGTGCACTTCAAAGGCTTTAAAACTGGGGCTTCTTTGTGCTTAAAACAAAGAAGGCCATGCTTTCTTTCAGTTTTTGGAGGGCAATATCAACAGAAAACCTCCAAAGAATTACAACAAAACTCTACAGAAAAATTCACCTGGAAAAGTTTTTACCTTTTTTTTCTTTCTCAGATTCTACTGCAAAGTTGTTGAAACAAATGACTGTACGGCTTGTGAAAAGCGCAGAGAGTAAGCGAATGTGCCCCGTCTTATCATCTGCTGCCACTGCACAGATTAGTGCTGAACGGAATAGAAAAAGGTTGCGAAGGAGGAAAAAAAAAAAGGAATAAAAGCTGCTCTCCAGTATTAGAACAGACAGTTGCATTAGCTTTCTAATAAGAAGAGACAGAGCAATACTGAGCCCTGAAAAGAGAGGGAGGGAGAGAAGCATTTCCTCGCTTTTCGCTGGGTCCTCTAACACCCCCCCACACACACCACTTCCTGACTGTTCCCACCCACCCACAGTGCTTTGCTCTCCACCCACATTTTCTCCTTCCGTCCTTTCTACTTAAATCAGATAGCCGTGTGTAGCAGAAGAAGCATGTCATAGGTTTAACTCATACAGTATTAATTATACTCTCGTCCTCTGACCTCGCTTGTACCGATAATCTACTTCCCACAACCCTGCTCTCTGAATGGAGGCTCTTATCGTTACTAAACTCCAAGCCTTTAGCATCTGCTGCGCCCTGGTGCCATGTGATCCCCTTTGTCCTGTAGACCCAGATGATTTATGAGGCTTCCAGATGGTATTCGTGGTAATATTCCAGATGTGTCAGGCAAAGAAAAACTCCTCCTCACTTTTCCCTTAACAGATTGGCTGTATTATGATGATTAGTCTGCAGTCCACTAATGCAATGGTGTCTGACATACATCTGACATACAGGAGCGCCACAGAGTACAGAGTCCACAGCAGTCTGTTTAAATCCACTATGGATGTGCATTTAAACAGACTGCTGTGGATGTAGTCTTATGGTAGAACTCATATTTACTCAGGATATAGAACTTCCAGTTGTTATATTCATCTTATGCTTCGTCCAATCAAACATATGTGCGTGCTCTAAAGACACATTGGAAACCAAATATAGCTAAAATGACCAATGCCACAAAGAACATTTGTTTGAAATATGCCCTTGTGTTGTGTCTCCTCTGTCCTACTCAGTATAAAAACAGCTATAACATGAAAAAACAACAAGCACCCTTCGAGTCTCGCACCCCGCAACGTAGGCCATAGGTTTAGTGGTGCACTCATATAAAACATAAACGGGTTTGCACATTTTTCCTAAACAAGATGTCCAGTAACTGCAAGATGACAGGGCTGAGTGATCACAAAAGATCTGAGAGCCTTCAATTACTGTCACCACAGGTGTCCTCTGGGTTCAGGATGAGAGAAAATGGAACAAACCACTGTTAGGTCTTAGTGTTAGACAGCACGTACACCCTGCCAAGAAAGAACAGGGAGGAACACTGAGCTGAATCCCAACACCTGGCTCTAATGAGATTGGCATGCACACCCTGCAGACATTAGCTGCAACCTAGCTATGTGAAATGTAGATTCCTAGAGATGGCAAAACCAATAGGATTAGCCTCCAAGGTCTTTTATCCGCCTACTGTATTTCTCAGCACTGCATTGTTATGTCACCGCACACAATCATCAAAATACCAGGCACATAACAGCTAAAACACTGCGTGTTTAAAGCAGAGGACCCACCCATGTTGTTTTGTCAAGAAATGTGGAGGAGTTGTCTATTCATGGCCAATTATGCAGAAGAGCTGCCGTGTATTATTGTTGTTTGTGTTTTCACTGGTCCTTCTGATTTGTGGTGTGCCTAATGGTGAGTCTGCCTTTTCATAAGATGCTGTGTTACTCGACATCAAGCAATTAAAACTTTAATTAGGCTGGAATGAGAAACTGTCTCTGATGCTTAATTTCTCATTTACTCATGTAAGAGTGAGGCCATGAAGTTTGATTAAGCTCCATCCACAAAGACAACTAATATAGATCTGCTACAAGAGCTGGAGCAACTATCTGCAAATTATTTGATTTATTCGGGCTTTGCAATGAGAGCAATGAGAAAAAACTTAGTACTGTAGTTATGTTAGTGTGTCAATTTGAGAGAATGTCGTATCAGAGATAACTACCTTACACTGCTGTGTGATGAAAACACATTGAACATGAACATTCAAAAATTGTTTATCAGAGCATACATAATATGCAATTAAAAAAATTGTTTAAAAAAATCATGCAGCACCACCTTGTCTGGAATAGCAAATACAGTATTTTCACAGTGAGAAAATATAACTAAAATGTCTAAATTCCAGTTTTTTTGAGACATTTGTGCTTCAAACCCAAACTCCCCTAAAGCTTGCCTTTTTCATTCATCTGCTTAGGTGCTGTGAAAATTACAATGAATTCATAGCCCTCCGTAAATTTCTAAAACCATTAGGAACTTCATGGGGATTTTATCCCTTGAATTTTGATCCTTAAGATGCTCCAGAAAAATCCAACCATGCTCTTGATTGTCTGGCCGCCTTGAGATAAGGGAAGTTAAAAATTCAGCCCTGGAGTCAACAGTTTCTCTGTTCTTTGGCTTCATTTTTTGCTTTTAAATACAGTAACTGCAACGCAAACCAATTATCTACATGAATGTGCCTGCTTTTATCAATGCATCGACCTGAATATTGATGCAGTCTTGTGCACTTAAATTTACATTTCCACTGTGGGATACTTTGGCTGAATACAAAGCAGACTGGATTCTCTCCTTTTTAAGGCTGCTTTTTGTATCTCAGGTTCAAGGACTGTGTCTACTGTTGCACAGTTTCAAAGATTTTTTGGGGGATGAAAGTGATAATCTGCTTTCGAGTCACTCCCCAACTACTTCTCGGGCCACACAGACACCTGTGGAATCACAAATGAGGGTCTGCCCTTCCTGTCAGTGTCTGCCAGTCAACATGCTGAAGCATTTTTCCAATGATAGAACTCCTCTCTAAAGACTAAGGAACTACGCTGAGGGGAAACAACCCCACTGTCAGGTATCCATGTCTCACATTTAAACGCAGTATTGAAACGCAGCAACATGTTTGCTTGTTCCCTCTGTCTCATTTCCTACACCACCGCACAGATTGTTAGTGTTGTTGTGCCCTGCATGTCACAGCTGTCATGTCTCCCTGTTATGAATCTGTACATGGACTGCAGCTAAGACAAGGATCAAGTTAAATGTAAGAAGACCAAAGTGTAACCTTCCTAACTAAATGTCATTTGGTTTATATTTTTTTGTTATACATAGCTTGTCTTTAAAGAAGAAAAATATATTTCAATGATGAGGGTTTGACTGTATGTGTACATACAACATCCTAAGAATTATACGTTATATTTTCATTGAACATGGATGTATGTGTAGGAAAAGGGATTCCACAATAACAGAATGTCTCATCTTTGAAGTTTTGGTAAAAGACTTAAAACCAAAAATGTTAACTTTAACACAAAATAAAAGACCGGCTCAAAAACAGCTAAGATAGAAGACTGTTTTTCTGGTGGCTTTAGTGTAAAAGTGCTCTGGGGCACAAAACATCAGATTTGGTTCAGATTTTTATCAGGGTTCACAGTTTCATTGTTTCAGATGTTTCAGATTCACTGATTCAAGTAAATATACCACGGACAGCTGGCATCAGTTTAACTAAGTACAAAAAGGAAAATACTTCAGTAGAGATATCATGCTATCACTGTCATGCTGTTGGAGGTTAAAATTGGAAAAAATGCTGTCATATAGCAATAGAAAAACTATTCATGAAAGAGTTACTATGCTTTATATATTATAATTTTTTTCTGAACATTTAAAGGTTGGAATATGTAGTGTGTGTTTTGTTTTGTTTTTACTGTGAGTGAAGCAGCTCCTGATCACCTCCATCAGTTGATCTGATTTTAATAAGTGTACCTTTTCAAAAGCAGGTTAAAATTTTAGTTTGTTAAATGTATTTTTTAAACCAGGCAAAAACACTTATCTACTTTTTGGAAAATGCAGTGAATATTTAGCCAAAAGGGATATTCTTACGCATTTAGACAACCAAGCTGCCTGGGAGCATATTGTTATTTCCAGCACTGGCCTGAGGCAAATAATATAACAGACACACAAACACAACTGGGAGCTGCCCAGTGAAATTTCAATGGAGCAGTTGGAAGTTAATTGTCTTGCCCAGGGGCAACACAGTTGAGGTGGTTAAGAGCGGCTGGTCAGTCTGTTCTCTTTAATATCCATAATATCAAGCATTTAGAGTCAGATGGTAACATAATATTTATTGATGTTAATGTTTCCAACTGTGTCCATCTGAAATATTGTAAAACTCAAAAACGTATTCTGTTGACAAATGTTAAAAGATTCGTTGGATTGCACCATGTGTGGGTTCACAATGAAGTCTCTTTAAAACATAAGTTGAAATCAAAAGAACAAGTTTTACAACATGTGCCCGCAAACACTAGATTTCTACATGGTGGATTTTCCATGGTTTGTAATGGTAAGGTCAATCCTTCCACAACAGCTTTACCATCGTTTTTGTAGAGCAGCCGCATCCATTAGAAACCATGGCGTGGCATATAATGAACGGAGGGTGTGCAGCTCTGTATTTCCCAAAGGAATTGGTTCATTTTAACGTACCCAAGGCATTAGCATTTTATCAGCTTTTAAGATCATTGTAAAGCTCTACATCACCAGCACATTATCCCACTTAACACACACACACTTGACAGCAGGTAAAAAAAAAAAAACAACCCACAAACACTACAGTAAAAAACAGCTATTAGAGCTAGATCAGATGGATTAGATTGATTGGTTTGTTTCTTGACCTACTTGTGACCGCTTTTGACTTGATGTCAGCATACAAAACTGATCCAAGCTGACTGAGCTGTTGATAAAATGTGATGATGTAAAATGTAAATGATCTTCTCCTGTTCGAGAGAAACTCGACACATACCCATCAATGACAAAATAAATATTTTATACACGTGAATTTAGACTGAACAATAACTACTTAATGCTAAATGTTTCTTTGCATCATTTATTGTATGTGTGCTGTGTGTAACATGTGTTTCACATCTTCTAAATCAACATTTGTATGTGGAAAGTGGCAAACAGCCTTTCAAACCCAGACTTATGTGTCCATCTGAATTAATGTTGAAACCTGTACCCAAGATCAACACAATTGTAAAACATATTTAAATATGACTCATGTCAAGGATGAAACAGATGTGGAAGCACACATCTCACAACTTTTATGGATTCTGTATTAAGTTTGAGTCAGTAATACCTCAATTAGCCGTGTTTTCCAACAGCAGAATCCTTGTCAACTATAATGTTTTATCACTGAAGCAAGGCTGTTGTGACAACAATAACTCTCTGCACATGGTGAGAAGAATATATGGAATTGTTCTGTCAAGATCACTGAGGCAGAATGATAGCTGTGTGTTTCACAGAGCACACTGTCTAACAGCCAAATTGTAACTGTGACTGTTGGAAGTGTCAGTTTGTGTAAGGGGGCATTCAGTATGCACACCTTCTGATGGATGCAAGAGATGCAAGATCACAAATATTGAGCTGAAGTCAGTCATGCTCTGTAATTACAACAACCATTGTGTTGTACAAGCTGTGGCTGTGTTCTAATTCAGGCGCTGGATCCTCCATAAGATGTGACACATGACGATGGGCCAGACTCAACCTCTTAAAACCTCCAGAGCTCCTTTTAAAATAACACAGTCCTGCATCCAACAAAATGAATTTTGAATGAATTTTGGGTGAAAATTGGGTGGAAGTCAAAAACATTTAACACTATATAATTATGCTCAAACTGTCTAAATAGCATTAAATATCAATTATACCAGTTTAAAGTATCAGCTTGGAAATGTCGTTCGGGAATGTGCACCATTTTAATGAAATATATTTCCATATAACTTTCATTTCTCCATGATTAGCATATTAAAAACGTGTATGACTGACTTTTATTATTTACATCTTGCAGTGAGCTATTTTTGTTGGGTTAGGGTTGTCTGTGAGAGATACATAATATGTATCAAAAATAAAAAGAGTTTTTTAAAACCTTTTACCTCATTTTACTGTATATTTATTTATTCATAATACAGGTGCAAAAGAATAAAACAATCAAATGCTGAATGCTGAAAAGGAGTGCTATGTTTACCAGTGTCTGGTGACCATGTGAACCAGGTCAATATGATGTGGCTATGGGATATTTCACAGCTTTCTGAGTCAATAGATCCTTTTCATAGCAGACATTTTCACCGCATTTACACCTGATATGTAACATGTATCTGAATAACTTGCCTGGATGTTATTTATTATCTATTGAAAATAGTGATAGACCTTGGCTCACTTTTGCCTGGAAAGCTATTCTTGTTACAGGCCAATAGAAACTGCCTTGTTCAATGCTAATACATTTATCTGTTTTGTTCTACTGTTGATGGGTCAGCATTATAACGGTCTGTATTGAGATATGTTGAGTTGAGATCATTTTGCATAACTGTTCTCAAGAGGAGAAAGAATGAATAACGGTGTGATTGCATTTTGAAATTATTGTTGAGCTACACGAGTTTCAAGAGCTGTGTGTGTGTGTTGTCTGTGATAACAAGTGACAATAAGTAACATCAACACATTTAAGGGTTCTATCTGAAGACCAGGCAGCGTTCAAAAGGGGTAAATTAACTTTCTCTATGAAAAGTGAAAAAGCTTGATTAAAAGTATTAACATTTATTTTGTGTTGATCCTAATACTTTAATATTTGCTATCTGACAAGCATGATTAATTATTTTAAAAAGTTGTCCATTGAGTCAATCCATCATACACATACACTATCCTTATGCTGTAAATACTCACTAATGCATGTGCTTATAAGAATAGAGAGGCCCACACGTCCCTCCACAAGCCTGAGCTGGAGTTGAAAACAGCGCCAAGACCCCCCCATTCACCCCTAAGTGTTAATCTGAGTTTGACTGAAAACTCAGCATGAACATTGGCTGAAAGAGAATCAACGTTTGATTTGCTCCGGTTTGCTCCCCGCTGGGTGTCCCTGTCAGTGGGGAGCCCGGTGAAGATACCACTCCCCTCTGAGCTTTTTCCCCCAGTACCTGCTACAGTAGAGCTACTCCAAGTTTTTTTCTGCGACCCGGCTGCCAAATGGACCAAATCACGTGGATCCAACGGGAACGTTGGATTCCTTTTATTTCAAAAGCCCAGGTCACACTCTTCAACTCGCGAGCACATAGACTGTTGTTTTTCTCTTTTCTTTTCTCCTTTAGATCACTGTACAACCAGCTGATCGCATGCTCTGTGAAGACAAGCGCATCAACTTTGTTAAAGGCTTAACAAAGTACACCGTCGTCTTCCCCTGTGATCTTCCGCGCTGCCACGGAGGGACTCGCATCACCAGGAGAGCAAGGCACGGACCGTTGACTCCCAGCCAAGGAACGCGCCATGGACACGCAAAGCGGATCTTTTTTCCTGTTCTCCCTCAAACTCATCGGAACAATGGAAAGTAAGAGACTTATGTCTGAGCAGTGATAGTTAGTATAGCATGTAGTTACACGTGTATGTGAAATTTGACTTATAAGTGCCGTATCTTTTGTCGTCGGCCGTTCACTGTGCTCAGTTAATAGGTAAATTATCACTAGTTAAAGGACCAATACCCAACCAGGTAAACCTCGGTTTGCTGGTTCTGTGATTGTTTAGTGACATTGTGATTATTAATTGTAGTGATGATCTTTTGTGGTCTCTCTCTCTCTCTCTCTCACTTTTTTATTTCTCTATTCACTCTCTCTCCCTCTTTACCAATCACACACATCACATACACGTTTAAGCTTTCAGGTGTGATCAAGTCTGTTACACAGAGGTCGCCTCACACAGAGCTCAGGTGACTTCCCTCTTTTCCTTTGTTCACACCGTTCACATCTCTCAGCTAGTCGCCATCTTGCCTCCAGTGAATACATAGTCCGCATCACTCCGCCGCCATATTCTCTCTCTCTCTCTCCCCTACCGCTAACTCCCGCACACACAGCGTTGAGTTTACTATTGCTGCTATTGCTAATGTTATTGCTATTATATGCATGTTACCTGTCATAGTTAGCAACCGGTGTTTGCCTTTTAAAAATCTAATTATAATATTTGTTTATTCCAAGTAATGTTATTGGATGTTAGTAAATGAAGCCACATATTTATGATCCCTTTTTACAGAGTTTGGTGCAAAGAAAGGTGAGAGCCAGAAAGTGTTAGGAGACGAGGTTGCTTTTGGTCTTGCTATGCTGTGTGGTGATAATAAGAAAAATAGTGTTGCACCACAGGTTTCTGTTGAAGGTTTCCTATAATATTCCAGTTGGCAGGAAGCTTTTGGGGGTAGTTTTGAACTAAACAGCATTTAATATTACAGCTAATCTGACAAATATTGCTGAAAAAAATCCACAAACTGACTGCGATCGAAGATATTTCTGGTTGCAGGGATAGAAGCACAAACACCTTCAAAACTTCACTTTGCTAAGAGATGCTTATCACAAACAATAATGAACAGAAGTGGATGTCTTGTCCCACATATGAGAGCTGCTACACTGGAACATCCGGTTATTTCCCACAGCACTGCACATTTCCCCTCCAGGCTAGTGCTGTGTGATCATGTGCAATGAACTAATGTGCAGTCATCTTTTATTTCCTACATCTTTATGGTTAACTTTAACGAAAAAACACTTAGAGGGAAGCACTTACTGTTTTTAAATAGAAAGGAAGCATGCTGTACAGATTTAAACTATTTTCTGATTCAAATACAGTAGAACTGTACTTCCATTATAATATTTCTCCATTTACAAAAGTCTACCTGTTTTAAACTATTAATGTTCAATTAATTCAACTTCAGAATATTATTTCCTCATCTAAAATATGCAGATGAGATTTCAGTTCCCAAAGGCAATCGTTACAAGTGGGGGATATAAGATAAGACAGCGAGGTTTTAATCAACTAGTATTGATTAAACATAGTGATGAAGAAGCCTTTGTGACAAGATGAGCTACCTGGTGTGATGATACAGTGAAAGGAATAAAATGAGCATTTTAAAACGATGGCGGTTAAAACGGTGAGATTAATAGTAAGTGTCACGCCGACTAATGTATCAACTGGGAGTTGAAGAAAGGTTCACTAAACTGCTCACAGCCCAGGCTGGTGCTTGTGGTTACTCATCGAGTGATACATTCTTCTATAGCAGCTTATTCTAATATGAATCCAACACACATTTGAAAACAAACAATTTTGTTTGCATATTGGGTCATATTCAGAAAGCTGGGATGGAGTCTGTCTTAAAATAAGCACACATTTTTCAGATGTATGTGTGTGCGCGTGCGTGCGTCTCAATAATATTGGATTTTCACTGCTCCCCTTTGAAACGATCTCATTATGTACCCTCAGGCTACCTGAAGGTATTACTCTAATCAAGCCAAATACTTGATGTGTAATTGCCTTCAGCTTCACTCAAAACAGTAAAAGGAACTATTCCTCACTTCTGTGCATTTACAATGTGACCAGGATCCAATGGCACCTCAGTGAGTGTAAAAGTGGGAAGTGGAGAGTGAGCACTCTGCACTGGCTTGTATTTTCCCCTCAATTAACTACCCAAGGTTGAGGTTGCAGAACATCCCAGGGTGCTTAACCTCTCTCCAAGCTTGCATTTCCCCTCACACTCTTCGGGCAGCCACAATGCATCTATCAAAGCACCTTCCAATAGACTGTCTGAACACAGTGCTGATAGTGAAGAATATTAATGTTTGCAGATACCCTCTTGGCTACCTAATAATTAACCCAGCTCATTTACAGTTGATTGATAAACTGCTCTAAGTTGTTAAGCAAGGGTGCAGTTACAGCTAAAGACAGGATTTTGGGGAGATTTGTTGAAAAATGGAGAGATAGAAACATTAAAATATGTCAAAGGAATATTCACAAGAACATTTTTCTTTATATAAAAAGGTGTTCCTTTATAATACTGGCCTTCAGCGTCAAAGCCTAGGCCTCAATACTGAACTATACCTAAATCATGGTTACAGCAGATAGTAGTTTTAAAATGGCTTCTCCTCAGCTGCCTGAACATACTTGTGTTTTTTGCATTTAACCAGATGTAGCTACAGTCTATGAATATTAGAGTGTATTCAGTGTTTTACCAACCAAGCACCTGGCCAAATTAAGCTTTTGTTTTAAATTATTTTTCCAAATGAAACAGTCCTCCAAAGAAAAAATGGCAGTCGTTTATGCATGTTTCCCAAAACAACATATTTATGATCAAGTGACCCAGTAATTATGCTTGCTGTGATGTCCTCTATGTTTGTGCTAATGTGCTAGTATCTGTGGTTTAGTCAGAGATTGTTACTGTAGTGTACTGTTTTGGCAGAAGAATGCAGTAGTGGATTATTCTTAATCTCATCAAAGGTGAATCACTGCTGGAACAAGAAATTAATCATACAGGTATGAATCATTGCTTTGTATTGGTTGTTTTAATATTTTACTGTCAGATCTGAAGGAAATTATTGCCTGTGCTCTTTGTTTGGCAAACAAAGCTTTGGTCCCGTCCTCAGGTTTGCTCATTCTAATGTATGTTTTAGATATCAACCTTCAAACATTGGGCCCTAGATAGATTAAGTGAAGTGAGAGACAATGAAATGACCTTTACCACAAGGGAAATTGAAGTCAACTTCAAATACAAATCAGAAAAATAAATTAAATTTTTTTTTGTATTTTATAATACAGGAAGGTCTGTTGTCTGTATAGTGTTCAGAACCTGTTGTATAAATCCAATTACAAAAGAGTACATACGTACCAACTAACCATGTTTAAAGGTTATCTCCCAACAGCTTTCAAAATCAGAAATATGTTCAGTCTATTAGATGACTGAGAAAGTAAATTTGCCCTTTAACCAGATGCATCCAATAACATCTGTTTTTGCTCTGAATAAAAAGCCGCAATCTCCACTTGAGCTATTGGTTTGAATAAGGAAACTATCACAAAAGGCAGCTTTGGGATAAAATCACTCTCAAGTATGTCATTGTGCAGTTTAAAGGTGCAGGTGACTGGGAGAAATTTCACTCATTGTTTCACATGGATGTGAATAGCGATGGAGTTGCTGGGCTTAATCTAATGTCAGGGATTTTAGAGAGAGCAAACTAATGTATAATGAATTATGGCAAAAGAAAATATTAACCAAAGATGGTAAGATACAATATTTGGTGGTATTTTAATGTAAATGATGTGTGTTGATGGTAATTTAAAAACAAAAGATTCATGTCCCTGAATATAGAAATACAGAAATGATCCTCTGCTGTTATTCCTAGTAGCTCATGTTAAACAAGAAATATACCAATTAATACCTTAATATGTTAAAATGTACCACATATTGCTTTCTACTTTTCATAAAAGTAGCTCAGATGTCAGATGACTACTTTTTTTTATTTTTTAGATCATGCCTCAATAGTTGTTGACTTTGTGAGTCCTCAGTGAAATTACGTCATCAGCAGTTCCTTTAGGACCACAAGGTATAATTAAACCATACAGTTTGTCAGAAAATCAATAAAACCAATTCAACAGTCTGCATAATATGTGTGTGTAATATGACAGCTGAGAGGCTCATTGAATGGCAGGGATTAGAGCTCCATGTGACAGCCACTGACACTGTCACAAACTAACGTGAACCCGATTACAATTATTACACTGCACCTAAAACAGTGATGACTCTGACCATGCAGAGATGGTGCTCCATATACATATTAGGGTGTCACATATCGCAACCTAATATATGCCCTAAAGTAGCATTGTGGTAGTTTAGTCAAGTTAGTTTTATTTATTTATATAACACCAAATCACAACAAAAGTTGTCTCATGACACTTTACATACAGAATAGGACTAGACTGAACTCTCTAATTACAGAAACCCAACGATTCCCCCATGAGTAAGCCTTGTAGAAACCCATAACCCAACCAAACTGCTTATTTTCATCCATAGACTGATGTGTTGCAGGAAACCCAGATCAGATCAGGACAGAACCAAGGACTTGACAAGACTCAAGGGAAAATCCGGACTGAAATACAAAAAAAACTAATCAAGAAATTGAGCACAGGTGAGGAGGTAAAACAATAGCAGGAAGGTGATTGGTTGGGGAAAACACAGGGATCAGGGCAGGACTGATGAGGGTGATGTAGGGCAGGTGTGGAGGAAAAGTGACGAGGAAAACAGGTGGGGGGAGGAGCCAGTCCATGAACAAAACAGAAACCACAAGCCCTAAACCCATGAGTCCATGACACCCACACGCATCAAGGAACATTAGTGTTAGCCTGTAATACTTTGGTATTATTAATATTAAAGTTATTGTTTTTCCCAAAACAAATATGCTGCACTGAAAACGGGATGGACTTAAGGTGATTTTTATTATAGTCAAGAGAAAAAAAAGTGTCAGTTAAAAAAAAGCAGCTACATGTTTGTACATTTTCTCGTTTAGTATTGCTATTTAATGCAATATTGAACCATAAAATGTTAATAATTAAAGTGTCACTCAATTACAGTTGGATTGTTACTGATAAGGGAGCTATACACACACACACACACACACACACACACAGTATCACAGCTGTGAATATAGTGAAATAGTCGCAAAATTGCATGGTGAATCACGACACTCACTGATTTTCAAACTAATGTATTTCAATTGGAATATTTTTTGTGTCTGCACCATATTTTGTTGGGACTTGAATGAATTATGTTTTATGATGTGACTACGCTGTGGTTAAGGTTTGGTAAGATTTAGGCACAAAAGCCACTTGGTTAGTGTAAAAGAAAGAACACAGTTTAGGTTAAAATGATCACTTTAAACGTTGTGTGCTTAAAGTTACTTCCTCAAAGTTACATAGAAACCATAGTTATGGTTTCCAGTTTGTGGAAACGGGAAGCAAACAGCAGTCTCCTGCAGCTAAGTGCACCTTCTTACAAGTTATATATAACTATTCATCCACCCAACCTGGAAATGTGCTGCTTTATATATCTGCTGCATGTTCGGCTGTCAAATGTGGTGCAAGCACGTGCAAGGTAGTCCAATTGAAATAAAGTTGAAATATTTTTTCACAATGATGTTGGGTGAAGCTGTACCTCCTCAAATAAATTGACTGCATGATGCCCCTGGGTAATAGCATTATAATTCTGTTAACGGTGAGACTGTCTTTGTATAAGGTTAAGGTTTCATTTTTGCAATAGTTCAATAACAGGGCAGAAATATGAAGGTAACAATAGGTGAACCATCTCAAGTTAATAACTGAGAGTAACATATCAATAACAGTGGTGTAATAAGAATGTAACTATGCTAATCTGCTTAAAATAATCAGGTTCTATCTTGGTAATGTCCTCTAACATCAGTGGATTAAAAGTGTGAAATCTTTGCTGTTAGAAAGTAATGGGGGTAATATTAATGTGGGACATTCTTATTATTACTGTCAATAAATTAACTGTTATAGCCTCTGTGATTACCAAAGAATTACACATCAGCACCTTGTTATTACAAGATGTTACTTAATTATGGTGTTCTTATGAATTGTTTTCCTTACCTAATCAAATGTATGAAAGCATGACATGAATAAAGCTCATTTTCAGGGTTACGGAAGTCATACAGACTACTGCTGTACTTTATAAAATATTCAGTGATGATGAAAATCCACACATATCCACAAACTCAGACTCATTTCAACATGGCACAGTAATTATTTACTATACATCACCAAATGTGGGCTACTTTATCTCAGCCACTCTGAAGGATAAGCAACATGTGTTTCTGGCATATTGTATTCTGGGAGGAAAATGCAATTTTACTGTCGCTTACCTTCATTTATCATCTTTCCAGTGGACATGAAAGCATGGCTTTAACAGTGTCTCATGCTTCAACTCATAATTTTAATTTCTGATATTTAAGCAAGAACACAGCGTTTTTCTTAACTTAACCAAGTAGTTAATTGATCATAATCATAAGCTAAGGCAAATAGATATGTAAATTTTTTGTCATCATGTTTATTTTATTTAATTCAGTGTTGGTTCTGTGTTCCCTTTGGCTGTGAGGTGCTGCTGCACAAATAACAGAAATTTGCTAAAGTAATCCACCACAGAAATACATACAGTTAATCAAAAGGGTCTAATAAATGTTGCCATATAATACTGATCCTCTGAAAAAGGAACGAAAACATTTGGTAATCCAGTAGTTGTTTTGTTAAGCTCAAATAACCAAAGGGATATGTGAAGTGAAATTGAACTCTTTGGACCATTACACACTGAAGTAGAACACAGGACGCAATCCACGGGCCTGCCAGGAGTACACTCTCACTGTAGGAATTATGCAGGAATTAGGCTTCTGACTGCAAATGACTAAATGGGGAAATCTAATTAAATACAGGATTTGTAAAAGTATCTGTGCTGAGGATTACAAAGGCTCAGCTTTGCTAAATCCACAGAGTGATATTTCTCCAAATGATGGTTACATAAACCAATGGACAAGGCAGACCTCTCTCAGAAGACCACTTCTGTATTTCCTTTAATGCTCAAAAAAGGATGACATTGTATAGTATCTTGTACTACTAGATCTGTACCCTTTATACCCGGTATGTCACTCACTAAAAGTGCAACTATGAGCCTTTTTTTGTCTGACAGTGTAAAAGGAAAACTACACTACAGATGACTTAAATCACCACTTACTCACACGTAAGATGAAAAAGTTTGAGGGGTGTTTTCAACAGGAAGGATGGGCTGTTGGAGGATAAAATCTTATTTCTCCAATAATCTTAATATTAAACAACCTTGACACAACTGAAACCTGTTGCCCAGAAAATCTGTGCACATTTTTGTAATGAAGAACTTGAATCTCATGTAAAGTGTCTCCATATAAGATGGAACTGACGTCTGAGTGTGTGTGTGTGTGTGTGTTGGGAGGAGGGAGATTTTCCACATTGTGACCCTGACAAGGTGCTCTGCATCCCAACAAATGAGTTCAGACCGTCAGGGGCTTTGGCCAACCCATGGCAAGAATCCATGTCCAATTATCTGCCTCGGAAATTGCTATGGCTTACCTAATTTATGACAGACACCCCTCCTCTCCACATACACACTAACACAACCACATTCACAGCCTCTATTTCCTTGTTACATAATAATATAGCTGTGGTGCCCAACCTAATATCGAGGAGCCTTTAAATGTGACGCCATTTTCATTTCCCTCTGTTGAGGAAGGTGGGGTGGGGTAATTGTAATTTTTATTGACTTGTAAGAGCATAGGATCACATTGAGGTGCCCTCAGTGTCATCACAGCTCATCACAAAAACACAGAACCTCTGCAGGTTTCCAAAACATAAAGTAGAAGAATAAAATAATATTATTGTGCATCCTATGTGCTTCAAACTGAAGAAGGCATGTTTTAATGCTGATAAATATTTAGCATACATAATACATGAACTCACCTGAATATAGAAGCCACATTTTCACCCAAACTTATTTGTTAGTTTATGGAATAGAGTCAACATTGCACTTCTGCTCTGTCTTTCAGTTATTATACTATAATAGCTTTAAGACATAATATATAGTCATACTCCACTATAATAATACCTTGAAGGTCAGGGTGGTATATAGTGTCTGACTTTCATACTGAAGTTTGTATCTGTGAAATTCATATTCACATAGCTGCCTAACTTTAAAGTTACCCTGTAGCGGTTTTGACCAGTAGAGCTTGGAAGCAATGTTTGTTAGAGTGCGTCTCTATTTTATTTGTATAGCGTAGGCGCATGCTGAAACATTGCGTTTATGGATATTATTACTATTACTATTATTATTATATGACCTATACTACTACTCCACCAGGGAGTAATTTAAATATTTTGGTTTCTGGGGGGCTATGATGCTGTCCGTCTATATAGTCTATGGTCCTCTGATTAACTGTTGTGATGGTAACAAAGATGTGTAATAATACACTTACATGGGTAAGAAAGACTACTAGCAAGTGAACATGGAGGTAAATAATACAGGTTTTAAAATATTCAGAAAATCAGTTCAGCAAAAAGTAAAAATGTTAGTGGCGATGTTGACTGCCCATGAAAATTGATCAATGGAGTTGTTATTACTATCACAACATTTTGTGTGATTTCAAGAGTGGTCACATCTTTTTGAAGAGGCTTTTTTATTTGGCAGTGACTTTTCCACTGATGACACACTAATATCAAGAGCATTCTTACAGAATCAATACCTCTGTCTGCTTGTATCTCCATCTGTTTGATGGTTTAGAGATAAAGGGATTGTATACTTGACAAGGCAAGTTTAAAAGGAGAGGATCCTACCCAGAATAAACCACCACTCAGCTCCTGTGGGGGGCTTTACTTAAAAATAGTCCCACCCCCCTTATCTCTTTCCTGCTTTATCTCAGCCTTTCAGGTTATAGAAACATGCTGGGAAGATCTTTGTGTCTAAGGTGTGATATAGACTCTCAGTACATAATGACTGAATTCACACAACACTTCAGTGGTTTAAAAGAGAACTCACAATGCTGCACTATCTGTAGCACTAGTGTGGGATTTGGTTATTGGTATGACATTCATGAGCTGTGTAGAGTATACAGTCCACAATCTGGCTAGTCAGATAGATAATCAAATGCAGTGACATACAAATATGAAAGTACACACATGTAGTTCAATTTACTGTATATCCACTTCATTAAAGCTTTGATATATGCTGCTCTAAACCCAGGTCAAGTAATGCCCTTTCTCTTTCAGTTTCAAATGGTTTATGACAAACTGGTAATTTGACATGAGCGATAATGGTTGAATAAACAAACCAAAGATTTCCATCTTTAACAAAACATCTGAATTGAACTGGTAGGTTTAATCGTCTGAAGTAGTAACTAGTTTCACTACATAGTTACTTTGTAGTAATAATAAGCTTGCATAAGGTATTCATGCTGACCACTAAAAATAAACTATAAAATTTCGACATACAAAAACTTCTCAAAAATCTTTTACGAAATCAGGTCAGGTACATTCACAATAGCTCCACTGAGTGAGGAGCTTTTATTATAAGTGTTGTTCATCACAATGCATCTGAGGGACAAACGTTTTTTCCCCCCTAATATAAAAAATGTTTTTTCTCCAGCTAATATACGGTATACTACAGTGAGGTTTGAGAATTAAGGAGAATTAAGATAATAATAATAAAAAATAAATAAAAAAGGCGTTAGATTTTAACATTTGACCCAAATGAAAAATGGTAAACAAGAAATATGTGATCCTCTCATGTCTGTTATCAACATGCTCCTTCCTCACAGACCACTTGCATGTCTTTATAGACTTAGTGTTTGTTTAGTCTGATGATGACACACTGCACTAACCTCCAGGGGCTTTACACTGCTATCAACACAAGATATATATATATATATATTGTTCAGTTATTTATTTATTTAAAATAGCAAAACGCTTGGATTAAATTATTCAATAGGACTGATTCCCAAAGGATTGTTTTAATAAAAGACACAAGTAATAAGAATAATCATGATGGACACACAAATGGAAACATGATAAGCAGATGAATGGTTAGAATGAGTGGATGAATGTAAAAAAGAACTAGATAAATGGAAAGGCAGACAGATTGAAGTCTGTGATTATTCTATGGCCCGCAGATGGTTTCTGGTTTTAGCCACGCTGTGATGAGAGCCAAACCACAGACAGATCTGCTGAGCACGGCGTCCTCTGAACAAAGCATTCAATGTGGACACAGCAGTTTCTATCTGGCTAATTTACTCAGCCTACTCAATCATGTTTAAATTCTGTCATGCACTGAAAGGAATGCTTTTCTGTACTCGGAATAAGTGCCATAGAGACCGAAAAGAAGGAGGTCACAGGTCGAGAGCACACAGGCAACACTTCATACTTGAACATGAATAGAAACAAACCTCAGTGTTAAATTGAGCGAGTTGACATTACTTCTTTACGGAGGAGCATCTCTCAATATCCCTCAGTCCTTTTTCATTTCAAAGACTCCTGCTGTAATGTTGCTGGTTTTAAGTCTAGAGACCTCTGGCACAAATACAGAAAGCATGGGGCGCCAACATTGACCTTTGCACCAGCGTGTTTGTTTGTAGATAGAGGACACAGAGGAAGACAGAGAATAGGGATTTGTGTGTGCTACAAGATACAGATACATTATATCTATCTGTTATCATAAAATGACACAATGAACATTTATCATCCGACTTTTGTCACAGCAGGAATCATTAACTGACAGCGCATTCAAACCTCGGATTCTGCTCACATTGCGATCCAGTAATCACATCCAGATATACTGCAGAAGTGGTCAGACTGTGACTGCAATTGCATTCTTTCAATCTAGATGCAATTCAGCCACAATATACATGCAAGCCATGCAAAGAGATATAGCATCCATGTGAGAATAAATGTGTTTATTATGCGAGCATCTGTGACTAAAAAAAACAATAAAAAGGCAGTAGGAGTATAACTTATTCCTGCATCAGTAATGAAATTGAACTCAAAAGTGTCTCATTAAAAACAAATCCCACTGTGGCCCCTCAGGGATACTGTAATTATCTCACACTGATTGTTGCACCTACCGGGTTGTATCACAGATGTCAGATGATCTAAAGTTATATCTAAAAGTGTTAATTGAAAGACAATATTATTTGAAACAGAGTAGTGATAGTGAACAATACCTCCAGTGTAACGGGTAAAAATAACAGACATGGGCGGGGTTCGTGGACTATACCCGAACAGCACTAAAAATTGAAATTGTGAGAAAACAATGTTGTTCAAGCAAGAGCTGAAGACACCCTAAATCAGAAGACATGGATGTGACAAAGTTTATAACATGACATGAAGTTCTTTTAAGGAATATTTCCTAGAAGAGAGTTCCTTTGTTCCTGCAGGTGTCTGACAGTAAGTGGGGCGTTACGTGAACATGAACAACTTGACGAGAGCAATTTAGTCATTCCAGAAAGTAGCTGTCATGAGAATAACCATTGAAACTTTCAGTTCATGAAACAGCAGCACAGATACAGTTACATAAAGTGTATCATAGTACAGGATTTTACAAAGACCTAATGATTAGTTTTGAATCATCACTGCCAGTCAACCGTGTGTATATTTTAGCTAATATTCAGTTAATTGTGCAGAAGAGCCTTTTCACAGTCAACAGGTTCTCATAATATAAATAAATAACAAAAAATTAAATGTCCTTTTAATATTGTCAGTATACTTAACAGCACAATTTAGAAATTTAACAGAAAACAGAAATGAACCACGGTATGTTAATTAAAATTGATTTTATTTCTAAACCCATCTTCAGCCATTTTCCCAACATAAGCTTTCTAAAGATTAACCCTGAAGCAAAACGTAATCATACAAACACAAATTTAACTCATTCCATTATTGTGCTTGTTTTAGTGAATCATGTGACTATTTTTTTTTGAAAACTCACTTGTAATCCCAAGTATAATGACTGAAGTGCCCAAAAATGAGAAAATAATTGTCCAGAAAAAAAACTTTACTACAGGAGTGACTGGAGCAGTGAATTTGTATTAAATAGAACGGAACAGAAAGTTTATTGTCCCACCAGGGCAAGAAAATTGTCTCAGCAGCAGTAAAGAGAATGAACAGTAAAAACAATAAAAATAACACGCTACACATCACAAATCATTGGAAATACAGCAATACATGTGCAAAAGCAATAAAGTGCCAAAAAGGTTGAGGCATCAAATCCTTTTTTTTTTTTTTTTTTTTTTAATTCTAAAATTTTATGTGCTGTTTCCAAGTTTGATGCATGACTTTATGCACACAAGGGAAGCATTTTCAGAACATGAGCGTTTTCCATAAGAACCGCTTGCTATGTGTTTAAAAGGCAATGAAGCATTATAAGTATAGGACGCATAGAATAGAGATGAGTAGAATTACTGTATGGTGTCATAAAAGGAGCAAATCAGGTGGCGTTATTGTATAGCCTCAGAGGGATTACTTCCTCGTTCACTAATGATGTTGATCTCGTGCATGTGTGTTGAGTGTTGGTTATGTTTATATGCTGTTTGTGAACCATTTGGTGTTTTATCTGATAAGGGTCACAAACAAGACATCATGACATGTCTTGTTTTTAGAAACATTTTCCATTGCAGGCTCTGAGAGTCATATATCTATATATAGATATATAGATAAGAAGAATCAGTGATTCATCTAGAAGAGTGGTTTAAGGGATATGCGTCATGATTTCACACAAATTAAACTAACAATTATTACCCACTTCTCTGATTAGATTTGCACTGATTTTGCTTCAGCTAACACAAACACTGAATAAAACATGTAAATTATGAGCCCTCATCATCTTAAAGCACATCAAAACAACAGCCATCAACATCAAAACACCAAATCCAATAGCTAGGTCATTAGGCTGGTTGCTACTGATGCATAAGCTCCCTTCAGCAAACAACATGAAGCTCCCACTGTTTCTCAGAGTCTATGAGTCAGAGCTGCACTAAACACGGGCAGCAGTGCTTGCTACTATTATATCAGCCGAGCTGTCCATCAATATTCTTTTCATGCTCATGATCAAAGCTGAATAAGGGGCATCTGCATGGTTGACATTTATTTGTGGCTTTATAGTGTATGTCTTATCACAAAATATGTAACAAGATTAACAGTCTATAGCCACACTAGTGGCCCTGTGAGGCTAAAGCACTGATTAGACGCCAAAACACAACATTTTCAATCATTTCAATTTTAAAAATGTATGCTTATTGATCAACAGGGAGAGGAAAAAACAGTATTAATTCAGAGTTAAAGCCTAGAGTCATCATTTTCATCTGTAGCCCCTCTCCAGATACTACGAGTTGGGCAAAAAAAGGTGATGCTGAGGAAAGAAGGCCATATGTTGTTACCCAAATCAGAAGGATTATCCTCCGTACAGGCAGGACTCACCGGTTCTTCACTGTTAGACTATAAACTGTACTTCTTCAGTCTCATCTCACCATTCATTCAGTCATTGAGATTGAACCTCATGCAGACATTAAGAAAGTTAAGAAAGTTAATGCATGCAGATCATAGTGGTTAAAGGACTCCTAGTTCTCTACAGTGTAAGCTAGGACTTGAATAAGGAAAATGAAGTGTGGAAATAGGTTATAAACATGCTAACATTTAATATACCATGTTAAATAGTTAATAACACAACACTAATAACACAGTTATAGTGTAGTTGGAAACAGATTTTATGACTTCTCATTATGCAGTATGCAACTGTAGTAATCTATTTTCAAGATAGATTTCATTTTAATATTCACATATATCAAATTAATTTAAATACTTGAAGAATTAATGGATACTATAACCTAACAGTTTATAAATGTATTAAAAACTAGTGAAGATATATGATAACAACTACTGTGTTTTCAAAGTTCCATTAATTATTTTATAAACCAGTTATTAATTAATGACCAGTTAATGCTTCAAAGGGAGGAGTTATAGTTGTTAACAAAATACATTAAACACTTAATAGGTTTTGATACTAATTTCATTGTTAATTTGAGTTTCTTCTAATGCAAGACAAAGAATTGTTGATCCTATATTTTTTGCTGCCATCAATATTTAGCCATAATGCTGTTTTTGTAACCAGAAGAGAAAGCCGTAAGATATTTCCATGCCGCAGTAGCCTATATAATATGCAGGAAAAGAAGAACTACAACGGGTAATTTTGAGGTATTGTGTGTCAACCCAAACTAGGTTCACATGATTGACTGGGTTAAGAATGTAATTTTCTATGCATTTACATTCAGCCCATGTCATTGATTGACTGTGATCTGCTGAATATTCTATGTCTGTATTTTATGTCCTGTCGCCTGTAACTGCATCATCAGAGGCTGTTCTTGTTAGTCCGGGGTCTACGGCATGACATGACACCGGACCATCACACAGATGTATCGTTCTTAGTGTAATATCACTTGCAGATCTCAAAGACCCCATCTCGCTCTGAAATGCATAGAATTAGATTCCACATATGTATGTTTTTAGTGATTTTGCTTTATCTGAACAAACTTTCACTTCGCACTGAAAAAGTCTATGGATGTAAACACAATACTACATTTTTAAAAGGGGTGAAAAATCATCTACTCTGTCCGCTGAAGATAAAAGTATCCACTTATTTTCAGGGAACCTTAATAGCACTCTGCATCTGGGTAGTGTTTCCTCAGAGGAAAAGTCTCTCATGAGGCTCTTTTGGTCTGAACAAACAACAAGGTGATTTCCATTACGATGTAATGACATCCTTCACCAATTTCTTCTCCATCACAATATGAAAAAACCCTGAGAAAGAGGAGAGGCTGATTATTTCAGATGAAAGTTGACTATACAGTCGACTCCCATTAAGAACCAGACAACACAGAGACGTGACACATAGATCACTCAATTTGAAGGACAACATATTTACAGCAACATAGAAAGCCAACATAGAAAGCCAGCCAAGTAATGTTTCCCTGGGCCGACATGAAACATTACTTGGCTGGTGTTAATATGAATCACCTACTAATAAGCTTCAATAATGTTCCAGCTAGTGAACATTCATATATAATACACCTGACGGTTTCATAAAAATATAAACATCACATAAATGGGCCAGGTCCGCTGGTCTGTTCTGACAGATTATGTATTGTAATTAAAATTAATTCTGTTATTTCAAATATACTCTAAGCCAAAAGGCAGGATGAATGGCAGGATTTGGAAGTGGAACAATATGTAGACAATGGCCACTATTCTTGTGATAGTGGGTGGTGGGATTTTGCACATTCAAAGTGGCACTTTCAAGATTTTTTTTCCCCTCCTGTTGTCACATTTCTTGCCAGCCTGGTATTTTAGAGTCTATGAAGTTGAAGTATGAAGACTTCTATCATGTTGACTGTTGCCTTAGTGAGGGGAGACACAGGAAAGAGTAATGACAGGGCACGTCAGTTGTGATCATAACACAAGTGTCAAGAATTACAAGGATTTGGGTCCACCATGCCTGTTTGATCTGATCTATGCCATTCTCATGACTTTACCAGACTATTTGATGCACAAGTCATTGTTTTTATGAGTATGATGGCCTCCCTTTAGCTCAGATAATACTGTGACTAAACTATTTTAGCCCTATGCTGTAATTTTATTTATCCTATATCTCCTGTCAGTTCCCCTCAAGCTGACCCTAATGTAAATGCTATTGATTTATGATTGTTCTTCAAAATTAAATGTCAACATAAACTCCAATGAGATAAATATGGTGAAGAAAAAGTAATCAAAAAGAAGAAACAGGGCTATATCAAGACACAAATAATAAAGTTGTTGTTTGTGTGTAGGGGGGCGTGCAGGGCTATGAAATGTCCTTACACACTACGTTATCTTCAATTCTTTTTTTTTTTTTAGTTTTAAAAGAAAATGATCTTATATACAGTATGTGTAAAGTAGTTTTTTTCAAGTCTGGCATCAAACAACACTCCCATTGTTGCTTGTAATCACTACTTCTGCTATTACTGAACATTAACATTACTGAACATTAACATACTTTAAAAGATCCTTCCTAACATCCTTTAAGAAAAGAAAAGATGAGTAGAAATATATTCCAAAATTTAGCTGAGGCTAATATGATGGTTCAGCACGACAAACTTCTATGCACTTTTTTTTTTTGCTCAATCTGAAACATTTTCATCTCCTACAGATGTCACATCTTTCACATCAATGCCACCATGTCCAAATCTCTGTCTATTATTGTCTTTCCGTCCTGTAAGATGATTAAATGAATGATTAAAGAAAGCAACAACTGTTTCAATGCACATAAAGACACGCGAGTATCGTTTTTAAACTGACTTGAGAAAACTGTGAGCTGAATCCTTTCCATTTCAAAAAATGTCACCTATAAACACTATTTTGGCATGTAAACTGTCTTTACATCCCCCTCAGCTTGTTTTGTAAAAGTTACAATAGAAGGTATATTTTCAATTATATTTAAATGTTGGTTTCACTTAAAAGCCAACAATCATTTTGTGAGAGAAGGCGTTCAATCTTTTGATATGGATAGTCTCTCACCTCGCGGTGCAACCTCATATTTTCTTCAACAATATGCTTCAAGAGAAATTCAGAACAGCCCATTCAACATCAGTGATACACATTTAAACAGATTCCTGCTCTTTCTGAGTCCACTTTTTCTCCCTAGTGTTCATGTCAAGGTTTGTCGTTCAACTGAACTGAACTGCCATTCACTCGGGTAGTTATTCAGTCAGTTAATAATCAGTCCTGAATACTGTCTCGTTGTCTGTGTATTTTTCCCATCATCCGTCTTTCCAGAGTTGAAAATGATAATAATGCCACCCCTTTCTGCGTTACCATGAAACTCCCTAATGGCCCTGGAGAACTGTTGTGAACATGTCGCCTTTTTGTCTGAAACATGAAAATAAAACAAAAACTTAGTGCATCCAATATGTTTGCTCAGTTCGTTTTTTAGCTTACTCAAATCGAGGTTATCAACATGTGCACGAGTGTTTGAAAGCACTGATGAGACATGGAGAGGCTTTCCTTAAATTGGATCAGGGACGACAGAAACATACATGACTGTGACAGAACTACTTATTATAATTTCACGGATCCTCAGTTGAAATTCAACACATTTCATCCGGAGAGTATTGAATCATTCCACGTGGATTAAATTGACTGGAGTGTCATGTAGAGCAACAGAGATGAAAATTACTGACAGAGAAAGTGCAAAGGCTGGTACGTACAGTCAGGTATGTACGACCTTTGGTTTCCCTGCATGGAACCTCACAGTCAGTCTTGCCACATTAATGCAGGAACATGTTGCTCTAGTTGTGGAGTCCCTTTGGCAGTTTTCAGGCACATTGGTTTGATTCCCACTACGTTTACACATGTACAATGTTTTACCTTCACTCCTTTTCAGTTATAATAGCCATCAAGTTGAGAAAAAAAATGTTAATCTATGCACAAGATGCACAACACTGGTGTAAAATAGTTTAGCTTAGAGATGTTTTCTCATCTTATCTGGCCCTTTATTGCTTCTATGATGTGTGAATTCCCTATTGATGTGCTTATACTCATTTTCAGGATCAGAATGTCAACAAGTGCAATGAAGATACAGTAATTTGCCCTGATGGCACATAACATGATATATTAAGGATTACATTTTATATACCAATATGTATGGACTGTTAACCTTTACTAGTCAAATGGTTGTGTAAATACCGATACTGCAGGTAACTTAATGATTTACTGATGGCATACTATTCCATAAATATTTAAAATGTTCTAGACTACTGGTCCCATCATGCAAAACTGCCTATGTACGCAACAACGCCATCCACAAGGAAATCTGGATAAAACCTGTTGAAGCTATAACAATAGAGAGCAGCTATTGACGTCACTTTTACAGGTGCTACAGACCTCACCAAACAAACCTTCTTTGGCTGCTACAAACAGAGAGAGATGTGATACTCCGAGGAAAACTAACAAATGTCTCGAGAAAGTAAAGTAAAGAAAAGCCTGTCTGAATGGAAGATGGGTTTTTTTACTGGTACGTATCAAAGCCTGCACACAATAAACAAAGCCTGAAGGCACAAAAGTATAGATGCCTGATTTCAGCAAAATCAGAATGCCTTCAATCATACAGAATACAAAGAGGCAGCCAAGAAGGAGTCAAAGAATAGCCTTACGTACCGTTAAAAATAACATAACTAACGCAAAATGGCAAGTTCACATCCAGGTTTTGACACCAGTATTCAACTGTCTTGTGGAATTGAAGTGGTACATTTGTTCAGTCAATTGCACAGCAACTCTAATACGTTTAAACAGTGTTATGCTTTCCTTTAAGAAAAAGTAGTAATGGCAGATGCTGGATGTTTAAATCACAAGGGGGAATGACCATGGTGACACCTGGACTTTTCCTGCCTCCTTTACTCTGTTACAAAAATGCAAGCTACATGTTTTAATATTGAGGTTGCTTGTCATTATTAGCTGCTTTTCAAAATAAGATAATATATGGAAGGAATATTTAAAGTAATAACCAAAATTTACGGCTGTCAAATTTTCAATATTCAAAGTTCAATTTAGATCAAATGGGAGATATCATGATTTTTGTAAATCTCTGTTATCTTTATGCTGTTATGATGTTGGATGCATATTTTGGATCAGATTTCACCTCAAACATGTACAGTATTTTTCAGTATTTGACAAGTTTGCGATTCAAGACAAGAATGACACTCTGGATGTTGACAACGTATCTAAAATGTCAGTCAGCAGCTACACTGACACTGTTTCCACTAATATGCCAATAAATTGCATTACTGGCTTTAAAAAAAAAGTACAGCCTCCATTGTGAGGCCATCAATATTTTTAAACAACATGGACACAACAAATACCTACATGAACATACATAAACATACTCACACACACTTTACTATAATTGATCCAACACAAACCTTGAATGCCACACTGAGCTGATAGCCTTGTGCAAACACACCTCTGTCTGCTGCATTCAAATGTCAGATCGTCTCACTGGGACGTTCTCATACTGACATATGTCACCCTCTAGTTTGCCAGTGGCCACTTTTGACTATTTTCTCATCTTTTCTGTTAATTGCTGGAGGCAACTTCTACCATCTTGCTTCTTTTTTCTGTGGGATAAGAGGCACATGGGGCCCCAATGAACAGGAGCAAGAATAGAAAACACAACAGGGAGTCCTATAAGTGACACATTCATAAATGTCATTATTGTGTTGCATCAAATATGATCAAAATTGCTGCTTTCCTCATCAAACTATTGCAGTTTTGTAAGTTAAATACAGAGGTGACATTTTGAATTGTCAGTTTATGCAACTGACAAGATTTGCTTCTTATCTGGTGCCTGTGACGACCTTGATAAGACAAAGGATTTCATCCTGTTACTGCTCTGTACAGTGACAAAGGACACAGACGCGTGGTTGTCAAGGCAACATGGTTACAGAAGGCACAAGGCAGATGTGTGTGTGTACACACACTTGCACATATGCACTCACTCACTCTTCGTCAATGACAGCTTTTGCCTGGCTTGAGGATATTCAATCCGTGAGGTCTCTGGCAGCATTATAGTATTGTCATTAGAGGCAATGGAGAGTGCTACGTGCAAGGCTAAAGATACAGCACAGAGGACTCATAGACAGAGAGATGTGACGCACCAAAGACTCAGACAAAACCACTTACACACACACACTGCATGTTTCTGCCACCATTGCAAATGTACTGTAAACATGCAGTGTGCGCAGGTTCAAAAACCAAAGGCTTCTGTCCTTTATTGAAGTGGGACCTACTCATAGAATAATTGAACCCATGATATTAAAGGGTCAGTTCACCATTATCCCAAGTGGTATGAAGTCATTCAGATAATTTGACCAGGTTTTTTTTAAGATATTTACAACAGAGTATCAGTCTAATTAAGTTGATGTAAATGTGTTTGGGAATTAAAATATCTAAAACTTATGATTTAACAGTATAACAAGTCCTCACACCTACACTAGGTGTAATGAAGTTCTTGTTTCAGATTGTGAAGAAATTAGGTTATGGTTTTTATTTTCGTAGTTAAAAGCACCCACACACACTTATCTGTTTTGCTGAAGCTTAACTAGCAGGTTTCAAGTGCAGGATCACACCTCAACACGCCTCAAGAGCTACAAGTCTTATTAAGATACATAACCCTCCATCTACTCACGTCATCTCGTTGTCACCATCTGACGTTGATCTTGTCGTCCAGCATCGGAAGCTGAAAGCCTTCCCGCCACCACCGGGCCGAGACCCCGCTTCCTCCGGTCCAAAACTCGTCCAGGAAGCGAGCGACGACGGTAAGCTCCGTATCCTCCATGGTCCGTATCCCACCCGGTTCTTCTCACCTCAACATCCGCGATTATTATAATTCACCTCAAGAATCGTCCACATCTGCCAGCCCGCCTCTTTCACCATGTAAGAAAGGACGAGGCCAAACAAGAGCAGTCCATCACGGTGTTTCGTCAAGGAGACGAACTCCAGCCGGTCGCTCCTGTGAAGTCCCTCGAAAGCCAGATAAGAGTATTTATTTCCATTGCACTGATAACAAAGCCAAACTTAATCACTTCAATAACTTCAATAACTTAACGGCTGCCTGTCATGGCCGCCACAACACCGATTCGCTTCCGCGTGACGTCATCGCGCACCTCCTAACTCACCGCGACGCCAGAGCTCGCGGTAAAGGACTAGTACAGTGTTTCTCAAGCTTCCCTAGACGCTGACCTGTCTGTGCATACATGCGAGCAGCGCTTCCAGCCCAACTCGTGCTCTGTGAATAAACAGTCAATCAAATTAAAGTGTTTTTTTTTTTTGGGTAGTGGCTTGCAGAAGGCGATGTGTTCAACTATATCCTTTAATGAGTTTTACCACATCAGCTTCCTGCAAATATTTTTATTATATCTTATATTTTATATATTATACAACTCTGTAGTTTAGCTAGATAAAGGTCTCAAGTCACATTTAAACATTTTTTTAAAGATATTTCATCCTTGCAATTACGCCACGGACCACTAGGGGTCCGCGGACCCCCGGTTAAGAATCACTGGACTAGTACAACCAAATCATCCAGTTCAAAGTCAGCAGAAAGTGCAGTCATAAAATAAACAACACAGATCAACAACCAAACCAAGCAACACCATAACTTTAGCCACTGCTTACCATCCATATTCCACAAAATCACCCATGCTGGATCAACCAGCACCAGGATTCCTGCACGGGTTTCCATCAACACCAGCATCCTACTCCTTCCAGACACAGAGCCAGTCCAGTTTCACCACCCAATACAATTCAGTTCCTTAATTTTGACTCCCATGTCCCTGGACAGTCTGTGCCGTGCTGAACTCCCGACTATGGCTCAACCTTCTTGCCAACTGGAACAGAATCACTTTCTTGTACGATGAGCAACAGTCTCACCCAGACGACATCAACCTGTACACAGAGGCCGCTCCTTCAGCTGGTTTTGGGGGTTCCTACAGTGGTCGGTGGTTTGCATCTGCATGGCCCTGCAATTACCAAATGAATGCCAAGCGTCTCCTCAGCTCTACCACATCATAGCAGCTGCCAATTCTGTGGGGCCATGAAAGGTCCTGCACGTCCATTCTCATTTACTTACACAATATTGCAATCATCGACATAATCAACGAAGGTCGCTTCAACTCTCCTTCTATCACATCATTCATAAACCGCCTAACACTCAACCACCACTACATTCTCCGTGCAGATCATGTTCCCGGTCACTCCAATGACATCGCTGACTCTCTTTCTCGTTTCAGAAGTTCAGAAGATTGGTTCCTCGGGCAGATGCCCTCCAATGCCGGTTCCTCCGTATTCAGCATTGACTATCAACTTGTGAATCCCACTCAAATACCCCTCACTGTTGAATTATATTGCCTGGAACAGTTTCCATGAATTCCTTCAAGACATTGTCAAATTACTTGTGATTCAGGAAATCACAGAGCACATCATCCACAGATCTTCTCTCCACCTCTGAATCAGGACACTCCTCCAGGATTGGAGTGGCTACCACAGTCTCACACAATGGTATCCCAGAACACCTCATACTCATGGGTAGTTGGTCCTCCCAAACATACTGCATTCATTCAGATCTCAAAGACCTCAGATCAGCTCAATCACATCTCCTCAAGTAGAGGAGGTTTTTGGGGGTCCATTGTTGCCCGAGAGCCGCAGTGGATGACCTACAAGCCTCCCCACAACGCATCCAGCAAATTGGAAATGTTGTGCCCATATTATCTTCAATAAATCATTCAAACGCATCTTTGCTTGTGAATTTTTCTTCCTAAAATGTTTTGAGGCAAGACAACAATGACATGCTATCTCTGCCTTTGCTACTTAGAGAGGGCAGTCGTTATTTGCATAGTATAGTGTTTTTATTCAGCGTTTATCTACTGAAGATTAAAAAAAACACAGTAAAGTAGCCATAGTATAAGTAGCCTAAGTCCCAGTATATATAATATAGAAATATACTATGATGTAATATTGACTTTCTCAGTGATCTGGCTAACCTTCTGATCCCCTTTCCCCTCAGCAACTGTTTCGCACAGTTTCTTTGACACTTGCTGTGCACTGTTGGACGTTCGTAATGTTAATGTTTAGGAATACTGTTATAGTCTGGGTAGGTCACTCCAGTTAAGGTCAGCTGAATTGATTCTACCCCACTAAAAAAGCTCACACTGAAATACAGATCCTTCATATATTTTTCTCTCTCTCGCTTGGTAAATTTTTGTTCTACAGCCATATAGAACTTGCGTATGTATATAAATATATATATATATATATATATATACATACATACATACAGAGAGTTGAACTTATGATGTGAGTGAACTTTTGAAGAGTTCATCCAGTCAAAAAAGTAAAGATGCAAGTAAGTAAGTGGATTGATCTGTGCCTTCTCATATTGATCTTGTTAATTTGATTTGTTGATACTCCACTGCTGATGTACAAAGTCAAACTTGCAAAATTGGGGAAATTAGTTTGTCTTCAGCAGCATCACATGGCAACATAAAGACTTGAAGAAGACAGACATCAAGAATGTAGCATCAACAAACAACATAATCATTTAAAGTAATGAATTGAAATGTCAAAACATGTTCAAGCATTGGCAAAAAAGACTGGGAAGGAGAAAGGGAGCATGAAACGCCTCAGGCAGGACTATAACCTCAAAGGTACATTACCTTAGTAAGCATAAAAACAAGTACAAATTGTGTTCCTATTTTGTTGGGACAGCTGGACCGTTGCTGAATCATCCAGGAGACATGAGGTCGTGGAAGAAATCAAAGCTGATAGAAATGTTTCCTACATTTAAATATCAATTTTACACATGGTTGCAAGCACGTTGGAAAAACAAATGACCATTACTGTGAGGGGGATATTTTTAGTCTTTATGGAGAAAATTATAATAAAATGAAATATATATACATATATATATTATTACTGCAGGTTTGAGAGAGAGAGAGAAAGAGATGGTTGCCATAAGGCTGCAGCTATGTTCTGATGTAACCTATTATTTGACTGAATAATTTAGTCCTTCTGTGTATGACTTGGCTACTAAATGATTTAGTCTGGGCATTAAAGTGAATTCATGGGCTTGACATAGTCATAAATACATCTGGTGAAAAGGTTAAAGCCCCTGATTAAGGTCTATGTTGATAATAGAGGATTTTTGAGGTGTAACTGTACGTGTATTTCTGAATTAGTATTGTATTATTAATTGTTTAGTGGCTACCTGCTAACAATGTCAGCTGCGTTGTATTGTGTTTTAATGAAAGCCTATCATTTGTGTGGACAATAAAGTCTGTGTTTACAAAGTAATGAAAAATTAAAATGAGGTATACTTGAGATTGCTTTTTTGATAAATATTTACACAGGTTATACCGGTTCAAACCAGGTCTGTGATAGTGTAACACAACAAAAAATACATCTAACGGTTCTTACTGCAACTGTGTCACTATTGGTTGCGTATGTACAATATCTGCAAAATATCTGTCTTTTTTATTTGTGTCAAAGGTCACATCTACCTTTCTTCTGTATTTAATATGAATGTAGCCACACAATATAATGTATTCTGACAACTCTACATGGCAACTAACTGGGTTTGATAAGATTCAGCTGCTTTATAATGTTTTAAGAAAAACTTTAATTTCTATTTATTTGATTTTTTCGTTCTCCTGTTAATTTCATTTGTTGCCCTCCTGCATTTTGTTCATTTTTACACATAGCTGTACACACAAATTATTATAAATATTCTTTTTTTTACCCATGTCCATGAATCATGTCAATAATAGGTTTCTATATTATATAAATATGCAGTTCGAATATGAATAAAATATAGTCTTTATTTTGAAAATAATGCTATAGGTGGCTGATTAGTTGCAGCTAGAGGCTGAAATGTTTTATGCATCTCATCCGTTCCTATGGGAACAGAGACGGCACTCATTGTTCTGGGATTGAAATGGGACAGGAGTCAAAACTAACTCCCATGTTAGTCTCTGTTATCAGTTGCATTGACATCATATGACTGTGAAGGCCACAGCATTTGAGTCACTCCATTTTAATTGCCGTCACCATTCAGTGACGCCTATATGAAAGTACCTGCATTCATTGTGTTGTTCTACTATTTTATTTAGATGTTTCTGTTTTATCATGTCTTATGTGTGTATCTATAGTATAATATATATTGCAAGTAAAAAAAAAAATATAACGTGTAAGATCCATTAACACTGTACTTTTTTACTGATTTGACATTCTTTTTTATGTAAAGTGTCTTTGAGTATCTAGAAAAGCGCTTTTAAAAAAAAAATTATTATTATTATTATTAAAAAATGTATTATTAGATGTACATGCCTATGGAGATTCAATCTTCTAGCTGATATAATATCTAGGTAGACACAAAGACAGGTTATTTGCTGTTTAGACTTCATTAGTTTTTACATCCTGTTGTAAATCCCAGCCATCAGAATATTTCTATGTTAGTAATGTGTACAGTATTAGGGCATACATTTAGGTTGAAGACCTAATATAAATGATCAATATATCTCAAAGTCTTTTCTTTTTATTTCTACCTAGCAACCATTGTCTCCTCTATAAAGAAATACCACGCAGTAACATTACTAAATTACTGCTAAGCACATGTTGTCTTACAACTGCAATGATTTAGCTTTATGTCTTGACAAACATTACAATATCACAGAGGTGTGTGCAATGAACAAGGCAGAACATTGAGTGATTTCTCATGTTGTATTCATTCATTATGTACTGATCAATACATAACAGACGTGATGTAGTGAATGATTTTCAATATTCAGACTGACATCAGTGCAGTGAGGTAATGGATTAGTGTCTCACCTCTGACTGACTCGCAGACATAATGTCTTCTCATGTGTATTTCATGCTAATAAATGCTCCAATGTAGAAAACATACAAAGGGTAGATCAATGGAGATATGCAGATAAATGTTTATTGGATGCAACCACCGAAAGGACAATTATTTAAGGAGGTGTTTGTTGTTGTTTTTTTCTTGTAACAAACTAAATGATCAATTAATCTTATTCAATCTTTTAAGCTTCTTTCGTGGTGAGTGAGATTTGTCAGAAATAAAAGTCAAACAGCATCCATTGCCTATTTTGTGCAACACATTTCTTATGTTCGTCAAGCTTCATTAATCTCCCCATTCAATCACATTCAGAGCAGTCCTTGAAATACTTTTCACTTTTACAGCTGGTCCTTAGAGGCACTCTGAGAAACGTAGCTGGAGAAGAGAGAGAAAGCTTGGTAGAGGGAGGTGGTGGAAAAGAAAACTCTCAGATTGATTTTCTCATCATGACTTGAAATAGCATATGTATTGATTGTTTATAGGGAAGGGGTGAAGGGTGAAGGTCACAGAGGAACGGTGTAATGTGGGTATAGGGGCAATCAGCGTTTTCACTCAGCTTATTCAGGTAGGAACAGGTCTGCTGGAAGGTTAGAATAGTGACCCTACACTATTTTATAGTGTTTGTATTTAGCAGATTAATATTCTTACACTGTGGCATAGTTGTTTTTTGAGGTGAAATGTTAATATTGTATGGATTGGTTCAAGTTCATTGGACTTCCGATCCTACCCAACTGCAATTTCAGTGTCACTTTGTATTGTAATGTCAATTCTGAAGTGTGAACACATTTTGGTTTGTGGGAAAAGCATAACATTTTAGTCTGTGTCAGTCAAAGTATTCAAGGTCAGGTCACAAAACAACAAAGATTTGCAGCAAAATCAATAGGCCTACATTTTTAATTTTAGGGATCAGCAGAGTCTCTTGTAGAATCTCTCAAAAGTAAATTATTGCAGTAAATTGGTGCAAATGTTTTGTGTTGTGTTCAGTTCAACCTGGTGAACTTTGTCATTATAATTGTGCCATTGACCAGTTTGCTGAACAATTTAATCCTATGAGCCCTAAGCTATTTTCAGCTATTTTCTTATCTTGGTCATTATCAGTGTATCTTTTTTCCCAGAATGGTCTGGGATAGGTCTAGTATGATAGTATTTGCAGATTTGTTTTAATAGTAACCCTAATATCAATTAAAACAAGATAGCATTTTATGAAATTGTTAATTGAATTTATTTATTGTAGCCTTACTCGACAACACTTTGTTGCACAGAGGAATAATTAGCATCAGGTTCGAGGTTCTGCTGTTTATTTTGACACGTGGTTTGTTGTGAAGTGATAGAGACTTGATTTACTGAACTGAGAAGCAGCAGTGTGAAAATGGATGAAGACATATTGAATAGCAGAAGTTTGATCTGTCTTCATAATGGGCTGTGAGCCTTTTTCATATGTTCTAAACATTTTACTTCACACTCGGTGACACATTTAGATTTCAATTTAGTATATATATTTAACATTTAGATTCAGTGTGTTTGATCATTTTATAACAAATAGCCTATACAAGGTTTTTAATTTAAGACTACTGTCTGCACATTTGGTATCCAAGGCAGCTGTGATAACAGAAACTCTTAACAACGTGATTAACTCGTTTAATAAATGGTTATAATACCTACACTTTCCTTCTTATCTGTAGACTATAATCACAGTCATTACATGATAATTGATATTTCATCTCTTCAACGTCATCCCAGATTTAGATTAGATATCTGTCTTTTCTTTTTTTTATATATTTTTTAATTAAATATATAATCAAACCTTCTCATGCAGATTCTTGGGGATTCTTTTTTGAAAGTACAGTGAGAAATAGAGAAATATTATTGCTCTGCTTGCTCCGATGCAGCTGACTTAATGCTTAAAGCATAACATGTCTGCTGGAGTCAGTACATTGGTGTTGATAACTGTTTATTCAGCCATTGCCATGCAGTCATTTGGAGAAAGCGCCATTTCTCTCCTCCTCATATGAATCAGTCTTCCCTGGCTTTATATGAACCTCAGAATTAGAAATATTAAAAACTAACTTTTAACCCCATTTCAGTCCCAGGCCAATTATTACATGTTTGCACTACTTCCATTTATGATATTCTACTTTATTCTACTATACTTTAAAATATATGGGTTTTGCAGTTGTTTTGTTTTTTTGTTTTTTTTTTGAGAATAACCATTTGGCTTGCTGAAAATGAAGAAACAGATTGAGAAAAGTTGAATTAAAGATTCCTGGATGGTATACAGGCTGTATTTATGCTCACCTAGAAAAATATAGTGTCAGTGGTGATTATCGATGACAATAAAGCAATGCAATTAATCACTGAAATCTGAGGTTTTTCGGTGTAAACAAAGATTTACTGGTATAGGAAAACAGGAAACAAACTGTAGTGTGTTGTGTTTAGGTTCAATGCTCCATGGTGGTGTAGGGCTTTGCCACTCACAACATGGTGGTTTTGAGCAGAACAATCACCCGTTTTTAGATAAGACAGCTCAGTTTTATGGCTGGTTTAGTTGTGTAACAGGTTAGTAGGCTCGGGAAATGAATGATAAATTTTGCGTCCTATAACTTTATAAATTTTCAAGGAGGTGCTCAGCAGTATTCAGTCATCATTAAGTCTAATATATGGCTCAATGAAGTTCTGGCTTTGGATAGAAAGTACATAATTGAATTTAATTATCTGATAAGCGCCACTGGTTTTCATGTTGAGTCTGATTTGCTGTTTCTGCAGTAATTTTACTGTCAGTTCATGCAGTGATACATACATTATAGGTACTTCTGGGTGAAACAATACATTGTAGTAAAATATCTGCACATCAAGCAGCTACAATCTACTTCTGGACTTTTTGGGCGGTGGAGAATACTCTTTACTAATTAGGTGCTAAACTACAGTGTGTGATTCTGCAGATATGTTTTTATTTGTTGGTGAAACATGTAATACATTTCATCATAGTTGTGGTGTTGAAAGGTTACTTTCTGCTTTGTTTTAGTCTAGTTTTTTTAGTCTTGTCTCAATCAATATTTCATTGAATTGACTTTCAGTGGACCTTCTGTTTTACTGGAGGTGAGTCTTTCACATTCATATACCCACTACACCTTAAAATGCAAGATTACTAGACAATACAACAACGGCTAAATAATAACATCCTAACTAACACTAAATGACACTCTGCAGAGATAGTCAAGCTTCCCTTTCCAGCAACCTATCTAAACATATTTTTTTTTTTAAATAAAAAAATAATTTAGTTTGAAATTTGAAATGTATGCACAGTTTTGACAATAACCTATATTTCCTGCATGCTTTCTGACATCTCCACACTGTCAGAGAGAATTTATTCAACGTTGGACATTGTTCAATTACATTTTCTACCACTGCCCTTACTTGACCCATTGATTTTCACATCCAATTACTGTATAGTGAACATAATGTAGAACTACCTTCAATATAAAGAAGTCAAGCACTATCTTTAAGTGACTCTGATATCTGGGAAATAAAAAATCCATTGTATTCTAATCCACTACCTGCATTTTATTTGCAATTCAATACTGTCTTGATGGTGCCATAAATGGATTCAAATGGAGCTGTGATGTCAGAGAAAGTTAAACTATTTTATGCTGCACGTGCTATAGGCCTCTAGGTGATATTAAGTCTATCCTCGAATACATTGCTGACCATTTGCTTTGACCTTGTTATGGAGAGGGCAAGCAAATGACTAATTTCTCCCATGGGCAATGAGGGATTTTAAAAAACGGGGAATAATTGGTAATCGTAAGGTCTAGACTGAAGGTCAGAGGCTGTAGGGCCAGAGCTACCTGGGACATTCCCTCTGAAGAGTAAATGCTCCTAAAATCCTTATAATCTTTTAAACTGCCTCTTAAAACAGAAACCTTTTTGAAGACCTGCTTTCATGTGATTGTTGTTTTTTTTTTTGTTTTTTTTGCAATTATGTTTGTCTGCTTTATAATTTTATAATCCTCACAAAACACATGACTGAATGAATTACTTATTGGATTTATTTATTATTGTTGTATTCATTGGTGTATTCTTTGGTTTTGGTGAAACACAGAGGAAAAAAATGAAGATTAACAGTATGCCCCTATTGTAAAAGGATTATTATACATTAATTATTATAATTTAAAAAGTGCTTCACTTAGATTAAAATACAGTATCAACCTTTTCTCAAATGTTATGCTTTTTTCACAATTAGGTTTAAATGTCCATTATTGTAGTGTTGGTTTTGGGTTGTGATCTAATTCACTTGTCACCTGTGGGAGCCGCCTGTCCCTCATATAGTAAACCTGTGTATGACTTGTTCAGAGCTGCGGAATTTAATCCTCACCTCACAATCTTTTACATCGAGGCAGTTCACAGGTCTTCCCCAGTGAAGCGAGGACACTAGTTGGTGATGGACACAGACTCTAATACAATCAGGCTGTGGTCATGATTCCCTCAGGGACCTGCTTTATTCACTTGTTTTCTTCTGTTTGGACTCCCTGATATATGTGCACAGCTGTGCCCTGGGGGAGGCATTCAGTGAGGCCTTCTTGATATTCCAGTCGTAAAGAGCCCAGAGGTGGATTGGTGAGAGGGACAGGATAGTTATTTCATACTACTGGCCACAGATGCTAAAGCTCTAATCTCCACAAGGTCAAAGCCAAGTATTTCTTATGAGGTAGCCGATTCCTCCATTGAAGTCAAGATTTTCATTTGGAGTTCCTTTATTAAATAGACTGACCACAGCGTATAGTTTAAAGCATCTGAAATGGCCTCTTGGAAGATGATCACTCACCCAGGAAAAGAGATGTGGTCCTGTGTTTTTGTGTATCTACGCAATGCCTGTGTGTATGTGTGCATACTTCACTGTTCTTTTGTGTTCATTTGAGTTCCCTTTAAAAGATGGAAGCCATTATGTTTGGTGGTGAACATGACAAATCACAAATGGAGGGAGGTCACTGTGAACCAAGCAGACCGGGAAAACTTTTCCACATTTATGACATTGAAACGTCATTCCACTTGGGTAGGACGGTGCTCAACAATATCAAATGCTGCTGTTATTAAATGGGCTTTCCTCTTGAACATAGCTCATGGCTACAAAACGACCACAAAGATGAGAAATGTTAAAATTGGACTGCGAAGCTCCTGGCTGCCAGTGTTTTCTGAGCCCAACATCTACAGCTGATCTTGATGGGATTACACTTTGGGAATGGGAAAATTCCCCAGCCCTTGACTTACATTTTTCATCACATCAGATGCCCTTTTCTTAGGGAGGAAGGAAGAGTAGGGGAGATGAAAGGAAAGGGGGAGCAATATTAGAGTGATAGCATGAGGAGGATGAAGAAGGAGGGAGAGAAAAAGTGGAGATGGAAAATGACAATATAATATGATTTGATTTGTGGGGCAGAATGGATTCTCATTGCCCATTTTCTGAGAGGGAGGATGAGGAGGGGGAAGAAGACAGAGGTGGGTGGAGGAGGTGGGCGATGTGTGAACAGCAGCGTCGTGGAGTTCATTTAGAACTGAGGCTGTGAGATGGCTTGACAGCTGCTGGTGGAGGCATTAGGCTGCTCACTTTAGTCCCATTTTGCTCTCTTTTTCTCCCTGTATCCCTCTTTCTCTCGCTCTCTAATAGCTGTCTTTGTCACATCGGTACTGCTTCTAGATTTTAGTGGCTGAGCAAAACTCAATAATGACAAACACAACATTACAATTCATTAACGGTCACAGAATAGCCTCAGGCAATGGGACATTTTAGAGGTCATAAATTTACAAAAGTCTGCTCCCTTAAAGCCTGTAACTCAAAAAGTTTGCTACAAAAGTCACAAAGACACTATATCTGTCATTTGAGAAACATGACACCTGTTCTCGGGAAATGACTGACAGGAACAATTTTTAATACATTTAGATGAATTTGATATATCCACCATTTTGAAAACAAGACACCTGCACTTACAAAGTGATTGACAGAAAGAAATGAGTCCATAAATGACATTCCCAAGGACAATTGTCACTTGGTTGATAAAGTAATAGTTCTGTTATAGGATAGATTGTATTATACAGCTTAATTAATTAGGATCATGTTATGGTACATCTCAAAATTTTGAGAAATTAATGTTTCAAATTAACATATTCAACCAAATATGATACAAAATCTCATACATTGTGCGAGTTTTGATACACATACAATAATAATAATAATAATAATAATAATATTTATTTTTTTTCTGCAGAACTGCTCTGAATCAAAGTGAATCCATTTTCAGTCTACGCTTCAACAGAATGACAGTGTTTTTTACTAGTAGCTAAGAAGCAGCCGTAATTACTTCTTTCAAGGACCTGAACCCTCTCAGAGAGGAGCAAAACAACATTACCTGTCAACAAAACTGTCTGTCTCACTCTGTTTCTATCTCTGTCTCTTTTTCTCAATTCTCAGTTCAAAAAGCATCAGTGGCGTAAAAAGATGAGCAATATTGTCAGGAATACTCAACAAATTGTGGGATAAAAAAAAAACAAATGCAAAGTTGTTGAAGACTGAGTGCAAATGCTGGATAATGATGCTCTCTAAATACATGTGAATCACTCACAAAATAAATACAACAAATAACTCACAAGGACAAGCTTACAGAGTCTTGTTGTGTGGAATAACAATATTATTTAGAGACGTAATAAAGGATTTTTATTCTGTTCAGAGCCTTATTTATTATTTTATTTTTTCCAGCATACCAATAGTATAAGTATTAACAGTGTAAGCTTTCAGAGTGTGTGTGATGTAGAAAGTTCAAACCTCCAGTGCACATACAGTGAGAATGGACATTCAATTTTTTAAATGAAAAATATTTGCATATTCATTCTGGATTCTGGAGTTCAGAAGGAGTAGATGTAATTTTTAAGATTTTAATGAGACAGTTGCATTTTGTGGAAAATACATTAGACACATTATTAAGTACAGTGTATATTTACACAGCTTTATATGTGTCTGGATGGGATCTTTAAGGACTCTTGTCTATAGATCGAAATATGTGAGCAAACATGATGTGTGTTTGTGTCTCTGTGTGTGTGTCTCTATCTTCCTTATTATTGACTAGATACGCTTAATCCATTTCTTCTTCCGGGATAAAAGCAACAGACTCAAGCATTGAACTGAATTTCTAATCAAAACCATTTCCCACCTCATATCCTAAGCCTAAGGCCAATATCAACTTATACAAGACATTAAATAATTTACTTTAATTGAATCTTAAATGTGTGCATGTGTGTTTTGATGCATGCATCTCTTCTGTGATGCCCTACGTGACTGTGGGTGTTCAATTAGGTTGTGAGAGTATAAAGGTTCAGTACTGACAGACAGTGTTGTTCTACTTTGGTGTAAAAGGAGTTGCGTCTGGCAGGAGGAGAGGCTATTATGGCTCCTTTATGGATTATGAGGCAGGAGTGTGACCATTATCTCAAGGTGAATGTCACTATCTGCCGTTGTCACAGCACTGTTCCCTATTAGGATACAGCACCTCACTGCAAACAGTATCCAACTTAACAAGTCATGACGTCTGGTAATGATGACACAATGATAATGCTGATGTTAAGGTGCTAGCATGCTAACATTAGCTAATTAGTACTAAATACAGCAGCTGAGGCAGAATAATTTTTTCAGGTATTTAGTTATGAATCAAAGCACTGGACAAATAAAAAACATTGTTGAAAAACACAAACGTCATACAGCTGGTAGCACCAAAGGAAAGGTCAAGAGTTCACCAAAGTCATTAGGATTCATCCTCTGGGGATATCTACCAAATTTCTTGACAACCTATTTGGTAGATTTTAATATATATTACACCATATGTAAAAAAAAAAGTTGACCTGCTCGGGGCACAGAGGAAAGTTTCACACATATCGTAGCTTAGCTTCAAGATAATATTTGCAATCCCTACAGTAGCCAGTAAGCCTTTAGATGCCTGAATATGCATTGTGAAATGAGCAGAAAAACATATTTATTATACTTGTATCTATTTATAACAGCCTCAGTCTTACATGATGATCATTATATACTTTGGACCTAAAAACTAAAGTACAATCCCAAAACAAAAGTCTGCCAAGGATGAAAAAGGATTTTGTACGTATGTTTACCAAGAAATACTTCGATATCATGTATTGAGAAGGTGTGATGAGAATGGAAACCCCTAAGTTTATTAATTGATTATCTGTGTGGATTTAATTGTAAAACATCTTTCAGACAGTTGATCTAAAACTGTAAAGAGGCCTCTCAGCTCTCACATTATTAGTCAGTTCATTTTCTGTAAGCCGACGTGGGAAGAGGATTCTCTATAAGGACAAAAGCATTGAGCTGTACTTCATGAATCTAATAATCATCTATTTTGTACATCTTCATGAATCCATTGAGACATGCACCCCATAATTATGATATCATTCAAAGATGTTGTATGTGTACATATCCCACATTCACAATTGAAATAAAATATGTGTTATAGACTGTCCAAAATAAATGCTTCACCAATTTGGGCAGTGCAAATAAATGCCCCAGTTACTACTAAAATATGAAGAACTAAACTAATGGCTGAGCTAACAGTTCATAAAACTTAGTACTTGATATCATGGTTTTTGCAGCATTGCAATTACTAAAATTATTAAATTATGATGATTATTCTGATACAAGTAGCAGCATTCATATGTTGCCAAGATTTTGATAAAAAAAAAAAAAAAAAGCCAATTTTCTCTCTCTATAGACTATGATCCAACACAGCCAACTTTATCTGGTCCTTCTAAAGACAGTAAAATATTAATTCATGGGACTTATTTGGCTATTTATGCCATTTTTACTGTATTAATTTTTACTGTCTTCATTTTTATTTTCTTTAAGTCATTTCAGTCCTTCTGATGGTTGTCATGACTGACAGGAGCTCATCTTCTTTACTGAGCTCTTAGGAATACTGAAAGTCAAGAATAGAAATGGGAAAGTAGAAGTTCACTTCAGGCAGAAACCCAAGGTAACAGAGAAGGCTGACTGACTGAGGAAAGCATTTAAACGTGTTTTGATGCATAGAAATCTGTTGGGTGACCTAGCTTACTTGCATTCTCCATTTATTGAAAAAACTCATTCAGTGACAACTACCAAGATTAGATTAATTTATATCCATATGAGCCTTTTATTTACATCAAGTTTTTATACTTTTATGGCCCCTGCAAACCCAGTCAGAATCTATGTCTTTTTGTACAACATTAGCTTTGGCAAAAAAAAAGTAGGGTTAGGGTTGCTATGATATCAACTGTTTTATACTCCTACTGTCAGGCCGGAACTCAATCAGGACTCAAGAGCAGGGGTGTTAATGAGCTGATTTATTAAAATAAAAAAACTTAGATCAAACACACTGCGACTACAAACAAAACTTAGAAAAGGCTTTGGTGATCACACATGAGTCGAAACACTTTGGCGCAGGACAAAGGGAGACACAGAACCTATATAGACACACCCAGATGGGTAATGGGGAACAGGTGGAGACAATCGGGAATCACGGCAACAGGTGACACACAAAGGAGGGACAAATGAGGGGAAGGGGATCATCTTCTCACAATTGTTCAGCTTTAGAATAGTTTTTTTTTTTTTTTTACAATATTGTTGTCTTTGTGGCGTTGGGGTCGTAACTTTTGTTGCACGTGTGCAGCAATGGATGAAAACATGGTACACGGAGGCACTAAGAGAAATGTGTTGTCATCATAACTGATTTTTTGCAGTACAATTCTACATTTGTATGTCCATATGTTTTTGTCATTGAGGATTGAACTGCGCTAAGGAAATATTTAGCTTCAAGTTTTTCATTCTAGACTAGATTTAAAAAAACAAAAACAAAAAACATGTAGGCTAATCAGGCAGTCACTTCCAGGTGATCCCATCTCTGAAGTAAAACCTGACACACAACTTAATGTCACATGGTTGTTCTACAAGATCGCGGCATATGATCCAAACACGTGACAAAAAAAACCCAAACACCTCAGCAGCTCAGAGACCTGACAAGGTCTCTGAGGGCTTTCCATCGACAGTGCTCTATTAAAATGTCCCATGTGGATTATATGCCTAGATGTCACCAAGATTGAAGAGCAGTACTCTTTAACCCCACAAGCAATGGTTTTCCACATCAATCCCAGAAAACCACAGTGTCTGCAATTTTTGATTGTGGGGCAGCCAGACATAATGCTTGATCGAGTTGTGATAGGATTGCTGATGAATCTGCACCGTAAAATCTTTTAATGCCGACTCCGTACCAACTGGTGTTCATCCAGTCAAACGAACAATATTATTGGAAGACGATGATGACTCCACTATTGAGTCAGGCCATGTATGTATTGAGATTTCTCTTTTGACCTCTTTGCAAACAATATATTTCAGAGTAACACTGCACGACAGGATGAAGGGCTTCAGGGTGTTACGAGACCATAGTCAATGGAACAAATGTGCAGTCAGCATTCTCAATTTCTCTTTCAATCAAAAGCCTGCTCAGGTCCATCTGAATCCTCAGTCGAGATGGCAATAACATTAGGATTGTGAAGGCACGCAATATGTTCCTCAATTTCCTTTGTTCAGGATAGATACATTTATATACTGTAGTCACTGTCTTGTAAAAACTAAATAATAACTTCTGTATTCTTGGGAAATAAATAAATAAAACTGAGTTCAGGTATAGGGCACCTTTGTTTCAACTGCTGTTTGGCTCTGAATTTTAGCAGCTGGCATGATCTGCTCTGAGGCTTAGCCCCCATTCAACCAGCTCCAGAGGTCTTGACAGCAGCACTATCACGGTAGAAAAGAGAGCTGGCATGACCTTTTCCATCCATCACTAGTTTCTGATGCTACTTTTTATCAAGAAAGATAGAAAAAACCCCACATAAAAATAAATGTGAAGAAATCCTGGCGTCTTTCATACTAAGATATATCTGAATAACAAGCCTTAAAAATGCAGCTCATATTGTTTGATGGAGATGTCTCTTTGATAAAAACATTGTTTTTACCTCCGTTCTCTTACCAAAATCCAAATCCAACAAGGTCAATCATGCACTCTAGAGATTGTCAAAAGATAATTTGTTGACATGCAGACAAGGCAGGTTAAGAAGTGGTACATCAATAGAGTAATTGGCAGGATCATCACAACATCAATGAAATGATGGCCACAGATTGCTGATAAATAACCTACAAGAGGGTACATATTAGGTCTTCAAAATGGGCCCAATCAAAACAAAAGGCCACAGAATACTTGTGTGGTGTGCAGCTGCTGAGGGGACGGTACAATATACAAGACTTATATACGAAAAAATAACTAACATTATCAACAGAATGTGAAGAAATGTGTATGTATTGTGTTGCTGAGATATCTACTAAAGTTAGCGTGCTAACCAGCTAGCCCTGGACCATTATGTCTTGTAATACCACTTGTACCTCGTGAGGCGATAGTGAGTCACTGTAGCGTCCAGCCTGAGTCCAACATGAGAGGATGAAGAAGTAGCACTTTGCCTTCTAGGTTAGATTTATTCAGGCAAACGTTAGCTCAGCATTGGTACTGAATGGATATTATATTATAATTAGTTAAAGTCCAAGTTACCTAGTTTGCTAGCTAACAGAGCACTGATAATGCACTATTGATTCGACGCTAGCTATACTAATGTAACAGTGGTATACTGCCTCCAATTGGTTTCTGCACGGCACCTTCAAGGCAATCACTTTACAGAACAGAAACAAATAAAGTGAACTGATCAGCAAATGTCAATATTTTGGAGACAAACACTTTAACACATGCTAATTAAAGCCAGTCCTTGGGCTCACTCTTTCTTGGTGGCTGCTGTAGAGAAGGATGTGGGATGAGGAAGGAAAGCAGAGTCTTGAATGTAGATTTAAATCCCTAAAGTGAGTCTGTCCTGTGCCTCTGCAGCCGGCTCTCTTAACCTAAATTGTCTCTCAGTACAGTTTGGAGGACATTATTCCTGCTCGACAACTCCCAGGATAAAGTCTTAAGACAGCCTGGATTGCACATACCGCCAAGAGCTAAGAATGATAGAGTGGTGTGTGTATTCACACTGTCTCTCTGACTAGTATTATAGGTTTATTAGTCTGTCTCATACCCAGTCATATAAAACTGGCCAAGGCCCACTCTGTCATACACAACCATTTTTTACCCCACACCACAGCACCACATTTATAGTGCTGCTCTGCCTGTAGAATGGTCAAAAAAAAATTCAAATGTGCTCTCTTTTCAGCTGTCAGCTGGCAAAAGGAACAGCGGAGCACCGAGCTGTTTGAGATATGAGGTCACTGTTGCAATATACTGCAATTCATCATTGCTTTATCACACCTTTAAAATAATAAAAGACTAATGCAAGATATATGTACTGTGTGAAACCTTTACCTTTACTATCATTACAGTATTAATGCTGTATAGATGTTGGGAGGGGGACTTATCACTGCAGTATAAATGTAATATAGATGAAGGAACTGGGACCTCTACCATGGTTACCACTATAGTATTAATGTAATGTAGGATATGAGACTTTTATCATGGTTGGCTCTTACTGTAGAGATAATTAAGCGCATATGTTGAATTTAATTGTGCTTTAACCACCTTTTGACTTGAACTCAAAGTCCACTGAGAAGTAAGTGATGACATTTTCAGCACAATCAATTGTCATGACTACAAAAACTATATAAAAAAAAACAAGGCTCAGGTGGAAAATATCCCCTTAAAACTGATTAAAGAAATAATCTCTGACCTGGGTCTAGTGCTCAGTAAAGAGTCGTACAGTACTGTCATTCCTTAAATGAAAGGAAGGGAAATGATTTATATTCTCTACATAATCCCGATCACCCACATCATTAGTTATAATAAAATGCTAATAACGTATCATATGTCTTCAAGGGAAAGTCATTTGTCAAACCTTCATTTGAATACCACAAGAATGTCTGCAAACAGTCCTCTAACCCAGTGTTTCGTCTTCTTCCGCTTATCCGTGGTCGGGTCGCGGGGGCAGCATCTTCAGCAGGGAAGCCCAGACTTCCCTCTCCCCAGCCACTTCTGCCAGAGCCAGCTTCTGCAACCGGGGGTCGGACTGCCAGGGTCCCCGTCTCCGATTGCCGCCCATCTCTCATCGCACCTTTCTGAGGGGTTCCCCCCCTGAGACCCCTCCCATGGGTGGTGGGCCCATGGGAAGGGGGTACATCACCTGGTATTCCCAGGCATCCAAGTACTAACCAGGCCCGACCCTGCTTAGCTTCCGAGATCAGACGAGATCGGGCGTGTTCAGGGTGGTATGGCTGCCCATTTCATCCAGCTGCAAAGCGAAAAAACCAGCTTGTTTTATTTTGTTCACGACTTGTCCCACAATGTCCAAAGACATATCGTCAATCCGATGGGCCACAGTGTTGTTTGACAGGGGAACTTTCTTGAATGTCTCTGCAGCCTTTTTGTCCATCATAATTTCAGCCATACGTGTCGCTGCAGGGAGAATTAATTATTTAACAATTGAGTAGGTTTTTTTTGATTGTGCCACAAGCAGTGATACGGCGTAAGACGCCTCCAGGGCTTTGTTCGACACACTTGTGGCTTTTATAATTGTGTTCTGACCTGCCTTGAATTCTGTCAGCTTTCGCTTGAAGCACTCTTCGGTTCTCCCTACTTTTGAAGGGTGCTTGGTGCTCTGATGTCTCTGCAGATGGGCTGGCTTCATTGCGCTGTTAGCCAACATTTTACCACAGAAAAAACACTGAGGTTGTGGTAGTTCCGAAGACGTCGTAGACGTAAAACCATAAAAAATATATTTATCATTGTATCATCTCTTTTTTTCGTTTCTCTGCTGTCTCCTCCGATGTCCCCCCTCGACCCAGATGAGAGACTGGACGTTTTAACCATTTATCCATCATGTAGCAGCCACCAGATATTTTTAATATGCGTCATCCGTTGTCATGGCTTCCGTTGTATATTGTGTATCAGGCCATTGTCTTCCCGAGGGAACGAGTTCCAATATTTAGGCCTAGGCCTATCATCTTGGAAATTGTAGGCCTATTAAATAAATTACTTACACAGCAGACATTCTGTTGTCATATTACGAATATTACGAGTTTTTGGACTACAGTTTTTGTAACGCCTTCTCCAAAAAAAAAATTTAAAAAAATAAAAAAATCTCCCCATGCGCTGCGTACCCCCTGCAGTACCTCCGCGTACCCCCGGTTTGGAAACACTAGCCTTTTGCAGCAACACTTTTTCCTCCAACACTACTGCAATAATACATCTCATATGTGATTCTGCTCTCTTCAGATGAAATGCACATTGACAGTGGCTCACATGAACACATACGAGTGCTGAGAAAGCACCATGAACAATACAGACCCTTTGACCTTTTAGATTAGAGTTCCAGTTAGCGAGCTTGTTACTTCTGTCCCGTCTCATAACCTTCTAAAAATCACTCCTCTTTGGTGGCCAACAGAGGAGCTTAAAATAAAAGTTTATGGTGCAATACATCTAATAAGCTATGATTACTTCCTCCACCTCTCTTTTCCTGTAATGGTCAGCACTGTGAAGATGGTTTGCTATTGGTCAACAGCGTGTTGAATTTTTTTTTTTTATATAGATTATATATTTATATTTTTATATATTATTGATTTATATTCTAAATCAACACAGTGGCTTGCAGTGTGGAGGGTTACAGGAGCAACAGCTGCTGAAATGTCCTCTGAGACCTGAGAAGACTTTATAAAAGGATAATGTTGCTGCATACTGCATACATACAGTAAAATCCCCAGGTTACAAACAAGTGCCACCTGCACTCGGTGCACACGGCTTGCCAGCGTTGAGAAACAGAAGAAGAAATCCCAGGTGCACCAGCTTCAATCTTCCACTGTATCATCCACCCTTCCCATTTTAAACCACTCGTGGAAAATGAACAACCATGATAGGATATTTATTGCTGTCTCTGCTGTTGTCACTTAGGCTGGATGTACAGGCTGGATGTACAGTAATGTTATCTATTACATCCTATAAATTCCAATTATCTTCCTCGTCAGATAAGATCACACACACACACACACACACACCTACACCCACATGTCAGTGCAGCAATACACACAAAGCAGCAGGCAACAAAAATTCACTGATAGCAATAAAATAAACCTGTCCTTGAATCTAATCTCTACCACCTCAACTGTAGACAAACTCTACTCCAGTGTAATTAAAGCTGATTTAGCATGATTTACACGCTATGGGCAAGATAAAATAAACATGATTAGGTTAGACAAATACTGAGGTCAATATTTTTGAAGGCTTGGAAATTAATAATACATTTTGTATAATAAACACTTGCACCATGGGCTCCAAGCATGGAATGCTAAACAGTCAAGTTGTTGTGCCGAGCAAGGATATGGGGCCCCCTGCCGTTATCGACTCAACCTCTTTGTTAATTGCTGAAAATATGACTCTGAAGACTCTTGCTATCCCTAGAAAAAAAGGGACATCATGGGTTTTGAATTTGCAATATAATTAATATTCTTGGAGACAGTGTTAGCTTTTTCATCTTTCATTCACACCTGTTATGAAATTGTAGATTTTTTTTTTCCTCAACAGCTATTTATTTGTTCTGAATTCTGTAATACACTATACCTTTACATCTGCACCTTTAGAAAATAGATGTAAGATGTATGGCAGATGCATGCTCCAAAAGTTAGGGTAATGATGCAAAATATGTTCTGCAATTTCTGCAATCTATGAGATCTGGGATATGCTGTGTTTACAATGAGTTCCACCTGAGAAGGACTGGAACCGGAGAGAGGAAGAAAATAATGTCCCGCTCATTGTGAGCTGCTTATCGCAAGCACTCAGCAGTGTCATCCTCTAAAATTAGCTTGTGCTGGCTGAGCACTATCTGGTGAAGATAAAATAGGTGGGGGGGTGGGGGGGTGGGGGGCAGTTATGCTGCATTATTAATCTTGAGATGTGGAGAGAAAGAAGGAAAGAAAAAGAAAGGGAAGGGTAGGGTTGAGAGAATTGGATTGAGAGATGGGGCGTGGTGTGAGGAGAGGACAAGATAACTTCCCTTTGAACTTCTTTTACTGAAAAAAAAAGAAAAAAAGAAAAAAGGCGTTTAGCTAAATGAGGTTGCCACTCTCACCTGGCACAGCTGCAGATTTAGGTGGGTCGAGAGACTGCCACTGGCTTTAAGTGAAGAAAAGTCGAGGAGATAACTGTCCCCTGGAGCCTGGCAGGAAATCACTGCAGACAGGGACACACATACTGTATGTATGCTCTCTCTTACACACAATCACACACACCAGTAGAAACATGACTTGCTCTTTTTTATTATTTTCTGCCCCAAGACAGATTTTGGATATCCCCATTGCACCCACCCACATCTTACTTACTTTTACTCGAGTTGCTGGCACATTTCAAGTCTGCGTCTATTCTTGAGGTCAAAATTCAATTACAGCACGGTATAAAATCCTCAGTTCAGTATAGTGTTTATTTTATGATAAGCCACTGCAGCCATGAAAAGTTGATGTGTGGTTGTATTATACCTTGACTAATAGCTTGGGGTCTGAGGATCAACTTAGCAGTTTTTTCTCTCTTTCTAACAAAGTACCTGTTATATAAGGCATTTATATCATTTGATATTTTGGTCATTCAGTAAATAGCTACTTATCCAGAGCAGCTATATAGCAAGTGGCTTCAAATAAGGCTGATTCAACAGACACCTAAGAGCATATATAACCACGCACAGTCAATTAGTGATGCACATGCATTTGTCTTCCCACTGAAAAGCATTTGCTGTGCAGTTGGGGCAAAATAAACCATGTGGGCTTGATGTAGGAGATATGCAAAACTGTGAGAATTTATAAATGCGTCTGCCCTTACAGTATCATATTTACCATAAGAGGCAATGGTATAATGCTTGTGAGTGAAAATGACATTTTCCTAACTGAGCCGTGTATGGAAATGTCATCATAAAAAAACAAGGAGTCCATCAGTACCATATTCACAATTTATGAATTCATGCATCTGGGCAGGTCAGGAAAAAAAAAAAGAAAAAATGCCAGCATGGCACTTCATCCACCAGTGATGAAAACCCAACCGTGATCCAGCAGGGTGGTTCAGGACAGGAGCAGGTTTTCAAGATAAAGCTGCCATAAAAAATGAATGACTATTTGCAACAAACACAGTGGCTTCTGAATCATTCATGGGTCATGTAATGGAAAAGTATGAAGGAACGAATGACAGAGAACCTTTTATCCAGACAAACTTCTGTGGAAGAACAGGATTCAAGGGACAGATGTAATTGAATCCTAGGCTACAAATATTATTATTCCCATAGTATGTTGTATGTATAGTATGTTGGTAGGCTGCATCAACCAAATAGGAAAGGATCCACGGCCAATCGATCATGGCCGTGTATACTTTATATGTCCTGACCCACTACAAGATGCCTTCATTTAGAGCATAAGCAAAAGAATGTTTCAAGTGCAAATTACAGACAAACTGAAACTGTCTTCTTAAGAATTCAGAGGAAGGAAATGGAAATGTAAACCATTAAGAAGAAGAAAAACACAGTGTTCATATGCTTCTCTATGGATTGTTTGGAGAATCCACATGAAACAGTTTCTCAGATCCTAAACGTAAGTGCTCAAACACAACAGGATTAGCCTATAATAATGTCTATTTGTGATTCTGTGCATTTTGTGCAACCTATTTTGTAAAAGCAATTAAAATATTTGATTTGATATGAAAGAAGTGAAGTAGAAGTAATTTGTTCATAACGGTAGATAACTTTCAGCCTCTAACTTTCTTCAAGGCAAGTCACCGAAATGGTTCAGTGCATAAAACTCAGCCGAAAAGAAATTGCTTTCTTGTTCAGAAAGTATAAGGATATAATTCTACTGACCAGAAGCCTAAATGTCTCTGAAAGACAATTAGATCATCATAAAGATCCCAGACTCAAAGAGATGAACGCCTCCCTGCCAACACCGAGGACAAAGAAAAGCCAGAGATCTGTCTAAATCTCTCTCTCTCTCTCAAATTTATAGTAGAAATATTACAGGGGAATTCAAGGTCCTTCTATGATAAATATGTCAGAATAAGAAGAGCTAAAGTCACCAAGAGAAGAATGTGAATTTTATTCATGACATTAGTTCGGAAACATACAGAAAACAACTAAGGAAGAACTTCTTTCTCTACATGTTATTTTACACTACTGATCAAATGTGGGATCATGCACTTTCTACCACAAAGGCACAACTACCACAAGATGGTGACAAAATAAGGAATTTTCAAATCCTACACAGACTGTAGTACTGTTAACAAAATCTGTTGAAGAAAAAACCCAAATCTAAACCTAACCGGACCTTAACCGTGGCATATTATGCTCCCATGGATTGTTCTGTGCAGGTACAAACAACCTATGTGCTCATTTAATTTGGAGTTTCCTGTGTAGCCAAAGCCGGATATATCTCATTCCTCTGTATTATAGGCCTCTATTAAAAACACACCGGTGAGCTAAACTATTGCTAATTATTGTGACATGTTCCTTCATTCTGGGCATTGTAGTTTATTTTGAGTTGATCCCACGTGCATTATTACTGGTGCTGTAAATACTTGTTAGAGCACTAATGCCATGACATAAAAATGGTCCATAAAATCATTTGTTTACTTACTTACTATTTACTTCAATGCAATGAATATTACCATATAAGCTAGCATGGTTACAGAATGTTTGTCTGGTTAATTTGCTCTTTGTAAACAGAATGACTATGCAGTCTAATCTAATTAGTGATGAAGAAAAGTGTAACCGCAGATGGATCAAGGCACCTCTGGTTTTGACTTGAGATACAGTTTGATGTGTACAAAATATAGGACTACAGGGGAAATGTATAATGTATGATCAACAGCAAATGCAGAGTAAAATAAGACCATGGAAATATCGGATATCTGCCACACACACACACACACACATATACAGATACCACGTACAAGTCCCTTTCCAAGCTTTGATCCAAGGGGTTCTGACATTTGTTGCTGCAGCAAAAAAATATGCTGTTACATCATGTCGGACTTTGTTTATATCTCATTTCAAATACAAGCGGCTTTCTCCCTCTTAGCAGCAGAGGAAGAAAATCAATAGGCGCAATAATGATGCTGTTGTCTGTACTGCTATCACGCCTTTACATTCACTGTCATCAATTTACAACAAAGCTTTTTAGACCTCAACTCTGGTTTTTATTCATCTGCTCTCTTGTTTATTTGTAACAGCTGGAGGTGTGGGGGTGAGAGAACATGTGCGTGTATGTATGTGTGTTTGTGGATATGAAGGGTTGTAGGTACGAAAAAGCAAGAATATGAAGAAAAAACAAAAAAAAAAAATTAGAGAGGAGGGAGAAGAAAGAGAGAGGAGGCGTGAGACAGAAACAAGGAATCACAGAAGAAGGTAAAGTGTGTTTTGAGGGGAGATTTTCTGACAGAACTTTTTTAGAACATTTCACGCTACAAGCAGGAAAAACAGCAGTTGTTTGGTTGAAAAGGTTGGCTAGTGGTCTTCCTGCTCGCCAGCCTGCATAATAATGGGAAAAGAGGAAATGTTCTTACTCCAAGCCAGAGATAAAAGGATTTGTAAGGGTATGTAAGTACAGAAGAGGAGTCGAGAGAGGGATCAATAATTAATTTACTTTCAACAGTCAAGGGCAATTAACACGCTTTTTTGCCCATTACCCGCCTAAAAGGGCCGACGCTGTGGCTCCAGCCCCTAATCTCGCTGACCATTGTCACAATCGAGGATTACACTGCTAACAAATCGATATATACACACACACACACAGGAAACACACACTCCCCTAAACACTGGAGATTTGGATTACAGGCAGTTTTGTATATTTATAAATGTCGAACATGCAGGATTTTGTTGTATTAACCTCCATCCAGACTAACCGGGAGGCTGAGCAAGTCACTGTTTGTTTTACAATCATTGTTGTACCTAAATTATCAATCACAAAAGAGCAATGGCTCCATATGTAACGGCATAATAATCCGATGTGGCCTGAATATTCAATATGGATTGGCTCAAAATGTGGTACAGACATTTATGATCTTCCAGATATTGTGGCCAGCTGACTTTTGATCCCTTGATCTTTCTTCTAGTGTCACCATGAGCTTGGCTTATGGTTTTATGTTGATTTACAGGAAATTTGGTACATACATACATACATACGTGTCCCCATCAGGGTGATTTATAATAACTTGACCCCTTAAATTTCCATCTCGTGTCATTATCACATCAAAATTTCCACCAGACTAAGATGTATTTATTTTTTTTTATTTAGTACTAATGAGCAAACATTAGAAAGCTAACGCACTAAACTAACATCGTAAACATTATACATGCAAAACACCACTGTACCACATAGCTGCTGCAGCCTTTTAGTCCTGTTTGTGAGACATTTTGCATGTATTACACTGGCAGCAGGGTAGGCTGGTGTCCCTGTAACATTTCTCATGTCTCTGTAACATAGAACAGGTCACATGTTCGGCACCACAATTTCCCTTCAAAGCACTGAATGTCTTCCTGCTTCATAAGTACTTGTAAAATGAAACCAGCGGCTGTTTGATTCCGCCTTACAATAATCACCTATATGTTGCCTTTGCTACCCCCCTCGAGTGAAATGCCTACATATTCTGTATGTGTGCCTCGGATTATAACACTTTACATGTCAATTGTGTCCTAAATTCTGAAATATAAGTCCTCCGAGATCATCATCATCATAAGCTCGTGCAGCCAGTGAACAATTTTCCAGATAGAGATCTCAACTCTACTTACTCCATTGCGTTCATCAGCGTTTCTCATATGGAATATGTTGCCAGGGAAACAACATTTACGTATGATGAGCTGACCTCAGAGTCAAGATCAAACTCTGCATAAGTAGAATATTTCAGCAGCTCATCCTGCCCTGGTATTACCTGATGCAAATTTGTTGCAGATTTTTTTTTTTTTTTTTTTTTAACTGGGTCAGAAAACCTAACTTGACGAGGGAAGCAGGCTTAGAGATGGATGATACCCAAAGCTTTGGGGAATAGATTTAACATAGACTGGATTCTGGAGCTGCGACACCAGTGATTACTGCTGAAACCGACAGGAGGGAAAGCTCATTTAACTAAGTAACTGCCAGAAGATCTTTGTCCTGCCCAGAGTGAACATGTGTACTAAAACTGACGAAGGGGAATGAGTGCTTTTTAACGCAAGTTACTCCTTATGTTAAACGCATACACATTCCTGTTTCACCAGATGGGTCAAAGCACAAAGATGCCAGGAGCATGCAGTTCATTATCTTGCTCAAGGACAAATCAACATGGATGTAAACATTACTCGGAATATGGAAGAGTTTCCTTTTTGTTCTTGTAGAATAAAGACCAGGTGATGTTTGTTTTCTAACTATGTCTTTTTACCCGGTTTACAAAGACTTATTTATTCCTAATTTTATTACTGTCTATTACTGGCTGTTGTACTGAGAGGCTTCTTGTTTCCTGTGGTTTTTTTTACAGCAGGCAAGCAAAAATAAGTGCTTGCGTGTCATGTTTTATTACAGCCCATAATTCACATGGAATTTCAAAAGCAAGAGGGCAAACAGGAGACAGCGGACAAAATTTGGATTAGTAAGGGTAATTTTTTTTTTTTTTTAATGTTAACTGCAAAGACAATTAAAGTAAATTCTTAACATTTAAGATGACTTGTGGTCCATTTAGAGAAAATACTTTGTTCTGCCAAGATCTATAAAGTTTTGGCTGCTTTTGGACTGCTGATGGGTTTAAAGGCTGACTCATAGTATTTTTCACTTTGCACTTCAGTAGTATGTCTTTTTTTTATCATGTAGTTTGGAGCTGATTTTTGTCTGCAGCCTGATGGTTATGATGTTTTTTTTGTACTTCAAAAACAAATCAGTTCTCCAACCAAAAGTGTTTTTTTGAGCCATGATTTAAATATATAGTTTTGAATTCTCGTAATGAAAGCTTTTCATTCTAACTTACATTCACATTTATTTATCATTTTCTTTTTGCAGCAGGTTTCCTTTACATCACCGTAGTAGAGGTTAAGCATACTGTACTCAGTGGACTGCTAAATACATTAGCTTGCAATGGTTGTTCACTTCATTGAGCAATGTCATTTTTGCAAGCACAGATACATTATAGTCCATCTTTCTGGCGCAGGATCGAGGCAGCTTACTGGCACTGCCACTAGTCTCTGGATTACTTTTTTACAGTCTGTTAAGAGGAGACAGAGTCATTGTGATTAATTTTATCCTGTATATTTTAAAATTATTATTTATGATCAATATTGTCTTTATCTGTTTCATAGTCATGAAAAACACCAGACTGAACGCAGAAAACCTTGGGTCAATATTTGTCTGTCCACCAAATTTAATGGAAATCGATTCTTGTGTTTTTGTTTGACAAAAGAACAAACCACCTGGGAAGAGGTTATCTCTTTGGCAAAGGTAGGAATAAAGCACAACATGGATCGGTACTTGAATAAGACAATTCTGACAGCACTACTACAAGTTGAGACTTGTTTGGGTAGTAAAATGCCTTCGGGATACCTGAACATGGCTCTGTTTGAAGCAATTACAAATGTAAATATGATCTACACACCCCGGTGTTGGCAGCTCTTAACCCAACAGCCTTTTTAATTCCAATGAGTCAAGTAAAAGGAGGCCTCTACTAGCCCGTATATTTAGGATACATATGTGATGGTAATGCCTGTTCAGTAGACTGAAAACAGTCAGTTTGGGAGAGCAAAGTTAAATTATTTGCAAAGCCATTTCTATCAAACAAGTGGTTTCCACAACCAGGCACGAGTACAGATTAAAACTGGAGACAAACACGAGGAAGAACAACCAAGTACAAAAATACCAAAAATAATACACATTGTTGTTTTCATTGTCTCCCAAAATACTAATCAATTTGCCTTTCTTTCTGTTATTATGTAATTATTTTCTCTATGCTATTGATGCTCAGCCAAACTGCCATAAATGTCTGTATCAAGTATTAAAGATGCCAATTGAATGTGTACATGCACAGTAGTAGCTGAATCCCTTCCCAATTCAAATTCAGACTATTAAAATAGTTATAATTATTTTATTTACTGAAAAGTGGCAAATTAATCACTTGAAATGAGAATTCTGCTGATATTTTGATCGAGGTCGCCAAATAAAAATATACTAATATATGGTGTGGTGGACCGCTGAGCAGCAAACTGATTTATATACACTGTATGTAAACAAGTAATGAAAATATTCTTTTAAACATATGTAGTAACCCATATTAACCTATAAATATACTGTGTATAGCATAAATTCAAACACACCTTATACAACATCTAAGAAGGAAAAATGTAAGCAGCATTTTGTATGCATGTGTGTGCGTGTTTTTGTGGACATGTATGTGTGATATGAAGCCCCTAATATACTATTTGGTAAATGAGTGAATGCCTCCCACTGGTTCAGACAGAAAGATGACAAGATTATTATTGACACTGTCAGCAGCCCCATAGATAATAACCTACTGAGCTAGCTGTAAGAGTCCTCAGAGGCAGCACTGGTGAGGTACTGCGAACAAGAAATAGTTCAGTGACATGTCTGTCATCAAACACGGAGGGAATCGGCACCTCCTGTGGATGCAAGGAACTATCTGCAACCTCTTATGCTGCAGCCTCGTCCAGAGTGGTGTCATGTCACTGGGTTTATAACACATGCACTTGTGCATGGGAGGTGGTACAAAAACATCAGTCAAATAGAGGCTGCACTGCTTGACTCTCCCCGTCCCCTTTTGTGCGCCGTACAGGGGCTGGTGAGCAGGAGGTTGACAGTTGCCTAAGGCGATAGGGGGGGGGGTTGTACTGTGGATTTTTTTGGTGGGGGGGGTATATAAATAAATAACACACCCAGCTGCTATTTAGAGATATCTTCTTTCCCTCATGTGCGCAACAAAGACATGCTCAGTGGAATCCTAATTTCCTCCACCAAAGCATTTTTGGGGGAAAGAAAGAGTGGAGGCTGTAAGTCAAGAGTGTAGCTATACTGCCTCCCTGTGGAGTTGATGAAAGTTAGGATTCACAGTTACCATTCACTCATGTTAAAAGCTATAGGTAGGTTTAGACCCTTTCCTGTTTCAACATAATTCCTCCATACAGAAAGCAAGGTCCAAAAAAAAAAAAAAAAAAAAAAAGATTTTTCTTTTTTGAAAAATCTGTTCTGTTTGCATCACAGCTCAGTAAAGTACGAAATTAGGCTGATAAAAAAATGCAGTGAAGTTAAACTCCAGACCACAGAGATTCAGTTAGAAGCTACAACAGAACAGAGCTGGAAACAGAGAGACGTGGCTTTGGTTTGAGGGAGTAAACATCAGTGGTGCCCTGCTACCAAGACGGACCACGACAGCTTGACTTGGAGGGCTTATTCATTCTGTGAAGCCACTATGGAAATGTAATGAAGGTGAAAAAAGGCAATTGACAGAAATGCAGCACTAAAGCTTTACTGTGTGTTATATGTTTATATCCTAAAGTAGCCTATATCCTAAAATTGCTTGTAAGTATGGGGTTTAATCCGACATAAAGAGACACGTCACACTTAATATGAGCATTAGCTAAAAAGCATAAGTGGAAAGTGACAAATGAATTTACTCAGTTCTGTGCTTAAGCCATGTTTTGAGCTACTGGGGCCTGATTATTAACATTTTGTGAGGCTTTCTTTGACCCAACTGTATAGTTAGAATAATGCCACCTGGACTAGCTGTAACATTAACCTCCTTACAGACTCATTCATAATTTAACACTGAATTGGAGCTTTCATATTTAATACACACAAGTTTTCTGAAATTGAATAGTGCCACTTTTACTTAAGTAAAGGATCCGAATCCAACTTCCACCACTGGCCAAAATCCTTGAGTGTAAAGTCTTGAAGGTGCAGGTGTCTCGAAACAACTGCATGAGAACTTAAATGTTTTTCGTACCTCTGCTTAAAAGACAGAGCACATATATGTTGCCTCTGTAAATGACAGGTGCCAGCTCAGATAAGCGTTTCCATCTGTCAGGACATCAGGCTCGTCAAATTCACACACACACACACACACACACCTCAGATGCCAGCTGTATCCACTCAAAGCTGTTAATCAATAAACAGAGTCTAATGAAGGAAAGTAAATCAATACTGAAAGTAGTTGACAATAGATGAATGTGATCAGGCAGCATTATTGTCTTATTCAAGAATCCCAAACAACATTAAGTAAAAACAGGCTTGTAGTAGCTGGTGATGTAAAAACTACTAGACTGTTTGACACTTTGCCTGAATGTAGAAAAAAATGTCATCTGATTGATGCAATACCTGATACAATAGTATCTACATTATGAACAATCATTAAATTATCCATCAGAAGACATTATTACACTATCAGGAAGTTAATTAAATTAACATTTTGAACTCATTAAGAGGGACATTTAAATGTGATTGCATGACACACACAAACACTTCTGTATAATGAATGGGCAAATTATCTCACTGACCTGTACCAGGAGGACATCTGAAGACATCTGAGGCCTGAAGGATTCGTTGTACCACAGTCGGTCAATTTACTTCAACGAGCAGCTGAACAGACGAGAATAAAAATGCCAGCAAAAGTTAATCCATCTGATTTAATGTGTTGATTACATTAATTAATCTTTGTTTTTTTTAATATACACAAGGCAATGTGTATCTTAAAATACCTGTATTATATCCATTAATTAATGTAAAAAAGTGAACAGACAGAAGTCACCTCCAGCACTCTGTATTTTCTATAAAAATGAGTCCAAACTAATCTGTGAAGTTACACCGATGAATAATTTGCCTCACAATTCATCAAAGACAAGAAGCTTCTCCTGAATAAACGAGTCCATCTCAGCCAATCTAGGAAGTAATTAAGTAACAGAAACTTTTAGAAAATTCAGCTGTGAAACTGTCTGTGTCTGGATCTTTGTCTCCAGAGGACCGAGAGATAACATCAACAACATCCTTAAATGTTATTGTGATGGAAACAGTGTCACAACAAAAAGAATCTGGATTTAAAAAAGCTTTCAACCTTTTGCTTGTGTTTTTAAAGGCAAGATAAATTGCTCTTCAGACATTTCTGTGGGTCTCTCTCTTCTAATTTCTTCTTGTCTCTAGTGTGACAATGTGCCCTGATTGATTGTGTCAATTAAGGAACCTTATTCCAAAGCGATGGGAGGGGCTGTTTAGCTATTGGTCTTAAGTAGCGATCAATGCATGTCATAGATTACTTAAAGCCCATTTAAGTCCAACTGCAATTTGTGTAGCCTAATATGGGTGAAGTGCAAGTAAACATACATCACTGTAGCTGCAGCTACTAAAGAACTTAAGACAAAACAAAAACTGAATACGACCACGACTGACAGGATTACAGAAAGCTACTTACAGACAAACGTGTAGTATTTTAAATTGCAGGGTATCCATCTATAGTATGGAACCTTCATAAAACTGCGTTTAAAGTTAAATGGTGTATTACTGTTGTGTCTCCTGCTTATTGTAAATGCCACAGCAACGAATGAAATAAGCTGAGCTGACAAAATATACAAGACAAAATATAAATCTTACCATCACAATATTACAGATAACATTTCCTTACTTGTCATATTGATTTAGCAAAAAACTCCAAGACGGAGTTTTTCTAAAGCACATCACCATGTGCCATTTCGACTTAAGATTAACATAATTTATTCATAATTAAAACAGCTCGTTTTAAGAAATCACACTTTTTACATCTCTTTTGTATTCAAGGCACAAATCTTCAAACAATGCTCCTGTTGCTTATGTCGCATACAAACCAAAATCTGGAATGACAATTATACTATGTAAACTTTATACAAGGTGATGATCAAAAAGATGATCAGATGACAAAAACACATAAACATGTAAACGTTTTAACTGAACAAAACACTGTAGTTACATGGCTTGTGTACATAGGGGGAAAAAAAAGCAAAACAAAACATTGAAATATCAAATATGTACATCTGAAACATCTCTCCATTACAGACACACTGTGGTACAAAATGTTTTTTATTACATATTTCTGCGTTCTGACACTAAAAATTGTAAAGATTTGTGTGTGGAAAAAAAAAACCCTAAAGTAGCTGATGTGATAAATGGAGGGTAACGCAGGTTTAGCTGTGCTACCTGATGATCTGTTTTGGTCTGTAGAATCTGTAGAAAATGTTCACGTGGCAAAGAAGTCAACTTAGAAATTTAAGAAGCACCATGTATATATTGAAATATATCTTTTACTCAAAATAGCTCACTTTTAACTCTTATTATGGCACAAGTTGCTCCAACAAGAACTAAAACACAATTCGACTGTAATAATGGCAACAAAGTGACTATTAAATAATTTGATAACTAGTGTATACAGATGTTAAAATATTCTGACTGTCCAAATTTAAACAGAAATTTCTTTACAAAAATAAATCAATTTGTTTCATTCTGAACTGAACCAGGATGTTTGTTAAATCGTAACCACATCCATACATTTATCTTTAAATTGACTGAGTGGCATGTACAGCACTAACAAAAAGCTAGAATTAATACCAGAGTAGGATTATCTTTAGACTTTGACTTTTGCCTTTAATACTTTTAAGAAAAATAACTGAACTGAGGGCTTTATGAACCGAATAAACTGTTCAGAAATATGCGTCTGCATTGGAAAAATGAAAACTGGACATCAAACATCTTTCACTCATGTTCAGCCCAACACAAAACCCATAACCACGTTCCATCCAAATGTCAGTGCTACAGTTGAACGGCACATATACTCAAAGACTAAAGCTTTGGCAACATGACAACAAAAAAACAGACAAACAAGTAATTGAGTCTCCAGTTTACATGTTTGTTAGTGGATAAACATGTCAGTTACATTCATGGAGAGAAAAAAACAAACAAACAAACAAACAAAAAACCAGACAACAGAAAAAAAGCACGACAGATGAGGCTAACGGCTCCTCAGGCCACAAACTTGTTCTTGGTTGTAGAGCCGCTCTTTGTGGCCGTGTCTGCATGTGACTGGTATCCGATGATCACCTTTGGCGGAACGCCTAATCTCTCTTTATACACGCGCCTAAAAAAGATAAACTGCATATTAAATTCCAAAACCCCAAATCTTAAACTATTGGGGAGAAAATGGAAAATTGACATGAATCTCACACAAACTTACCCGTCTGTGATATCTGCTACCTATAGTACCGTGTTAATCTTTACCAAGGCATCCACTCATGATGGATTTTTAATGTAATTTGCCTCATTGTATATTTGTAAAAAGATGTATATGGAGATGTACCCCTTTTTAATATGTATATAATGGCTAGAAACCTACGTAAACACATTTGCTACATGGTCCTGTTAGAGTTACAGCTGTAATATATCTTTTACTATGACTTTTTTTTATTTTTTATTGTGGAATCCGCAGCTCACCCTATGTGTGTGATGGCCTCTTTGTTTTCATAGTCTGTGCTCCATATTGCTATTTTATCTCCTTTGGCTCGGACATTAATGACGGCGCCACACACATCATCACTGTAGTCGTCAAACGCTTCACCCACAAGACACAAGAGCTGGAGGAAAGAAAACAGAAAATGTTTACAAATGGCTTGTCTATAGAGAACAATTTATGGAGATACAAGATAGTTGAAGTTGATAAAACCAGACAGAAATTAACTTACCGTCTCCAACCAGAACCGATCCAGGTCTGCTTTGCGCTGCTGCTTGGACAAAGTTATCAGCCATCGGCCACCTCGTCGGTTCCGTTCATCTTCCCACATGGGTTCAATCCCATCCTGTGTCCAAATAAAGGCCAAAGTTGACAACAGATTACCCAAACAGTCTATGATTTAAAAAAAAAAATAACCCAATAAAATAAACTGCACATGTAGTTAGACACGCTTTTGTATGGATAAAATCCAGATATAACATGGGTGAAATAAAAACTAAAGATAACGCAGAGAATTTAAAAAAAAGAAAACCTGGAGACCAATAAACTGGACTACACATATAGACAGTACATAACATCGTTCATATTGAAATAACTTTTATCCCCTTTATATTTTAAGTGGCCAGTTATTGTGCATTGCATTTAAAAAAAAAAAAAAAACTACCAGGTGCCAAAAGGACCATCATTTTTCTTTATGTAAGGAATAAAGGACAGATGTGAAAACACAAACTAAAGACCTGTACAATTCTTCTTACAAGGAACATCTACTGGTAGTTTAAAGTAGGACAGTTTTAGGTTTTAAATGAACAACATCTAAAGTAGAAGGAACTCTCACCTTAAACAGTGAATAGTCACAGCCAGACATCAAGTTGCTGGATAACTGAATGTGATTGTATAACCTGGTAAGGAAGAAGAGTTTGTGTTAAATAGCATAAAACAGAAAACCAAGACTGTTCATCTCAAACTTCTAGTTTCACAGTAAGCAACAGTCGGGACAAAGAACTACATTTAAAGTTAGTTAGATCCTAGTGTTACATCTCAGTGTGTCGTCTCTCGTTATTACATTAAGCTGTTGATTAATATTGTCTTCAATTCATGTTTGTGAAAAAGTCTGATGTTGTGTGATTATACAGCTTTCAGTGCAGGCACATAAAGCAGTGATATACTCACGCCCAGAAATCTTCCACGGTGTCAAATTTAGAGATGAGACGAAGGTTGGCTTGCCACGTTTTACTTTTGTCATTCTTGAAAAACCAAAGAGCCCATCTGCAAATCAAAGGCAAGCCATTTTATTTTAACCGAGCTGCATCCTTGTCTTTGCATAGGCAGCTATACGTCACTGAGCTTCAAGAAGTCCTATGTAAGCAGTCGAGACGCAACGGGAAACGTACACGACAGGTTATCACATGATTTAACTCTGGTCTTACTTGTTCTGTAACGGATGCTTGATGTATGCTTCAGGATTCACAACCTTTTGAATGGTCGCTTCACATTTTTCCTTTTTGGGGTTTGCACGAACTGAAGTTGACGCCTAAAAAAAGTATAAAGGATAAAAGTAAGGATGTTTTGTTTTGTTTTAAAGAAATGTGAAAGAGTGTTGTATGTTTAAATTATCTTTGTCTAAAGGCAATAAAAACAAACATATTTTACTCCTGCAGTACAACTAATTTGCTTCAAATCAACACTTACAGTCTCAAAATAAGATGCAGTGTATCACATTCATAGAGAATATAGAGCTGACAACCATTATCTAATTAATCACCATCTATTTTGATAAATAAATCAGTTGGAGTCCAAGTTATCTGATTTCAGCTCCTCAAATGTGAATATTTAGTTTTTGCTTTAGTCTATGACTGTAAGCTGGATGTCTTTGGTCGGGATGAAGAGGACATCACTGACATGTTTCAACATCTTATGACATATTATAGACCAAACAACAGACAGATTAATCGATGATGACAATATCTAATCAAATTATCGATTAAATTGTAGCGTTGAAGTCTTTCTGAAATGTAGTATTTATTACAGGATGACAGTATTGCATTTTTAATATGATTCAAGTGTTTCTGTAGTATATATTTTACAGTTAGTCGACGTGCGCTGTAACATTAGCTCGCTTCTCATTCATTCATTCATTCATTCATCAGAGCTGACTGAGGTTTCCACTCGGTCTCCCTCACATTAACAACTCTGTATCAACAGTTATTGTTCAGCGTAAAAACGTTTACGTTAGTAAAACTAACGGTCGTCTAACTTCTCTACTATTGTTCGGCTGGAGACGTGTCTCCTGTCAGAGGTGACAAGTTTAAATAACTACTGATAATATCTGTTACTCTGTCGAACCGTCGCTAGCTTCATTTAAGGCTGCTGTGTGTAGACACTGGCAGAAAACCAGCCTGCACGGTTTCATGTGAGCGTGTTTGGGTTCACTCACCACCAGAGCGGTCGCCATCTTCTGGGAAATCACCTTCACTTATTTTGGCGTCTGTTAAAATAGCTGATTGGGCCATCTGCTACTCAACAGCACGCATGCGCAAGAACAGAGAAGTATGTTTTGATCCAGAGGGACACAATGCATGTAAGTAAGTTAATGATTAATAATTTATGTAGTTTACATTATTATTTATAAACAATATTAAGGTAATGAAATGATCAATACGAATGTCAGGCGTAAAAGAAATAGTAAAATTAGTCAGTATGGGGACTCAGACAGGGTTTATGGCTTGTTTGACCAGAGCACTGCTGATGTGTGCTGCATACAGGACAGGGTTACCCACAGGGTGACCCACAGGGTGAGCCACAGAGGGTCAGGTTCATTTATATAGCCTTTAATCACAATAACAATAAGTTTAAAAGGCTTCATAGTGGACAGGAAATAAGGACAATGACTCAAACAGTGAAACAACCCTTTTTTAAATGTTAAACCTTAATAATGGGAAGAGTGAAGATATGTTCCAACCTGCTGCATGTTCAGATAAAGGAGGGTAATTGTTCTTCTTGGATACCATACATACAGTTGCATGAAAAAGTATGAAAACTATGTTCTGATCTACATCTAAGTCACATCAGAGTGTGTTTAAAATAATACGGCACAAAAAAACCCCACATGAACACAACGTAAACATGCCATGTCATTGTGATTTCTATAAGTCTTCATCTGACACTCTCCTCATTGAGTTTTCTGCGCTCTGTCATCGTTACAGGACGACCACACCGAGGGAGAGCAGCAACAGTGCTCCATTTATAGAGATAACTTTCTAACCATTTCCAGCTTCATGCAAGTCATCAATTCTTGATCATAGATTCTCTGAGAGCTGTCGTGTGAGGTTCACATCAGGCAACGTGTCTTAACAGCAAACTCAAACCAGCTGTGTGTGTTTTACAGGGCAGCGCTGCTTTAACCAACACATCCAATCTCATCACATTGATTGGACTGCAGGTTGGCTGACTCCTGGCTCCAATTAGCTCTTGGAGACGTCATTAGGCTTTCTGCTGTGTATATTTACATGTGTTCAATAAAAACAGGAAATATAATTTTTGTGGTATTAGTTTAAGCAGACTATTTATCTTTAGTGATGCGACTTAGAAGGTCATAAGTAACCTCAAAGGGTTCATATACTTTTTTTGTGCAACTGTATATGCATGTACTTCCAAAAGAGAACCTGATTATACTGCAAATATCGGTATTTTGTTTTTTTTTTAAAATGCTGTAAAACCAAAGATAATTTTGGATGAAGCCTGTGATGACTATAAAACTCCAAATCAATTATATAATATAATGTTTAAATTATTACCTTACTTACACATACCACATTTGCTTCAGATATTTTATCGAGATGTGCAAACAGTGTTGCATTTTTTTGTCTTGTGGTTTCTTGGTAAATTGTATTACTTAATATGATCAGTAAGCATGAATGTATGTGCATATAGCAGTAACAAAGAGGAACAAAGCCAGTTTTCAAAATATTTAATAGAGCCATTTAGGAACTAAAAATGAATACTGATAATTACATTATCAGCAACATGTGCAGAGAATTAAGTGCTGTAACTATGAAAGATTGTTTAAAGGCTGGATGTGAAGGATGTCTATATTTCAGGCACTTCAGAAGGTCAGGACTGTGCGGATACTGCAATGAAAAAATAAATAAACAAAATGATAAATAGTTCAGAACATACAAAACTGAAATAAAAATGACAAAACAAAATGCTCTACAAAGACACAAAGATAATAACTATAGAGCTTAACTTCTACATGCGCTACCTGCAAAAATGTAAAATGTTCTCACCTCTTTCCAGCATGCATGAGGTCAAATCCCTCGTTAATCTTCTCGAAGGGAAGAGTGTGGGTCACAAACTCATCTACCTTTAACTTCTTATTCATGTAGTCTTCCACCAGTTTAGGAACACTCTCCACACTCTTCCAACCTGGGGGTGAATATCAAAACCAGTTCAATAACTTCAGCAAAACAAGACATTTTGTATGCTGACCCTAAAGTTTAAAAAAAAAAACACATTTATGCATGTTATAAATGTTCCTTGTCAGCCTAAGTCATAAACATTTTTCTAATAAAATGACCTAAGATCTAATCATACACTGACTATATTCCAGTATGCTCCTGCCTTCAGTCTGAAACTAAAAGTATGCTAAGCCCTTTATAACAAACAACTTGCTACAGCGACTCACCTCCAAAGGCTGTGCCCCGCCACACTCGGCCTGTCACCAGCTGGAACGGCCTGGTCGAGATCTCCTGTCCAGCTCCGGCTACACCGATGATGACACTTTCTCCCCAGCCTTTGTGGCATGCCTCCAGAGCCGCTCTCTGAAATATTGAAAATGGTTAAATTTTGTATTTTATTGGCATCACACATTTATATGGAATTGTGTTTTCATGCCCTCACCATAATTTGCACATTTCCAATGCACTCAAAGGAATAGTCTACGCCGCCGTCAGTCATCTCCACCAGAACCTCCTGGACGGGCTTGCTGTGGTCCTTTGGGTTCACAAACTCAGTGGCTCCAAACTCTTTAGCCATCTCAAACTTTTCAGGGTTGATGTCCACACCAATAATCCTAGTTGCCCCAGCAACCTTACAGCCCATAATAACAGCCAAGCCAACAGCCCCAAGGCCAAACACGGCACACGTAGAACCAGGCTCAACCTAAGTGTGCATGGAGAAGAATAGGACAGTGAGAAGCTGCGTGTTACTAAAGACATTTGCAGATAGAAATTCTATGTATGAACGTAAACATAGTTTTGGCTGATGTGTCTTAATTTACACAAGTTAACTGATGAACCAGATCACGCTCCCTTCTAAAGATAACATTAAATGTTTTTCAGATTTTTTCTTCATATGGAAAGAGACGCATATCAAAAATTAACTTTTGACATCAAAAACAGATTATTAATTTTCACCTAAAATAAGCATGATTAACAGAGTGAAAATTGCAAACATTGCTAACATTTGTGTTTCTTTGCTTCTTTTAGGGCAACACAAACTTCTTTGTTATACTTCAAATAGTGACAAATGCCCTACTTTTAAAAGGAGGAATTCTTATAGCATGATCTACAGTCTGTGATACCCACCTTGGCAGTATTAAGAGCAGCACCGTAACCTGTGGAAATGCCACATCCTAGAAGGCACACTTTATCCAATGGAGCCTTCTCGTTCACCTTGGCCAGAGAGATGTCGGCTACCACGGTGTACTCAGAAAAGGTGCTGGTCCCCATGAAGTGAAACACTTGCTGTCCCTTGCAAGTGAAACGTGAGGTCTTGTCAGGGAGCAGGCCCTGGCCCTGGGTTACTCTGCACGGTGGAAGCACAGAGAAAAAAGATGCTTTATTTTCATGTGCGTATTATAAAAACTTAACTGCTGTTAACTTCAACGCAGGGCAGTCAAATCAAAGCTCAGTTTGAGCTTTGATTTGGCTGCCCTGGGGTGGTTTACTGTAAGAGGCATGAAGCTGTGAGTTCAGCTATTCTGCCACAAACACATAAATTGCATACATTTCATTTATGTTGTTAATTCAACAACATTACCTAATTTTCTGGCAAAGGTTGGTCTTGGGATTTTTGCAGAATTTGCATTCACCACACTGTGGCACATACAAAGGGACGACAGTATCACCTTGGTAAAAGAGAAATGCAAATAATTAAAATGATATATATGGGACACTTACTTTTAACAGTGCGTTAATAAATTTACATTTCAATGTCTAGCAGCTCCTTACCTGGCTGGAAGTTGGTGACACCCTCACCAACGCTCTCCACGGTCCCAGCACCCTCATGGCCCAAGATGACTGGGAAGAGGCCTTCAGGGTCAGTGCCACTCAGAGTGTAAGCGTCTGTATGACACACTCCTGTAGCAAAGATCTGAGAGGCACCATGTCATTAACGCTCATGTCAAACATGCTTGCCTTAACTTCATTATTATGTTGAATGACTTTATATTTAAATGAGGTCATATATCAGCACTGACAGGACATAATCTCCCCATTTATTATTGTGCAAGTCTGGTTTTTAAAGCTTAAAAACATAAGACTTTGTGTGATGGTTAAAAAAAAAAAAAATGAGAACAAAGCTAGATCATTTCCAAATTCCTTGCAGCTGACCCTCTACATCTTGTTTTACCTTAATGCGAACTTCATGGGCCTTAGGTGGGGCCACCTCCACTTCTTCAATGGAAAGAGGTTTCCCGGGTTCCCAGGCCACAGCAGCCTTGCACTTGATGACCTGAAAGCAAAACGAGGTGTACATTTCTTTCAGCCATGCCTGACTGAGGCCTCAGTGTCTGTGACAGTGAAGCCAAAGGACAGCTAATAGCTCCAGTGGCTTGTACTGCTGCAGAGACCGGCAGCATTCCGCTTTAATACCGCTCATAGCTTCAGCTTACAAAGTTTTTACTGTCCACAGGTTTGTTTGGCTAAATGTGCGAGGCGTGTCCGTCCATACATTATCTTCCACTTGTTTTCACCTTCTTCTAATCACTTGCTCAACTAACCAGAAAGAAATACAACTAGCTTTCGGGATAAACATTGCAGCAACTTGAAAAATCGTACTGACTGATCACAGATCTCCGTTATGTAATGGGGCCAATATGTCTTTGTACGTGTTCATTTAGTGCACATGAATGCACGTTATTTAAAGAAACACCTACTTATACAACAAATGAGACTGACGCCACCTCAACGACACACACACAAAACATCCATGTAATTAAGATATATCTTGTATAATCTGCAGCAAAACGTCGACTACTTACTTTCCCAGCCGTCTCCATGTTGCTTCTTTCAACGCGAGAGAGGACGGGACGTTGAGCGGCCGTTAAGGAGTTAAAATCCGGACCAATCAGGAGCGAGAAGGCGGAGGGGACACGTGACGCGGCGGACTTAGTTCAGTCAGTACGTTCAGGTTGTTTTAGGTCAGCACGAGCAGTCTTGACAATCATCTTAATTTAGGTGTAATATCCCTTTAATTCACAAATATACACCGAAATTAGAGCATTGAGTTAATTTGTGACTTTATGATAATGTGACAATAAACTGCAACTCCATCCTCTGATGAAGACCATGAGATGTGGTTAAATGCTCTTGAACAAGCTACTACTGTTACCCTTTGTTCAATATTTAATATTTATTAATGGATGTTGGGTAAAGGAGGTGTTTTACTCACTATAACAATATTCTGCTTCATAATGCCAAAAATGACAAGACCTGAGAATTTAACAAAGACACATTTACAAAACACCTTTTAATCAAAGTTAACAAAATGAAACAATATTCTGCTTCTGTGTCGGATTTTTTTTCAAATTATGAGTATTAAAATCTTTTACACTAAAGAAAGCATGTACACATTTTTCCATAAATGTAATGCATGCAGGTGTGTGAATGTAACTCTTGAAACCCTAATCAACATACAGACATTTATCATGGCATGCCTGTTACAAAGGGGGTCCCTTTGTAACAGGCTGAAAAGATTCCCGGTATGTTATACTCGAGCATACATTTAAATAAAATTTTAAAAAAAAAATCATCAAGCTCCATCACTCATTCAAAACTGTTTAAAAACAAAAACAAATCCACTCAAGGAATGAGAGGTAATGTCCAAATGTCCACTTTCTTATTTTGAGTCCGGAACCACCTTCTTGCTTATGTAGTAGAAAACTGGGATGAGAATCACACCAGACCATCACCATCAGATTATCTCCCGCCTAATGTGAACAAATAAATGAAAAATGCAGGCATTATAGACAATTATGCAACAATGCTTCTTGTGTTTAGATGTTTTGATCATGGAAAATGTGCAAACCTCTAAATCCGCGTCCGCCACCTCCTCTGAAGCCTCCTCCACGTCCACCACGTCCACCACCTCCAAATCCTCCACCCCTGCCACCTCCGCCACCTCGAAATCCACCTGAAAGAAGGTCAAAAGCAAAGTAGAGTGTGATCAAACATCTCACCAGACACCAAGCCAATATCTAAATAGAAAAAAATCCACAGCACTTGACATTGATTATTTTTGACTGACCAAATGTGACATAAATCAACAACATAAACTAGGATTAATAAACAACACAGTAAGTTTAGGTGAATCACCTCCACGACCACCACCTCTTCCTCCACCTCTACCCCCGCCTCGGCCTCCTCGTGGTGGACCCTTTTCTCCAGGCGGCCTGGGGAGGAATCTCTGCAGCGGGAGGAGCTTCATTGGATCTATGTAGAACTAAACAAGGAGGTGAAAATTACAACATTTTACATTTTGTCCAGAGGCAGTGAAACGCATGAAAACAGAATTTACAAAGTCAGGCAGGTCCCTTCATACCTTCTGCAATTTCTTGAATGAAGATGCCTTCATATTTTCAGAAAGTTTGACTGAAAAATACTGCAAGAACAGGTTGAGGAAAAAAACACAATTTTGAGCTTCAACAATTTTATTACATCTCTAAAGTTTGGCCTTCATAATCACAAATTATTTCCCCGATCTAGAGACTGAAATGACGACAACGGAAAGGATACGAAGTCCCGCAGCTGGCCGAATATCTCATCCACCTTTCCTATCTGCTCCTTGTTTTCCAAGTATACTGGGGCGTTGAAGTAGGGAACTTTGTTTTCGTCTGTTGTGCATTTACACACAATGTCATCCTCACACGGATGCATGAACTCTCCCAGTGCTGCAGAGTGAATAGACATTTAAAACACAGATATAGTTAGTGCAAGTCAAGTATATTTAAGTACTTCATGACTACAGCCATGTTAAAATGACCACCATTAAAGTCATAAGGACTGTCTGACTTTTCAAACCATTCTGTGTACACTTTCCACAATTCATTGCTAGAGGAAATAACTGCAGAGCCTCGTGACATTAAAGTGGTGATAACAGTGAATACTGAAAGCATTCATTATCATACATTACTTTTAGCAACTTATGAGTGTTCAAGTCACCAGACAATTCAAGAAAGATATAAATGCAGTTGTTTGTGCCTGAAAACCTAGAAACACACAATGCATTAGCAATATATCATCATTTAGGATTAAATAACTCAATAAGTTTAGATGAATTGGGTTTAATTACACCCAGCGACACTTTGGCTGATGTGGGCCATGCCTGATTTAGAGCTGCGACTTCTTGAAAAAGAAATACATTTGAGAAGCTGGAATCAGAATTTATATATTTTCTGAATGGCAATATGATTATTCAATGATCAAAATAGAACAGACTAATCAGTTGTACATTGATTGCATTCATTTTCCACTCTGGCCACAACTAGAAAGTATATTCATGACTTTATATCCTGGCCTCACTCAGCAGGATACCAGCGTCTGCAACATATTTCCAGCATTACCGCTTTGAAACATCTTCTTACCAACAACATGCTCTGGAGGTCCATAGTCTTGTCTGTTAAAACCACCTCTGCCACCACCACCCCGTCCAAATCCACCACCTCTGCCTCCTCCATATCCTCCTCCTCCTCTGCCTCCACCTCCACCATATCCTCCTCCTCCTCTGCCTCCACCATATCCTCCTCCACCTCTGCCTCCACGATTAAACCCTCCACCTCGTCCACCACCTCCTCCTCCTCCTCCTCTGAAGGACATTTTTTCTTCAAATTCTCTGTGAGAAACAAGAAAAAAACAGAGAAAGCCACCAGTCACAACAAAACAAAGGCATCATAAAACACACAGAGTCGTTATAGTCTGGATTCACTAGCGGTGCAAAGCGTCGTTAAACATTTTGAGGTCAGTTCACAGAGTTTAACGACTCTACACAATGTGGATTGAAGACACAAGTTCAAGCTAACATGCTAGCTCGTTTCAGTCATTTTAGCTACAGAATTCACGCACATTTTCCAACAAAAGCCAACAAACTGTGTAGTCGCTTAAAAACATAAACATAAAAAGGCTTTCAACACTACCTACAAACAGTTAACGCAAAATACTCACAACTTTTGAACGGATAGGAGCAGCTACTTTAGACTCCAAGTATCTTCCATGCGATGACTACACGTGTGACCACAATCTGCCGTAAATGCATGCACCACTGTCGCAGTCACAGACACTGTCGTAAAATCAGATCCGCCGGTAGACATTTTTTCATGACCCGCTCTGCTCTGCCCCTGATTGGCTAGTACTCGTCGCCTGCATTGGTTGGTTTCAGAGTCCTTTAGATGTTCTATTGGTCAGGGTTAGGGTACAAATATTAGGGTAAGCCTATCAGAGACAGAGTACGGCGAATCATGATCTTGATCTATCAAAAAAAAAAAAAGGCAACAACACATAACCACCGAGTCAGAGAGATACGGTCAGTATGAGTCTGTGTACTTGGGTGTTAAGTTTTATGCGACTTTACATGTTACGCAGATTGATTATTGTGTTATCAAATACAGGGAAGTGTGCTCATAATTAGCGGACGTCACTCAATAATGTCAACAACAGGGCAGGTAAGAAAGAGAAACATCATCTAAAACACATTAGCTGTTTGTTTGTTAATAAAAAAGTATAAACTTAGGATATAGTTGCGTTGATGCTATCTATTCTTTCTCCTGTCATTTATGTCAGACTTAAATACACTGTGTAACGCACAATAAACAACGTTTCTCCTGTAGGTGATCACATGCAAGGCAGCTGTTGCCTGGGGGCCAGGGAAGCCTCTCTGCATTGAAGATGTGCAGGTGGCCCCGCCTAAAGTCCATGAAGTCCGGATTAAGGTAAGGTGCTGGTCCCTAGTTTGTGTCGATGGTGTTAAATAACATTTCACTTTCTCTCTCTCAGTTATGGTGTAAATATTTACCAAGTCTATCCAGTTGGTAAAACTGTCATGAGAATCCAGAACTGTGTCTATTTGTCCAGGTTGTTGCCACAGGTGTGTGCCACACGGACTGGGAATACCTGTATAACGCAGGAAATGGGATGAATCTTAGACCATTCCCGTTAATTCTCGGCCACGAAGCCGCAGGAGTAGTGGAGAGTGTTGGTCCCGAAGTCACTGATTTCGCACCAGGTAAATTATACAATGAATAAGTTTGGTTTGGCCTCATTCCTCTATTTTAAATAAAACTCTGACTGAAGGAGGGCTTTCTGTTGTTCTGCTTTGTGTTGTTTTCACAGGGGATAAAGTTATTCCTCTTTTTCTGCCGCAGTGTGGAGAATGCAAACGATGTGACAGTCCTAAAACAAATCTATGCAGAAAGAACTGGTGATCTACGCATTTTTCACCACGTTTACCACACTCACGTTGACTCTTATGCTTTCATAGTTTTAACTTGTGTTTATTCCTTCCTACATGGCTCCTAGGGCAAATACACAAATGGGTGTATTGGCTGATGGCACAAGCAGGATATCTCACAAGGGGCAGCAGGTTTATCAGTTCATTGGTGTCAGTTCTTTTTCCCAGTATACTGTGGTTCCTGACATCTCACTTGCAAAGATAAGAGATGATGCACCACTGGAGAAAGTGTGCCTACTGGGCTGTGGTGTGTCCACTGGTTATGGTGCTGCTGTTAACGTAGGCAAGGTAAGAGGATACACAACGTCCTGAACACTAGTGCAGTTCCTCTTCAAAATATGCCCTTTTGGAACAGGCTGACTCATTTCAACTTCAGTGAAGGCTGATTTTAATTTTGAAAAAATGTGCATCCTAAAAGAAAAGTAGATCATATTGAGCTCTTAGATTTAGGTTTATTTTCTGTGGTTTCAGTTTGGATTAATTGAGTTGGATATACCTGCTCATACAATTTGTGCTTATATGAGACATACTGCTTGTGAACTGACTGTTGGAAGGAGCCTAAGAGAACATACAGACAGATCCCTTCTTATTAGTTAGACTGAGCAAAGATAAGTCAGTGTAAGGACAAACATAATAAACAAACAAACAAAAAACTAAAACTGAAATAAAATATGGATGAGCAAGGTGAGTGTAAAGTCAAATTCCCTTTACATTTTTGATATATATGTTTTATTTAAACAACTGGGACTTGCAAAATCCTTAAAAACAAACCAAAAAAGTCAATAGGGCTTAAAAACCACATTAATTAAAATCGAAAAAATAGAACTGTTGATATTTATACCATGGACATGTTTAGAATAAGAATCAAATCTTAACTTTCCTTTGACTCCCAAATTGTGTGCATCCAGGTTGAAAAAGATTCCTTGTGTGCCGTGTTTGGCCTTGGAGCTGTTGGACTGGCTGCCGTCATGGGATGCCAAAAAGTTGGGGCCAACAAGATCATTGGGATTGACATCAACCCTGACAAGTTTGAGAAAGCCCGGGAGTTTGGAGCCACTGAATGTGTCAACCCCAAAGAGCACAACAAGCCCATTCAGGATGTTCTGGTAGAGATGACAGGCGGAGGGGTGGACTACGCGTTTGAGTGTGTTGGTAGTCCATCTGTCATGGTGTGTGTCTCAATCTTGCTTGAAACTTAAATTGTCACATTTCTATTTTCTGAAAATGTAGTCCTTCAGGGACAGTATGAAACCTCTATTTGTCTATGCAATGTGAGCACACAGGAGGTGCATAAACTCAGATCTGATAAAATAAGACTTTCTTCCTCCACTTGATAACAGTAATGACTCATTCGACTTTGCTCACAGCAATTTTTCACCCTCTATAAAATTTTTGATAGACAACTGGTGCTTTGTGTGTGTGTCCTAGACGGCTGCGCTGGAGTCTACAACAGAAGCCTGGGGAATGTGTGTCATCGTTGGGTGGACAGAGACAGAAGCAATGAACGTTGTTGTTGAAAAGATCCTGATGGGACGCACATTGAAAGGGACCTATTTTGGAGGTGAACCTAAAACAAGTTAACAAGATTCTATCTATAGGTTGCATAATTTATGCAACTTGCAAAAAACGGTTTAAGTGATAAATGAGTCGTGAAATTCAGTGAATTATGAGTCAGGTTCAAGGAACACTGTGTGAAGTCAACTGTTGTATTTTTGAGACCAAGAGAAAATGATATTGAAAACGTCACTGGTAAATATCTTTTTACCAGTGAGCTGCAACTGAAGATTAAATAAATATATTAACTAACAGTAGCTGCAACTGACCAACGTGCAAAGCAGCCACTTGGAAAAATGGGCACAATCACAGTACGTTATAAAGTGTAAGACCACAACTACATACATGCAAAGTATGTAACCATATGCAATAAGTATGCACCTGTTACCCTGCTTGTCTATTATCTTTTTAGGAGGTGGAGGGAAAGTGTCCATAAGTAGTAAAATACCTAATCACAAACTAACATCTTATACACACTGAATACCAAAGATCCTACATTATAAGAGTATTCAAGGATGAGTCTTTCCTTATAGTCATTTAGGGTAACACAATGGAAATTATGCTAAAAGATAGTAAGAAAAGTTCCTTGAGAGGAAGAAGTGCTGCTCACTATAGAGCTATATGCATTTCTCCATTATTTAGATGACATTTCTTCAAGATCAACAGTAATATTAATAAACACCACTGCTATATGTAGGCCACACCCTAGTAACACATCTGTTGGTGATTAGACAGTTATGTTCCCCCATTATGGTGAGAAAAAAAAAACAATAAAAAGGCCTTCAGCGACTCAAAACTGTGACATGAACTAGAGCCTTAACTAATAAGGATTCTGTTTATTATCCTCCAAAAGGGTGGAAGAGTGTGCAGGATGTGCCTAAACTAGTAGATGACTACATGAATAAGAAGCTGAAGCTGGATGAGTTTATCACCCACAATCTCCCACTGGATCAAATCAATGTGGCCTTTGACCTTTTGAAGCTTGGAAAAAGGTAAGACCTCATGTATTTTATCACTCAAACCATAATCTGCACAGTCATCACAGTCATATTATGGTGAGTCACCTTCTTCTTGGATTGGAGTTAAGAACATATCAGTTTGGGTTTCGTTACATGTAAGTATCCACAAAACTAATGATATGTCCTTAGAGAAAATAGGGGTGCATCAGGACAAATCATGTCAATATGGCTTTTCTGATTATACAAACATACGACCACTTTTCTCATGCAGTGATAGTAGCATCCAGTGAATCACCTGTACATCATTTTCATTTCCTAAATATATTGACCAAGAAGGACTTTGTCAAACAGCTGCAGTGAATTTTTGTAAAGTACCTTTGCTCCTTTTTTCCCCCAGTATATCACTCCTATGTATAATTGAAAATATCTGTAACAAGGCAAATGTCTCATTTTGTGGAAATTTGTGATACTGTTATTATTATTTATTGAAATGATTAAATATTGGGTCTGGGGGGAACAACTATATCTAATCACTCAGATTCTGTTTCTTCTTCTTTTTCTCTTTTTTTAGCATTCGTACTGTAATCAATCTGTGGCCAGAGCAATCCTAATGTGGCTTCATCAGTAAATGCTTAAGATGTGGGAAGAGACTACTTGATAAGAAGATGACATCATAATGATATTTTTGCATAGCATTTAGCAGTGTATTTTTTAATCTTTTTATGCTCTTTTTCTTAAAAGCAGTTGATCATTAAAATGTTTTCCCTGTTTTGTAGCTAATGACCATATTGGCCACTAGATGGCAGTGTTGTTTCATGTAAAAGCCTCTATGTGTGTCCATGGCTACCATCTTTATAAAGACTTTGCTTTTTTTCTGCAAATTATTCTGCTTTTATTCATTTTACATCTCTGTCATAGATAGATAGATAGATATACTTTATTAATCCCAAAAACTGGGAAATTAAATACCTAGAACTGCAGTGATTCTGGTCTTGATCTCAACAGGAACTGATAGTTGGAATTAAATACAACTGTATATGAGATGAGGAAAAAGACAGAAACCAAATGGCTGAATCTGTCATCAGCCATGGAAAAGTATCAGCTTCATGTGGTCAGGCTTACCAAATTTTGTCTTTGTAATATTATATATTGATTTAATAGGGAGTCAGTGAGAAGGGATAAAAACAGTTGTGGACTGTCAGGACAGAAGACAAAGGGTTGTTTGGGGGATGCCTTTCTGTGAAGAACTAAAATAGCTGTCTGAAGGAATTTGTTTTATTGAAGTTCCATTCAGATCAAATGGACACTCTTGGCAGTTTCCCCTGCTTTCCCTTCTTTATTTAAAATAGAAAATAAATTGTTGATCCTCCTCTCATGTTGTCTGTGTTGCCTGTGTGCTATAAATCACAGATCATACAGCTTAGATTCCCTATTCAACTTAAAGCAGAGAGAGTTTTTTTTTTTTTTTTAAAATAGAAAGCAGAATAACACAGAGAATGGAGCATTAGAGGAAGGTAAGAGAGAAAGATCAAAGGAAAGAGGAAGACAAGTTTTGACAGGTGGTTATGCGACTGGTCACCCTCTATAAATGTTGGACATGCTCACAGATTTATAAGGCTTACTTGGGGACATGTGTCTGAATGTCTGTTTCATCTATGGGAAAACTATCTAAAGTGACGGCCATAAGTCTCCTACCTTTTTTTTTCTCCCTTTGAACTCTACAACCTCTGGAATTGTCACATGATTGTGCAACTGATACAGGGAGGACATACTATCTACATCTTACACATATTTAAAAGTCTTAACTGTCCATCTTGTCATGTTCCCCATTCATCTGAGCTTTTCTGCAGATATCCTTTGGATAGAAAACTTTGGCATAAAGTGGCATAGAGTTGAGTAGCGAAAGAGACAGCAACCAGATTTTATTTACATTTTTATCTCTATGTTAATTTTCTTACCTCTCATCACTTCATTCCGACAACTCTTTCAGACATTTCATGAAGATAATTGACAAACAACAGAAATGCCAGATGAGGTAAATGCCATCATACAAATAAAGGCATGTCTGGAAAAAAAATGTCAAAAAAGTGCTGCCTTGCCTTTCACAATATTTAGATTGGGTTTAAGAGATTTCCCCTTATTTATTAAGCTATATCCCTGTGTGACAGACAGATTATGGCACACTGAATATGATGAGAACATAAAAATAGTAGGTGGGAAACACCCTGTTCTAACAAAGATGGCATTTTTAATATAAAAAATAACACAAAAATATACGCATAGTGTAAATGGATGTTGCTGTGCTTCTACTGGTGTAATTCATGACATGGTAAATACAGAGAGTATATCCACACCAAAGACTACAAATCAGTCTATTTGGTACCACGTCAGCTTTGTTATGGTTATTTTAATACATGCACGAAAAAATGCAGTCAGTCAGTGTTTTCTGCTGGACTCTTGGGATATTAGCCTTGAGCTAAAAGAGATGCAGATAAACGAATGTCTAATTTATATTTGTTTGTTATCTAATTTTAGTCACACTGACTTTAACATCACTGGCTGTTTGTATGTAATGTGGTGAAAATTATGGCAAGCATTGAGGAACTGGTTTATAGATAGCAGATTGGATGTTTTTAGGCTAAGATCACAATTTCTGACCAGACAGGCAAATCAAGTCTGACAGTGTCAAGATGCCAGAAATGCTATCAAATGCACTTTTTTTTGTAATATATTTTCTTTACACTACAACGGCTATCATTTGACTATATAACATAAATTTTTATTCTGTTTCCAGCCCATTAGGTGACTTGTGCTGTCACACAAACCTTTGGTACACCTGTTAGAATAAAGGTTTGTTATACATAATGACATTAATCAGTCAAAAAACTGAGAAATGCAGTGAGTAAGGGAGAAAGCACATCTGAAAGAGACATAGTCCATCGGACAGCGAGATAGAGGAGTGGATATACTGTATAGCTCCAACAGCTATGGAAGAACGGCCCACTTAAGTCACTAAAGACTACCAATGTGAGGCCCCTGTTTTATCAGCAAATCCTGGCAAATCCTTATACAGCTAATGCCGAGCATTGCCTGTGACATCCCCAGTCTTTCTCTGACACGGTTAGCTTTAGCTTCTGTGTCAGTGGAATATACTCAGCTTCACTAGAGGACAGCACAAGAAAGTGCTCAGTCTCTTGGAGGCACAGCTACTTTTCCATTGCATAAGTGAACTACACACTGGGGTACTGTTATCAAGTGCAATGCTATTTTCATCTCAAAAATATTATAGAATAATTAAATATAATAACAGTTTTAGAAAAGAAAAGATGACCATGTTCTAGGCTTGATATTAATGCTTTTTGACATTATAAATGGCCTCAAAATGGCTTTTATGCTTTAAAGAGGTTGTAAAATTGAACCTTGAGATTGCTAGTACAACATAGTTTTCCTATAATACAGGTGTACTATTTCAAATATAGTTTGCACAAGTGCTGATCATGTTTCTGTTTTAACCCAGCATGGGTGCGTCACACATGAAGTGCACTGAAAAAGCACATGGCAATATATATTTCAGAAGTGTATAAACAGACATTTTTGTTGGAAGTCTCCCAGTACATACAATATAAAAGTGTATGGTACCGCACTTCGGCGGCCTTATTGTAATGCAAACCCTAACCCTGGTAATGACTGTATCATGCTCTTCTTATTGAGCCATGCAAAACCATATGTTTTGTATTTTGTAATCTGTCCATTGTATTGTGTCAGTGTTTTATAGTTAAGTTGCAACAGAAATAGACAGCAAAGAATAGGATTAGACAGACCACACATGACTATTACCAAAGAGACACACAAACACACAATCACATAAAGAGATATATGCGTGACAGCTCAAAGCTTTTGTTGTGTTTTGTCTGACAGCAGCAGTAAAGTAGTTATTGAAAGATTAGCTCTAAGGTGTTATTATGGCACTCCTTTGTTTGGTCTTTCCCTTATTGGTCACACAGTGTGTTACCAGCATGCATGGGAAGGAGTCATACACTCAGATTGTTGGTGTAAAGTCAGACAAATACACAAAAATGTACAAATTTTGTATCTTTTTCATTAAATGGCAGGGGGCAAGGGTCTGATTGATGCTTATACATGGCTACTCATATCTTAAGTTATTGCTACAAACTTTGAATTTGATAATTATACACTAGAATAGGTACAGTTACGTTGCATCTTCAATAGATCATTTGACCTTGTGGGCTTGACTGAACTCATCCACGACAGACTTGGACCCAGCCCGTCCCCTCTGCTACAATGCTTTTTGTCCACATTGACTCAACAGAGACATTTCATGTGGTTATGGGATGGAAGTATAGGGGGAGATATTTCTCTCAAACCCATGTGTGTTTACCCCTTAATCCCTGAGAAGAAGTTCACAAGCATGAGGAAAGTACTGGGAGATTTACTTACCTCCCAAACCTGCTTAGTTTACCACTCGGGTAATTCCTGGGAATGTTTGTGAAGGTATTTTGTATGACAGTAAGGTATGAAATTGTTAATTATATGCATATATGGATCAACCTATAATTAAAACACACTGTACAATAAAAATGTGGGGGCATGTTATGTGATACTATTCATAAATTATCATTATTACTTTTTCTTATACTATTTTCGCACCACCTCATGTTTTGTTGAAAGCCTACAATTTAAAGAAATAGCAGCTTGCTGCATCTTCAAAATGTTCCTTTTTAATTTTTAATTGTTGCTAAGCAACAACTGAATCACCTGTCACCTGTTGGCATAACATGCAATTTTACTGTGGAGTACTCACAGATCTGTACCTTTTAACTAATAGTATAGTTTAAATTAATAAAAAAAAAACTCACCCAAAATCCCAAGTATGACACTTCCAGACCTGCTGTTTTCTGTCCAGCTCAGGAGTCCAACAACAGGTTCAGGTGCTTTTTCTGCTCTAAGTTGTCTTTTCAACGTGAGGCGTTTAGGGTGCTTCTACAAAAATGTAAGGGCACATAGAACATAAAAGAACATGAGACACTCAGCAATGCAAAAGCAGCAAGCAAAATGCTTCACTCTCATTGAAAACAATTAGAAAAAGCCACCCAGACTGCTAAAAAGCACCCTGTCTGGTCGAGGCCTTACGCTACTGGGGTCGTGCGTCACTTAATGGTGTAAACATAACCATTGGTCATTCTGGAGTGCAGGTACAATGGACCCATGTGGTTGTTGAAATATAAGGATGTGTTTGATGTTTTACAGAACATTTAAACAGCTAAAGTGGCTAAAATGCAAATGTATTCTCAAAGTGTTACCTACAACAATAATAAACCTCTTCCTGCACCACTGAGAACAATGTTTTTGTGCTTGATGTGATTAACCCTGAAAAGGCTCTTTAATTTGTTACAGTATCTAAATTGTTACATTCTGTTTTTCTTGATATACTGCATCTGCCAGCGTTTTTAAATGAGTCTCAAGATTGCGGTAGGACAAGAAAAATAAATGAGTGTGCGGTGAGTCATAGTTACTGTGTTATACAGCCACAGTAAAGTACATCATTCTGTTTTTCTCCTCTTCCTCCCGACAATTCACTGTTGTCCAAAGATGAAGCTTGAAAATCACTGCTGCCAAGCCACAAAAGGATCGAGCCAATCCCCCTCAAAAAATACACACTGAACTGAACACAGTTGAAATACTTTTCGTGGCTGGTAATTGTGGTTCAAAGAAAAGAAACCTGAAATGATCCATTATAGGTGCCTGGTGCCATTACTCATTCGCAAGCATCCCATAGATTACAATTATTTGCACATTTGCAGGCAGGGTAGAAGTGAGTAATGCTGAATTTACATTCATGTATAGTGTATTTTAAATATGTAGTTTGAGTGCCAAACCAGAGCAAATTATACCGAATGATGAATAATGATTCAGTTCTTCAATATGTTGGTATTGCCTTTCATAGGAGTTTACAAGCAACAAGCACTGATGACATTCATAATTAAGACTCATGAGATGTAGATATTAAAATTGCTTGAGATATTTTAACATACATACAGTTATTTATTCATTCATCTATGTTGCATCTTTATTTAAATACAACCAACGTTGTATACAACAGGGACTGACTGCAGAGAATTTTAATTGACTGTTTTAGCTCAAATCAGCTAAAAGTTAATTTTTTGCCAATATTTATTGTTGGCATTTGAAAATCAGTGACCTATACATTGAACCATATTGATCACCAGAGTAAAAATACACCTTTTATAGCAAGAAACAGTCTAAAAGGAGAAAATAACAAGCTATATATAAATATGACTAAATAAATCATTAAGTAAATTGCAATAAAAGGTTATACACATTATTTACATTACAGCACTTATGATTTGTGAATTGTACAGAATAACAAGTCACACGTCATACTGAGATTGTGTGAAATATAAATATATATAATATGTGATACCATAAATTGTAATATAATATTGTGTAATCCAGTACAAGGTGGAGTCAGGTTGTTTGACAGTAAAGCCAAATACTGGTTATTGTGAAGGTATTCTAGTCAATAGAGTCTATGATTCGTTAATAACATTAAAGCTTTAAATCTTAAAGTTATTAAATTTTCATGATTAGTAAATTAAATACGCATGTTGACATTAGAAAAAGTGCATCGTGGTGATTTTGTACCATGTACCTATAGTTCTTCTGTTATTCTGTTACTTCATTTTGTGATCCAAAAGTTTAACCATAAGCATATGACCCCTTTTACTAATCTTACTCATGTTAGCAGAGCAGCGAAAAATCCTGAATGCCTTTGGGAGGTTAGTTTGTCAGAAGGTTCACATTGTCAGGTCAACTTCACTGCCAGAAAAACACACAGATTTAAACTTTAGCAACTGATTTAACATCAAATATGTAATCCCAACCAGGGAGGTTTGGACATGGACAATATTCTCACAACCTCACACTGAGAAAGCCAACAGTTTGCTGCCATCATCTCAGCTCTGTCGCTTTACCAAAAGTCTCCCTGTCGCCCCTTATCTAAGCTGGAGTCTCTGTGTGCTTCATGTTTGCCTATACTTCCCAAATCCCTAAGAGCAAACAGGAGTATGGAAGATTAATTTAATATCATCCTTGGCACTAAATACACAAAAATTAAATGTCATCGGTATCCCAGGGTGTAAAAACCAGGGCTGGCTCTATCTATCTATCTATCTATCTATCTATCTATCTATCTATCTATCTATCTATCTATCTATCTATCTATCTATCTATCTATCTATCTATCTATCTATCTATCTATCTATCTATCTATCTATCTATCTATCTATCTATCTATCTATCTATCTATCTATCTATCTATCTATCTATCTATCTATCTATCTATCCATCCATCCATCCATCCATCCATCCATCCATCCATCCATCCATCCATCCATCCATCCATCCATCCATCCATCCATCCATCCATCCATCCATCCATCCATCCATCCATCCATCCATCCATCCATCCATCCATCCATCCATCCATCCATCCATCCATCCATCCATCTATCTATCTATCTATCTATCTATCTATCTATCCATCCATCCATCCATCCATCCATCCATCCATCCATCCATCCATCCATCCATCCATCCATCCATCCATCCATCCATCCATCCTGGCTACGTCTTTGTGGATGGCATAAGAGTCTTGAAGAATAGACAAATGACTGGGAGTGAGAGCTAAAGCTAATAAGCAGGCCATTGCTAATCTCTTAAACAAACCTCCTCTCTCCCTATGTGGCTTTCTTTCTTGCATTATAAATAATGTAGATTTTGCCAGCAACGGCGCCCCCCTCAACTCCCCAACACACATACACACACAATAGCCCCCCTCCATGTCTCTTTTGACTTTTGAGTTGCCGTTAGAGTTCAATCTGGTCTTCAAACACATCTTATTTTCCGCCCTCCCCCCAACCTTATTGGTTTACTTTAATTAGTGATATTGAAGACAAGGGCAAATGAGGCGGGGTGTTGGGGGGTAAATACTGAAAACAAACAAGTGGGCTGAATAGGAAGATGGTGGCGGGTGCAGCCCCGATGCTGCTGCGCAGACGGAAGGGGACACATGGTGTAAGCAAACACTCGTAATTGCATTAGATTCCCCTGGCACATGGGTAATCTAGCCTCCCCATGTCCCTGAACACAACAGGACACATCTCCCGTCACTCTCTCTCCCTTACAAATTATTAATGCAAAACCTACAGTGCTGTCATTGATCATTCAGCAGGCATGATAGAGGACTAATTATCATTTAGGAGAGTATGGCACATCAGTGAGTGTGTGCGTGTATTAGAGTACCTATATAATTGTGTAGGTGTGTGCACGTGTGGCTGTGTGAGTGTGCAGGCGTGCATCCTATTTAACAGTTGTCCTGTTTGATATTTCACTCCTCAGCCCACATGTCTTGAGAGTATGAGCAAACACATTTGCCTGAATAGGATGTTCCCTGAGCAAACGGGGGAAATCTTGCCTTGATATGAATATCAGTGACAGTCAACGATAATTGGGATGGGATGTTTTTGCTCCTTATTAAGATGTCCGGCATGTAGAAACCTTGTAAAGTGACATCCATGGCCTGATATTATTTTTGAAAGGATTTGATATTGATGTTTTTCAGCCAACCTGTTCACTGTCCGTTAATTAGAGCAGTGAACCATCTGCTGTAAGAACAAGAACATCCACTAGGTGGCGGTGATGTGATATCCACACATCCCCATCATAAATACTCAAAGCTAATACTATCAAAACATTTGTTTTCTACTGCAAATACACAGTACACTTTTTGAAGAGTTAGTACAACAAAAGAGAACAGTTTGCGATATTTACTTAAATTTAGGTTGTTAATCAAAACTATACTTTGTCTATAATCTAAGTGCTTATGTACTCTCTATTTTGACAGAATTATAGCTTCACGTTGATATTTCCAGATATTCCTTTTGTGTTTTTCAGTCAGTGAACTGCTACTCTTAACCAGGTAAAATAACAGGCTTCAAATCCTAAATTACAACCACTTAGAGTGAAAACATCACAGCCACAGCCTCTTGACAATGACTAACTAAATAATTGCTGTCCCTGTGGATTAAACTCCATTATGTATAATTGAGAAAACATAGCTGATTCACCATTAGTGAATCAAACTGGTGCTAAAAAGGCCGAGTCATGTCACCACAAATGTTAATGAAAGGGATGGTCAAGACAAAGTCTCAGATCTCTGGTGGTATTTAGTGGATATACAAGGCTTTGCAGGGAAGCCACAGTGCCAGAGGGTTTAAATTTGTGTGGCCCCAGGGCCAGTGTAACAGAAAATAAACAATGCTTCCCAGTGATTAGAACTTTATTAAGGCTCACAAAGTCATCATCCTAGATCGGGTTTGTGTTTGAAGAGTGGCCCCGCTAATAGTTCCAATTGTACATTGATCTCCCACACTAGTCATTAAATTTGTCACAAAAAAATGATTACTTCTTCATTTGTGTTTTTATTCATGAGAAATAGGTGAGAAAAGCCCTGCAGCACAATACAAGATGGCTTCATCATTTAAAGCCCACTGATTACATTTGTGTTATTAACTCTGCAGTGCACACAATTAGCTTCCATTGACCTCCCTATAATCACTACCACTTGGATTAAGAACTACTACCCACACACAATGTTCTATCTCTAATGGCTGATAAACAAACAACTAAGAGAAGACAGGGAGAGTGCACCAGGAACACCCACCAAGTTGCTTTTAAAAGTAATATCCCCTAAGCCCCGGACACCCTGACAAAGTCTGTCATGTCTAACCTGGCTCCTCACCTGTTTGGAAGCAACCAAATAGCCCTGGGTAATCCCTCATCCCTGGGGCACTGGAGGCAGATTTACCCACCTCAGAGCTCTGTCCTGCCCTGACAAGTTTGTATATTACAGCGGCCGTTGGAACACCCACAGACACTTTATCAAATCAACTATGTTAATTCCAGCATATTACATACGACAAATAGCCATGTATGCCAGGCTGGAAAGCACAGAAACCTGATAAGACATGCAAATACATCGATTTCTCTTTGAGATGTCACATTTAATAGAGAATATCTGCATTAGGAGCAAAGGGGGCAGTATGAACAGTAAAACAAGCCTATTCACAACACATTTATAGTAAATAATTGTATACCATATTTATTGCAAATAAAAAAATAAATAAAATGTAGAACCAAAATAGTAGATGTCATGGTATGTGTGAAAGAAAAATATGACTGAGTATAAAAATGGGGAGCTGATTGATTGTATTGCCCCAGTGTGTTTGTGTCCCACCTGGTTACCACACAGACAAGCCCTCATCTCTCGGCTCATTAAGAAAGAGGGTTTAACGGCTGCTGAGTCTACTGCCAGAGAGATCAGTGCTCTAACCCCTAATTGGGCTGCTTTTAAGGAGAGTTTGATCTGGAAAATGTTGCTTAATGATCAGTTGCAGCATTGCTCTTTGAAACATTGTTGATGAGTTTAGAGGGATTTGACTGATCTGATTCATTTTTCTTTGCCTGAGTTGAAATCTGCGGCTCTGCAGACTTGTTCAAAGCACCATAATGTGTTGTGTTTAACCACAGGAATATAACAGGTAATCACATCTGTATGATGAAACAACAGCATCTGGGTGGGATCTAAATTTACAATTCATCTTGTGCTTTTGGTGCGTTGCTGTGACGGTTGTCTTGTAAATGCAGCGGAGGCGTAGCTCCACTGGGGGGAGCAGTGTTGCACGAAATCGAGCACTGCTGCATGAGTTTCAAAAACAAAGAATAGCAAACATGGTGCAAGATGAAAAGTGCACCCACTCACAGACCTGACAAAAATATAAGATGGTATAAGCTGCTTTACTACTCCATTACATTTTGTTTAATGATATGAATTATGGTATATGATTATTTATATGAAATAAATAATTAATATAATCAACAGCACTGAGCATCATCAGTGTGTTATAGAAAATAAGGAGATCTTTGTTTTTGTCTGTTTTTATTATATTCACACAATTCCTTATTATTGGCTCAGCTCACTATCATGTATGATCATACTTATATATATTACATATATAGTAATCAATACCTTAAATGTAAATGTAAATCTGGAAGTTTCAGTTTAGTATTATGGTATTTGCTGGATTTTTTTATTTTTCATTTTTGTTTTGTTTGATTTCTTAAAGTTGTCATACGTTCATTATAAAATTGTACAAATAACTAATTCAACATTTCATTCCATTTTTATAGCTACATATTTATTTCTTTAAAATGTAACGTTTGTATTTTCTATTCTGCTGTTATCTGTATTCTGTGATATTTTTCTTTTCCATGCCAATCAGTTGCCTTACACTTGTCATATTTTTGAATGAACTGAAATGTGTCCAAAGAGCCGGTTAGAAAACCGCTGGGTTAATATAAACTGTCAGCATGCTATAAAATTGGAAGCCTCTCAGAGCCATTAGTCTCTCTCTTATCTGCCAACTGTAACCACATTAATCATGTGGCTGCTTCAAGCTTTTAATATTATCCAAACCTTCATGTCCACAATTTGTTTTAATGGCACGTCTATGCTCAGATAAGAAATAAAAATTAGATCAGCATTAGCCGAGCCTGGTCAATTTGCTACAATAGAAGCTATTTATCTTGACTAGCATTAAGAGATTGTGGACTCCTTCATAATGTTTTATCTTTGACAAGAGTTTTTTTTTTTGTGTTTCTGTGTGTTTGTGCACGTCAATGCATGTGCATAAACACTGTTCAAGTAGATTTTGTTTTGCTCTTACCATGTGTGAACTTGATTTCCTTTCAAATACTATTTCCTTGCTCTTTTCTTCATTTAGACATTTTATTTGTTTTGATTGGAATCCCTAAAATCCTCTTTCACTCTGCTAAGAGTAAAACAACTTATTAACTATAAAACAATAATTTCCCATGAGTATCCCTCACTGAAGCTTTTTGCCAAGATATTTCCTCTCATCCACAATATTTTTGAGCCTTAATTAACAGAATGAGGATTTAGTGTCCTCCAATCGTATCACTCAGATGACAATTTTGAACCTTTACAGCTCTCCACATCCAAATGAAAATGAGCTAATTTAAACTGGGAACCCAAACATATAATCTTAATTACACCCTTACTGCCAAGACTCTTGTAACATTTTTGAAAACTGGATACTGCATCTGAGGTGTGTGTGTTCTGACTGTGGAGTAATACGTTCAGTGTTATATGAGTTATGTGTTTGATCTGCTATTTTAATTAATTAATTTATTTTAATTGAATCTGATTATAGTAGATGTTTGTGCCAAAATTAAATATCTTTAAATTGGGTCCTATAGCATTCTTGGTATATTCAAGATATAAACTTAAGAAAAGTAAGAAAAGAAAATTTCTGAATAACTGTTCTTTTTTATTGCTGTATCACTATATGCATGTTTGCAGCAGAGATGATAATTTTAAAATAATCATAACCTTTGTTTTCAATTCCAGATAAGTGGTCACACAAAAGGTTAAACAGAATTTTTTTGTGTTTGTGTGTGTTTTTGTTTATAATGTCCATGACTTAAGGAAAAAAATATCACTACTGACTAAAACTAAAAACAAAATAAGTAGTAAAGTAAAGTACACATATAAAGTTTAGGGAGAAAATTAAAATGTAATTGCATGTTTCACAGAACTAAACCTTATAACCTAATAAAATACACAATCCAACAAATCGTTTTAAACCAATTTATAAACTCTTGTGTTGATTCTTGCAAGGAAATATTTTATGTGGCTGTGCCTAAAACACTTTAAAACAAAACACTGAAGAACAGCTCTCTGCTTTTGCAGCTCAAAGCAGGTCCGTATCAGGCTTAGAGAAGCTGTCTTGACTAAGTTATGACCATGAGTGATTTATGTCTCTGCTCTCTGGTAAAGGTGTGCTTAAAAGGTATTCAGTGGAAAACACATCATAAAATTTTACGACATCAAGACATGGGTGCAAGGAAAGTAACAATAAATCTTTTCAACATTCATTCGCTTGCCATATAATTCATCAGTCAGGTGGAGGAGGTCTTAATAAAGTCATTTGACCTTTCAGCAGGTGTGTGGCTGGCTGGCTACACTATCTGGATTCACATATAGAAAGCTCTGATTTGGAAAAATCACAATCAACACATATGGTAGTGTACAACAAACATTTACATGTATGAAGGCTGTCACTGAGGAAATCCAGAAAAAGAAGTATTTCAGCAGACGGGTTTAAGAGAATATGCATGTGATCACCTCGCTGTCTTTCTCAATTACAAGAAGAAGAAGAAGTCAAAATCACATAAGTGCTAAGATGAAAAGTCCTCAGCAAGCAGTGGGTCCACAACAACAACAACAACAACAACAACAAGCTGTCAGGTGACAAACCAGAATAGATCTTAAACATACAATACACATATCGTTATTGTGTTTGCTTGAAAATTGTTTATTGTGAAGTGAATGCACAAAATATCAAAAAATACTGTAGAGTTGAATCCATCTCTGACATCTAACAGACCTGGTTAAGAGCTGGAAAAATCCCCTTGTTATGGGAGGCACAGCATTCTTTGTAATGTTTGTGCTTATGTGTGTACACAATATTTGTACATACAGCAGAGATCGTACATGTTCACACTATTCCAGGGGGTTTCCAGTGATCTTTTACTGCTGCGTGTGGTTACATGGAGGTAAGAGAGGATTAACCTTCAAAGGACTGTGTCTATTATTGTGTATAATTAGGATAATCTGGAGGGCTACAGTTAAAAATGAGCCTTTTCTGTCTTCTTGCACTAATGTGGAGGCAGCTTCTGTGTCAACAGTGAGTTCAGACATTCTTTTGTTTTTCATTAATCTAAAGCTGCAGCAACAAAGCAATTTAAAGATTTTTTTTTTGACAAAACAGACACTTTAAATGTTTGCTCTGCAGTCTGCGATTCAGGTAATTTATTTGATACAATACCAAAGCAGGGTTAAGTACTCTGCCTCTTGTAATTGCACTAGCTGAAGTCTTACAGTTGAAACAGAGAGCATTTCAGAAAACATGTGTGAACTTTTATTGTAGTGTGAGCTAGCTAAATAACTCTATGGCTTAACAAAAACAGCTTTTTGGTGATGTAATGCACCTTCTGAAAGCCATTTTGGATTTCCAGCTTTATCTGAACATTAAATTAGTTGGTTAACTCAACTGAATTTACTAAATGCTGATATCTATGCTACTTCTGAAGCTAAATTATACATTAGATTTTAGTTTTAAGCTGCTTCACTTTGAAAACATCTCATAAAACAAACATAAAAGCGAGGTGAAGCAATAGTACATGCATGATAAGTCAGGCCACTGGTTAAGCAACAAAGCCACAAAAACACCATGTTGCAACTGATTGTCCTCAAGCTGAAGATCATATTATGTTGAATTTGGGCCTAATTATAGCGGCAATTACCATCATTGTAATCACATCTAATGTTCAACATTCAGCTCCATAGCAATCTCATGACTGCTTAGAGATTTGTGACATTTGTGGTGTTACTTATGCTTGCCATTTCATACCCCTTAAGGCTTCCCCATTGACAAAACATGGTGGCCCACTCGCAAATTCAACACTCACTCACTCACTCACTCACTCACTCACGTCGCAACTATTTCAGCATGTAAGAATGTACAACTGTCACAGCAACAGCCAGCCAGCCAGGCACTTAGCTGTTGAGTGAAGGATCACTAGTAAAATGGGGTGTTGCCAATTCCAAAAGGTGCAGAAATGGAGATAAATAGCTGTGGGGCTCCTCAGCATTACTGAGTCATCACACCCTCTGATGCTGGCGGTCAAAGAGTAACCTTTTCCTCTGCTGGACCGGACACAGAAAGAAGAAGGATAGCAGTCGCTCACTGACGACAGGTAAAAGACACAGCTGACACTAACTGTCACCTAACTCCCAGGGAGCACTGGGGCTAAGGATTTGCAGTCTGCCTTAATTGGAACAGGGTGTTAGCAGTAGAAGGACGGCTCTATCCAAAACACCTGCAACACCGAGAAGTGGAATATCTGTGACTATAATTACATCGACTCATGAAAATACTAATGGCTAACAACATGTTCTTTACACTAAAAGCAATGTGAGTCTGCATGTAACAGTAGGGGATTTGACGGGAGATGAGGGGGGATGCTATCTACCCTGTTAGCAACATGACCTGCCAGCCCCTCTCTCCATCCCGTAGCAGCAGAGAGAGTACAGGGCAGAGGGGTTGTTTAGTTGAATATGTTTGTATGTCTAGTTTGCCTGTCTCATTGATCCTTTATCTGACTGAGGTCTGTACAAGTTACAATCTATGGCCCCGACCGTAGCTCTGAAATATAAGAAGCCTCACTGTGCCGTGTATTGATAAATCCACAGCGATGTCCGCAGTGCTAAAGAAGCAGACAGATTTGACTCTATAGAGTAGTATCACCTTCATGATCAAAGTGACAAGTAGCAACATGTAGTTGAAGAAGAGTGACACAGAGTTACCCCCCCAGACCAAGTCACCTCTGTAACATGACTACATATAGATAAAGTCTTTATTATAGATGTTTGGTGTAACCTGGGAGTGGAACAGATAATGTGTTCAAAACTATATTGAAAAATAAGCATCATTAAATGATTAATGATGACATCCAGTAAAAGAACAGGCCTACACAAAATATGTATTTAGCTTTCAGGAAGACATTCAGGAAGAATTCATTTTAAACAAGAATAAACAACGGATTAATTTTTTTTTCCTTCATAAGAAAAGATAAAAACAGAACATGTTAACATTATTTCATCCTATTATTAGCCTCTTGACCACAGAACTATAATCTGATCCTGACAGTGAAGATACAGAATTACAGCTCTTGCCTGTATTATACCACACAGCTTGGGGCCATTTGAGGCCAAGGCACACCTTGAAAAATAATATATATATAAATATTAATTTTTAAATTGTAAACACAAAGTTCTTAACACTAAATAATGAGCGGTTGGCACCTCAACAACCATTGTTGCTGTGGACATTTTAGTATTTGTTTGGCAACTGATCCACTCTCTCAACAGGGCACTTAATCAACTGTAGGTCCCTCTGCAGAACAATAGCATTGCTAAGCTAGCTCTCTCAGCCCACAGGGACCATTAGCTTGTCAACATTTGCTTTGGACTGAGGTGACCCTGCCGATGATTAACAGACATAATATGACATAATACACGCTGCAGGTATGTTCCCTTCAAAGGAATGGACATTTCTAGGTCTAGGATTCAACTACATACCAATGTTTTTCTTTTAAAACTAGGCAATTAACGTTTTGACAAAACTAATCAGTAACTTTCTACTGAAGTAATTAAAGTCTTTTAGAAAGATTATTTCTCTACATACTGTATATGTATTCTCTATAAGTATGAATTAAACAACAAAAACTGTCTGTTTGCTTACATACTGTTTTTACTCTGAACCTTCACAGTATCCCCTCATAATTATATGCTATACCAAACGCCTGAACAACAAATCTACTACTTTTGACGAGTTTCATCAGATTCATTAGATTTTTAATTATTTATTTATGGAGAAAAAACAGGGGCAAGGAAATTATATTATGGTAATTTATTACATTGGTTACCTGTTTTATGTAACAAAACAGGTAACAGCCATTTTGATTTCAATTTGTGTGCTGATCAACAATAATTAATAGTTAAATATGGGATAATTATCCCCATATTTGTTCATTTTTGCTCAGTATTGTACAACACTTATAGAGAGTATATATTATTTTGTGTGTGTTTAATACTCTATACTTTTGTTTATTTATATATTTAACACAACTGTGTAGTAGTGTTAAATACAATCTAATGAAAATGTTGTTGAATATTTAAGAAAAAAAAATGTTAATGTATGTTAATAAACAAAACATGATTCAAGTGCAAAAATAATTTGTCTTAATAGTATTATAGCAAAGACCATTGATGTTAGAGATATATCGAAGGAAATGATTAGTATTTTTATACATTATATTTTGTACAGAAGTTGAAGAATGGGATGACATTTGCTAGAATATCAATAATTGTTATCACAATATCTTTATTGATAACTCAATATCAACCACAAGTAAGATTTATTGTATTTGTAAAAATATATTAGCATCAACATATATTTGTGCAAATCTGATACAATGTGAACAAAGAAAGTCATTTTATTGCTAAATCATACACCTGTCAGCACCTTAAACCCACATGTTTTCTGACACAGCATCTTGTTTGTAGCACATGTTAAAATGTGTGTGATCAATGATGAGAGCTTGGTATCTGATATGATTTTTGACAGCCATCCACAGTAAACAGGGATTCTTGAAATAAAATGAGATAATCCTGTCAGATTTTACAGTACTTACAGTTTGGACATTTAAACACTGTCATTGTCAAGGAGGAAAATCAAGTAGTGTAGCACTTATAAATAGTGAAGTTTGTGTCTGTTGGTTTAAAAGAATAATCACATTACCAGTGCCAGACATACAACTATGGAAAAATGCGGCTCCTGCTTTGTGAAACAAAATGGCTTCTCCTTTCCCTCACAGTAAATACAGAAAAGAAACCTCAAAACAAAACAGTCGAGAGGATAACCATTGATCCCCATCTAAGCCACGCTCAATCACACTTAAACGGGGCGGCTTCTCCTACCAGAGGAACCAGCACAAACCTTTAAGTCGACAGCTAATGCCCGGTTTAGTCCTCTCTCTCTCTCTCTCTCTCTTTCTTTCCCTCCTCAAAACTGCCATGCTACAACTTAATACCAGACGGGCTCACGCTGGGCGGCTGGGAGGTGCTATCAAGGCCTGACTCCACACACTCAGCCTTTGTCTTTGCTTTCCATTTTGTTGTTGCTATTCTTCATGTCACCCCCCTCCAATTTCTCTTTTGCAGGTCACCAAACCCCAGGACAAAGTGTGTCTGCCCCACCTCCTGATCCTCGGTCGCCAACACCGAGACCACCACACCACACACAATGTTGGAAGATGACATTTCCTCACCCCCTCCCCCTACTCCCTTGTCTCCCCTAATCCAATCAGCAAGGCCTGAGTTTTTCTAATATACTGGTGGTCTCATACTCTGACTTTATCCCTGCAGCTGTGCCGGACCGCTCATTGGCAAGATTAGGGCCTCTGCAGCTCCTCTGATCATGTATTTCAATATGAATGGGACCAATAAGGGGGTGGATTATGGCTTAGTTACTTTGGAAATCCAAGGCCCCCCTTTGATGGCCCCGAGTTTGAACGGCAATGGCAGAACCCCGCCTGGTCGGCATGGCGTGGCGGCAACGCCACCTGGCAGTCAAATGTTTGTTCATATGCGCTCATTAAACAACACCACACTGGCACTGTGGGTACTGACTGAGGCCCGATGGCGAGCCTTGGCCGCGACCAGATGGCGCCATCGCCAGTATGCCAGGTGGGGTTCGTCGTTGCCACTCGTGAGATGCCTCATGGACGAAGGATGTGGGGTGGGAAGGGGGGCGGGGTGTGGGAGGAAGAGGAGTGTGGACAGAGCATGTTGCCAACAAGGAAGAGAGCAAACAAACACACATTCCAGTTACACACAAACACACACACACATACGTTTTCTTTTTCTATCTCGAACTCACAGTTTCTTTACAGTCAAAACAAGTGCACTTACTGTAGAATAATCAACACCGTATTAATCACAGGGAATCTCTTTTGCCCACTCAACAGCACCTACATGTAAAGGTGCACCTGAAAATCACTACAAACACACATTCTCATAGCGTAGCATAGGAGCGTAGCCCCCACCACAGCTTTTCATTAGTTGTTGAGGTCTGTGTCGTCTTCTCTGTGTCTCAGGGCCCTTTGTGTGTGAAGTGTTAGAGGTGATTAATATTTGTTTTCCCTTCTCTGTGGGAGAGGAAGAACCATCTGATCCACTATGACCCCTCCTTAATCCTGACCCAGTCTCTCTGTTTCCTTCCCTTTTCTTTTGGATTTTTTCTTTTACTACTCCATACCCACACGCGTGTCGGACCGGGGGATCACACAGGGCCTGAGCTATTTAATGTCAATGATGACAAGTTTCTTTATGAGGGGCAGTGAGTTTTTATTTACCGTATCCCTGCTCCGTGAAATGACACTTAAATATTGTTGTGAAAACAGGTGAGTTGAGATTTACTTCCAAACTGCAAACAAACCAGACTGGGACAGACAGATGAGCATCAACCTGCACAGTCATGATTTTTATCTTGTTTTTGAAAACTAAATGTTTCAGTGTCAGGTTGAAACCAAAACTTGTATGTCAAATTTTGGGAAACAGCTACTGAATTGGCCTGTGTCAGTAATACACTGCTTCCCAGACAGTTTGGATATGTGAAGAAAGTATCTTCCTTGCAGAAAACGGGAGGATATCCTGAATGAAATGGGCTGAAATGGCCAGGTTGAGGGGTTTTGGGGCTTTGTTGAGGCCAGTGGAGGGGGTGTCTTGAAGGATTGAGTGGCTCGCAGGGTGTATTGAGGACTTGATCCTGTTGACAGATATACTGCTCCCTTTGTGACCACACGGCTGTGATGGAAATGGCAGGTGCAGTATGGGTAGCCGATGGAAAAAAAATCCTTTCTAGTGTTGTGTTTCAGTGGTTGTAAAAACACAGCTGTTTTCAGCTTTCTGAAACGGCTGCGTGCTCGGTTCCCAATTCTCTCCAGCTCCTTGTTGCCTTGTTGGCATAGTCGCTAAACTCGCAAACACAGTCTTATGGTCTTAGCTCTTTATAACAGCTTTAGTTTGAAAAAAAGTTCAGATCAGTATTAACGATCAACACTGTTAGAAGAAAGCAACCGGCTCAAAACCTGCCTCAGCGTGATCATAATGGCAAAATGCTTGGCTATTTAACATACACACATATTAACATGGGACGGGAGAGAATAAGTCAGTCACTGCTGAGCTGAAAGAGAACAGGTATTTTATAAAGATAAGGGAATTATGGTACAAAATTATAAATGAGAACATTACCTTGAAGTTTAGCATGTATGTATAATGACCCAAATATTATTTATTTAAATGTATTTATTTTATTAAATTTATTTGACCAAGGAATCATGAGTTAAAGCCTTGGAAATATTTATTTATTTATTTATTATTACTTCATTTATTTTACTTAATTATGTAATATTTATTTTACATATTCCTACTTATTTTATCAGTAGTTACTCTGTTAATTATTTTATGTATTTAATAAATATATAATAATAAATAACAATTAAGTGCTCAGTATGAATATGAAGTATGAATTATACACAGATACATAGACATTAAAACTAAAGCTCTAATGTGCTAATATGTTATACGCAGGTTTGTTACTATTATTATTAAAATTATTATCATTATTACTACTACTATAATAACAAAAAAAAATAATAATAATAATATTATAGTTGTATTAATAATTATTATTGTTGTTGTATTGTATTGTATTGTATTGTATTGTACATATTGCTTTGTATTTGGTATTTCCAAAAGTAATGAAATGATAATAATCATTAGTCTAGTGAAACAATGATAGCCAGAAAAATAAAATAATCAGTGGTGTGTGTGTTTGTGCGTGTGTGTGTGTGTTCGTGTGTGTGTGTGTGTACGCGTATCGTACATTAAAACCTTTTTGAAAATATAACTACATAACTTTTAAAACTCTTACATACACGAGCACACTACAAACATTCTACTTTTCATTTTCTTTTGTAGCTGCATGGTTTTCGTTCTGTGCTTGACATGGTCCAGTCAGCTTTGTGTGGGAGTGTGTTCAGTGGGAGAAGCAAAGCTTTTAGCTCTCTATGAAGTTGTCTAACGAGTGGCGCCGAGTGTCACAACTCCTCCACAAATTACTTTTCTCTGCTGCCAGCTTTCAGCTCTCCCCCACTTTTTGCCACTATTTCCTTCTTGTCAACACCTTCAGGCACTGCCATATTTTGTCCATGTAATCAAACTGTACATTTCCATCGGACAACATACATTTTCCATTTCTGTCATCTCTACATGAAATTGTTACAGGTAACAATAAAGAGTCTAAATACACGTGTGAGGTGGTCACATTATGATACCTGTTTTGTTTCTGTTTTCTGTAACAAAGATAAGGACAAAATATACCAAAGGCCATAATCAAGAAAAAATGTTAATATCATAAAAAAAAGAGTGAGAAAAAATATGTTTGTTCCTTTACTATTGTTGTTTTGACTTTATTTTACCTTCAAGTTGTTTTGGCAGTTTTTAGTATTAATCTTCTTCTTCTAATTCTGACAGATACAGATTAAAATGAAAATGCAAATTGCTTTAGGTCAAATAAGGCTAAATAAAAAGCAGAATCACACAGAAAGAAAAAAAAAATTGGTCCCACATGATTTTGAACCACCAAATTTTAAGAAGTAAGAAATTCCAGTATCTGAAGATGTGATTTTTGGTGATAGATAAAGGGTGTCTGAGAACAGTATGCTTTTACACAGTTTAATGTATATTTAACAGGCTCTTCTCTTTAAAGATTTCTGACAAATGCCACACTGTAGAATAAGCTTAAAATCCTCAATGACCAGCACAACAGAACCACCATGCCAGGATGATTTGAGTAACACAGTTGTTGATACTCTGCCAATAAAAAAAGCACATCATTCTGTGTGGATCCTGCATTGTGACGCATAGATTGATGTCACATTGATAAAACTGATCTGAGAGCCCTGATACGCCACCAGAGTGCGTACTGTCACTTTTCACTCTCTGAACATGAAGCAGTTGTACCTGCTCATCGCTCCGGGGTTTAACTGATGAATGACACTGTGGTGTGCTACGCCTCACTGCGGGGCCATTTGTGGGGAGATAAGAGAGACTTCCTGGATTAAGGGGGTGGTTGAGGTACATCTCCAGAGAGCCTGTTTGTTTGGGTAAGACAGCTCCTTCATTACTGCAAAACTGTGGGAGGCTGGGAAGCCAACCTGTCTCCTAGATAGCACGGGACTGCTGCCAAAATGTACTTAACCAGACTGAAAATGCAACCCACTTACCCTTGATGCCTCAAATATATTATCATGAGTTGTGCATCAGGCATAATGGACAGTTTGAGGCATTAATATTAAGCAGAAATACTGACTATTAATATTCCATATCCCACCTCACATAATGTGAAACTACACACCCTTTATGTTCAGATTTTTAGCAGCAGTTTTGCTTTGTGGGTGGCCCAGCATGATCTAGTGAGTGAATGAGCCCTGGCATTATAATAAATGATGCCAGTGTCACTTTGAAAAATACAAGCTGACCATCGTGTTCTTATCCAAGCATTACACTCATCTAGCTGATACACTCGTCTCAGAAGAACAAGAGAAAATGTCTGAAATGTGCATTTTTAGCATATTAGTATATTAACCAGTGTTAGTTTTAGTATTATCAGTAACTTATTTTATTTTTTATTTATCCAGAGAACTTGTCGAATGTTTTATGTGTTGCAGCATCATCCTGCATAACCATACAGGATAACACATTCACACGAGGAACTATTCAGTCACTAAGATAAAAAAAAAAAAAAGATAATATTTTAGTCTATAAAGTACCATGTTACAATACATGTCAATGACTTCATATTGACAAATAGTCTGACAAATAGTCCAAAATCCAAATATATTTAATATACATTAACAAAAATCGTCACAATTGAGATACTGAAACCAGCAAATATGCAGAATTTTCTGCTTGATAAATGCTTAAACAAATTAATTGTTTATGAACATATTTGTATGTACATTACAATTAATTAATTTTGTTGTTGTTAATTGTTCCAGCAAGATGAACTTTCATAGGGTAAATCAAGGCACCTCTCTGTTATGTTATGTTATGTGCAATCAACACTGTGTCCAATAAATTACATTTATAGAACTAATTTGAAACAGAATATGTGGACATACAATGGCATGCAAATTCCTTTTTTTATTTATCTATATATTTATTATAATTTGGAAAAACATTTAATGAATGTAGCTGCCAAGTCATGTTCACAAATAAAATATCTTATTCTTATTCTTAAATAACCACTATTGGACAATATACACTCCCTGCAGTTTACGGTTATATTTTGGCACAGTCTACATACTTTCTAGACAGGGATAGCTCAACGGAGTAACTTATGGGTCCACTTGGCTCATACCAACCGGTCGTATCTAAATCAACAAGTGAATATCTGAGTCTAATAGAACTAGTTGCATACACATGCATAGAGCTCTGTTCTGCTGCAGTGCTGTAGTGCTGTGTGGGGCCTCTTGTTGCCCCAGTGGCAGTGAAGGGGGAATTAGATGTAGTGTTGTCTGAGTCCTTGTTAATCCTTTGCTGATTAGTGGAATTCTCATCAGGGCTCCTTGAGAGAGAGTGAGAGAGAATGAGAGTAGGAGAGAGAAAAGTAGAAAGAGAGACAGAAAAACAGAATGGGAGGAAAAAAAGAAAAGGGAGAGCTGGGAGAGAACCACCCCCACCACCACCACCACCCAAATGGGCCACAGGCCTGCATCTCCTCCGGCCAATAAGATCTCAGGCCCTCAGGTCACCTGGCTCACCAGACTAATCCTGAATCTGCCTTGTAGATTAGCACTTTCCCACTCGTAGCCACTCTAGCCCAAGCCCCGGCAAATCCTGAGGTAAATGTCGGCGCTTCCGGTAAGTGGGTGAGCACGGCGTTGTGCAGTGGATTAAGGAGAATAGGATAATATTTACAAGCACATAGCCAGTAGTGATAAGGCTGGGGATAAACAGTAATGGTCCGTCTTTAGCCTTTTTTTCTCCCTCTCTCTTGTCAAGGCAAATGGTTAAATCTCTCAATCCCTGTGTACAGTGTCTGACATTGACGCACTAAATTAGTTTGCAGTGAATAAGGTCATGTCACAGCCTTAATCTTCTTTAACCCTTGTATTATGTTGTAAAAAAAAGACATTGATTATGTTGCGGGTCATTTTGACCCGTACTGTGTAAATCCACTCAAAACAGTAAAAAAAAAAACATTTAAACCAATAACTTAATTTTAGATAATATTTAGAAGAGACATGACATAATACATTTTTAATTTCAACACTATATTTAAGAACTATTTTGTTCAAGTTTTTCCCTCAGCATTTTTTTTTCATTTAACTTGCTCCTTTTCTCTCTTTTCAATGAGAGCTGCCGCTGCTGGGGATCGAGCTGGCCTGGCTCGCCTCTAGATCTTGGGAGTATCGAGTGCTTTACCGAGTTTTTCCAGGAAAAGCCGACGTCTTTACAATTTGCCGGCATTCCATTGCTGGTTGAGTTCAGTCCACAGGACATAGGCATTGTAAGCCGACACATCCACAATCTTGTAGAAAATCACCAAGGGCCAACGGGCAGTCTTGCGCTGGCAGCTGTATGTTGCTGTGACTTTGTTCAGATTCTCAACTCCTCCTTTGGTGGAGTTGTAGTCCATGATCATTTGTGGCTCCATGTCTTCTCTTGCTCAGAGATGCATCTGTGTGCATTGTGATCATTACAAGAACGTTCTTGCTTCTCTTTGGGCAGTATGAAACAAGTGCTGCTTTCTCTGTGAAAACAAATATTGAGGAATGCAGAGGTCTGCCCTGCATCTTCAGAATTTCACTGGGAAGTTCTGGCTTATTTCTGATGCCGATTTGATATTATCAAGTCGTGTGACTGCAAATCTTGTAGGACCGGGAGTCATTTTGATGTCATTGAAAGATGACCGTCTACCTCGGCTTTGGTGTGGTGATGTTGACCATTTTATATTATCATCTTTAGATGCCCATGTCCTCTCTGTGGATGATGATTGCTGCATTCCTTGGCTTTCAACCGATGGACGGGGATTGGCAGGCTCGTCCTCTGAATCCTCCTCATCGTCAATAAATTGACAATCTGGATCATCAATTACATTGTCCTCGGTCTCTGAAATATCCTATCTCTGAAATCTCTTCTTCTGCGTCACTATCTGAGTTCAAAATCTGTGATAAAGCTTTTTCAGCTGTAACCCCTCTGGAGCTCATTTTTGGTGTGTTGGTCAAAAAGATGGCATGAGAAAGGTGACAAGAACAAGGGAGAGAAAGTCCCTCCTTGACACACACCTGGGTCTCTGGCAGTCAAAATACAATTAACTGTACATCAAAGCACAGTACTCTTTGATGTAGATTAAAAGGACATAAAAAATGCATTTTTATTTTGGATCTGTACAGCTATTTACCCACATAAAAGTGTCCGGGTCAAAATGACCCGCAACATCATCTTTGTATACAAACTCTGCACAGACATTCCACTACACATCAAAGTGTCCAGATTTTACACACCAGTTCATGACCCTAGATGAGGAAAAGTCACAAAATTTCATGAAGAAAAAGAAAGGATAACCAGTACTTTGGTCAAGACAAAAACCGAAACGGGTCAAATTGACCCTTAACATAATACAAGGGTTAAATGATTAAATGGATAAAGAAAAATATTTTATAATTTTCCAATAAGTAGGTAATGATAATATAAGGGTCAAGAATAATCCTTTGAGACACTTTCGTTCTTAACATTTTCATTTTCATTTCATTTTTCATTGTAAATGACTTTCTAACTTCTGTTTTGAAAGGGCTATATACAAACAAAGGCTTGTCTTTATAAATAGGATTGTATACAGTTTAGCTAAAATCATGACTTTCAACTGTATACAGTTACTGTAATCCATGATTCTGTAAATAGGTAAAAAGACACCAGTAAAAGATGGATGATACCTCAGAAATATCCATATCTGCACCTTTCATATCATCAAACTGAGACTAATTTTCTCTCTACTGTAGATGGCACTGTTAACCTTGACTTGCACTTGGTTGGAACCTAAGTGTTAAGGAAGTAGATTGGGGCAGAAACATTCAACGTCTGCTCCTTATTACTGCTCGGAGCCCCGGGGAGAAATTAATTAAAATGGGGAATAATAAAAATAATAATAACAGAGACTATCTTTGTCATCACAGTTATGCTAACAACAGTAATGGAGGTCTGAAGGGAGCCAGCGGCTGAAACAAAGACCCTCCAGTTTTTATCTTATAGAAAACTGTGGGTACAGGTCTGTTTCTTTTTTTTGTTGCCCTGTGTTTTTCAAAGAAGTGGCAGTGGTGGTGGGTGGAGGGAGTTTAGGACGGGGGAGGTTGGGGTGAGGGCCGGAGTGAAAGGCAAGTGTGTTATTGTAACAGAGCTTATGTGGGAGTCAAGAGGAGGGCAGTGTGCCGATCGCACGCTAGGCTGCATGATTCACAGAAGAGGCCTGAACACAAAGCCCACACCTCCCCCGCTTCTGAAATCCCCACCGTCAGTTTGCATTATGCGACTAATACCAAAGTGATGGCGAATCATCTCACGTCACCTCTCGTGTGGGCGACAACATTCATCTAGGGTTAATTGGCTCCCTAACCTGTGGACGACGACAAAACAGACTAGAAATTATCTCAATATATACCAATATTTTCTACTCTGAGGCAGACAAAACATCACTGTGACCTGTGATGGAAATAATAAAATAGCTACTTAAGGAAAACATATCTTGTTGCATTATAGTGGCATTTTTGAACATTTGTTGTGAAATACACCTGTAATATATCTCGATTTACAAACTCTTATGTGGGATGAGAAAACTGTTTGACCTTGTAGCCTAATAAAACTCTGTTCAAGACCCCTTGGATAATTATAAATATGCATAAAAAAATTAATTTAAGAACAAGGTGTTAATTCCCGAACAGCTGATCTTGATAAAATGTGAGATTTTACATGGCAGAGGTGATATATTTCTCACTTCTGAAAATTGTTTGTGTCTGCAAATGTCAATGAATACATGTGATATGATCTAATTACATCACATAGCATGTTAAAAAGGTCCAGCAGCAGCCACCTCACCCTGTTACATTATCTGAACTGATTAACCTTTAAAGGGACCCAACCCTGTCTCGTGACCGGCACTCGAACCTCTTTTCATGTTTCCTGTAAAAGGGGGCTGACTGACCTCATGAGCTGCCAGGGTATTACTTTACATCCTCATCAGGCCGCGCCCTCAGTGTCGGCCTATGAGTGATTCGAGCCTTTCGTGAACGTCACTGCATCGCTTCCTGCGGACTTTGAGTCAGTGGCTGGTCACTAAACCCTAATGGAAGACAGGTGTGGAGAAGAAAAAAGAACGACAGGCAGAGGAATTAAGGACGAGAATATAAATATTTCTCTCATATCTAAAATCAGAATAATCTATTGCCTGTTAAAGGGTCAGATAACTGAAATGATATCGGTTACTACTGCTCATCAATAGTTAATTCAATCAAATGGTAACGCAAGCAGGCAAATTTGCCCAAGTTATGAATTCCTGATAACTGTGAAAGATAAATGTTCTTTGTCCTTTTCACTTCTTCACAATCCAATTAGGATTCAATGCCTAAAACATCAGATGACTGTATGCTCTGGAACACAATAAAGTTAGCTTAGCTGCTCATTAGCTATTTCCTTGAGCTCTCTTGTAATATTGTCTTACCAAAGTTAGCTTTGGTCTGAATTACTAATCAAGAGCACACATCCTGTGTTTGATGAAATTTTTACCTATTCCCAAAGCATTTCCTCTCCCCCACAAAAATTCATTAGTTTAGAAAAGGAAAACGGGGGAGTCATGCACATATTGAGTTGAGTTACTTTGTCTATTTTTTTTCTCTCTTGCTCATTCTTTCAATCTGATAACATCCTCTGTTCTTTTTTTTCTTGTCCTCTTTGTGGTCTTCTCATTCCAGCGCATGTCTCTTCCCAGGAAAACATCACTGGGCGTCTCGGGTGAAAAAAAAAATCTCTGTGTTGTCTCTTCTGTGGACACCCTCTCTGTTATGACTGGAAATGGACCCCCATGTGGGAATAAGGTGGAAGGAACATAATATGCAGATATCCACTGCAAAAAATGTCCAATTTAAACAAATAATTTAACCCTGATGTTCTGTTCTTTTTAACAGCTCAAAAGCATACTTGATGACATTTCTAAAATTTAAAATGGTTTATAAACATGATTTTGAACTTCCAGAGGTTGACCACTGAAAATGATTTATTACTTCTATTTGGAGAGATGAGATTCAGCTATGAAAAAGACAAGCCAGCATAATTACATAGCAGCATGGTTTAAGTATGATTTATCAAATAAGCAAATCCAGTGAGGTAATTTCACTATTTTCCGCTATAAATCTGCATAGATTTATTTCAGATATTTCCTTTGAATCATGTATCATTCATACTGTAGTAATTTAGCCTTATGTCGAAATCTGTAAAAAAGGACTTGTTGGACATTTCTTGCAGTGGAGTAACCAGAGAATGGCCTGGTATGTACATAGCAATTATATATCAGCGCCCTGTGCAGAGTACATAGTTGAAACACACTCAGAAGGGTCACTGCTCAGGGGATCGGGGGTTTACGCATTAAAACATCATCAGAAAATGCAGTTTGTTTAAAGAGACATATGACTCTCAACTGCTACTGTTTACCCTCCCTCCACTGGAGAGTAAAGAAAATACCGTCTGAAATCAAAGAGACAATGGAAACTATGATTTCCAGTCAGTGAAGTCACCACAGGCTAAAAGATGCATTCACAGGGCTGATGTATTTATTTGCAGTGGTTACTCATAGAGGATGAGCAGGGAATGTTTTAATTTGCCTTCAAAAATGCTTTATGTCAAGTTTCTTTTCAGTTTTCAGAAACACAGAAGGTCACAGTTTCAGAAATTCCTCGGCTTTTTCCTTGTATTTGTTTCGACTGTAGTGGATATCTCTGTTTGACATGAAACCATTATGACTGCCACTTCATATACTGTCATTTTGTGGATGATGATGTGCAGCAACAGCCCTATAGTAAGACTCATCTGTGTTTCTCACCTCCACTCAGATAAATCAGTCAACATGAACACTCCCATGATGCCCCAGTGGGCCAATGTTCCCTCCTCTTCAAGCCCCTGGAGGGTCCGTCACCCTGCTGCATGCCCACCGTATCTGGAATATTTAGCTCAGATAGCAGATTTGCTCCTTCTAATTGTCCTGTCAGTAAATCAGTAGCCTCGGTTCCTCCCTCCCTTCACTGTTCCATGTCGCTGTTCTTATAACACACTGCCTGATGTGTGCTGATAGTGTCTTTGTTCTTGAGGGGCGCCGGCTGTTTTCATTGGCGATTTGTGTGTGAAATGAAAAGCAGGTCTTCTGCCGAAGCCAGAGAGAACGTAGAGAGCACGTACAAGAGAACTGAAATACTGAGGAGAAAAAACAAAAAACAAAAACAACAATAAAAAAAAAGCAATATGAGTGGCTCAATTAAATGCATCGTTGTTAGAATTAGGCTCTGCTCCAGTATCCACTTGTGGATTCCAATTTGTGATTTCTCATTTACATTAGTGATTATTCAGCACATAGCACGGTTGAATAGAACATAGCGGAGATAAAGTCATCATTCATTCATTTGTAGATTATGAAACCTACAACAAAGACCACAGTGAAGGTCTTTTGCAAACACTTAAGCTTAATTTTGAAGTGATATTTTCACTAGTTATTGGTCAGGAGGTCAGACATATACTGTATAAACATGAATAACTACGTATCTGCAGACAAACAAAAAAAGTATGTCTCCATATCGCTGTTGCATTTATTTCTCTTTTTTTTCATTTATTATTTACAAAAATATTTTATCCCCATGCTTACCTTATCTTGACCTAACCTCTACACACGTTCCCCTCCCCCACTCGACATCAATCAGGTGTGTGAGAGGCATTGTGGTAATTTGTTAACCTTTATCCCGTGACCTCAGCTGACCTCAGGATCACCCCATAGTTTGACTATGTGACTGGGAACGCTGGAGTGGAATTGTTGAGATAAACAGGCAGAAATTAAATATATCTCAGTTTTACATATTTGTTCACTGATTTGTTTTTTAATTGTTGTAATATTGCATTATGTGAGTACACACATACACACACACACACTGTACCGTTAACTGAAGGAAAGTAAATCCAAACATGCGACATTGAACAATTTGAAATCTTTTTTTTTTTTTTTTTTTTGCAAATATCACCACATAATACATTTAGTTCCCTCAATCAGAGCACAATTTGACATTCAGAATCAGTTTTGTGATGAAATTAAAAAACAAAATGTGCCTTGTATTATCTTTTTTTTTTCAATTACAAGGCAATGGCAAAGAGAAATGCAGTTCATAGATTATTATTCAAGGCACAACGCTGGCTCACCGCTAACTCTGAGAGCAAATGTTCTATGCCGATGCATATTCATATGTTTAACATACAGACATGCATTCCTAATGATGTAGGAGAGGATAGAATGCAATAAAGCTCATTAATACATTTTACCATGCCAGTCAGCCCTCGGCATTAGAGCGCTGCACAGCGCTTTATTCTCCAATGAAGAACGACTTAAATGTGAGATGAAAACAGAGAGAAATGAAATGCAGCTTTTGGAGTGAGTTTACACTTTTAGCTGGACATTTGTGGTAGTTTTTCACTATTTCATCAGAAGGGTTAATTTTTTTTTATTTTTAAAGCTATCACCTCCTTAATACTTACATTTTTTTTATTTTATTATACTGTTTCCATGAAACATTGAAAATTAAACTTTTGGCTTGATACTCATTTCCTGTTTTATGCAGTTAACTATGCTTCATTCAAATCTATTTGATTTTTAACTTTAAGGCATGTGAATACAGTTTCAGTGTTTGCATGTAAGTGAAGTGAATTGAGTGAAATAACAGTATCATTTTTTTAAGACGGTTTAGTATCACGCATCTAAACTGGAGTGAAATTGTTAATGAATGCTATGGGGAGCTGAATGTATAAAATGAATGAATGAGTACAAACAAAGCAGTAAGTTACACATCAAATACATTCACCCATAATAATACTACAAAAGAAAACACAAAGCAGCTCTGGAAAAAGCGCTTTGAAATTAATGGACCACAACCTAAATACTGGATATTGTTTACTCCCTGGCTTCATAAAAGCTACTTAAGCAATTTCCAAGGTTTTACTAAAAGCTCATTATAAGATGGCAGGTGCCAAAATTATCATAACTGTAAGTTAATAAATATGAATTTGACAGTTCAAAAATATCTAGTTCTATCTGCTCCTCACTCACTACCTTATCAGAAATAGGATGATAAACTCCAAATCACAGGAGCAGCCGGTACATTTTACGAGCCCTTTACTCAGTATATCCGTCTCTTATCTTCATACATGCCCTGTCACTTTTGGTTTTAAGATTTAACATGAACCAGCTCCTGATGTTAGGGGTTAGACAACCAGACGACTTGTCCAGCCAAAGTGGGCAGACGTCAGTAATGGCCGTGGACTTTGTTTATAAATTATTAATGATTTTCTTCCCTCCCTGTCATTTTGGACAGGCTGTGAGACGGTAGATGCCTCTCCTGTTTGCGTGGCAGCGCTCTCCTCAAACAGATTGCAATTTATTCCTCTGCAGTTTGTCCGTCAAGGCTAACTCTGACAACATAATCCTGAGCTAATCCGCCATGTTCAGTTTTTCTTGTTGGCTCTCATGCAAAGTGCTCTGCCAAATCCTGCTACCTGTCAGCCTGGCCTTGCGATGGGGAGCCCAGACGAGCTGCCAGCCCTGCTGCAGTGGCTCCCATGGGGGTGAGAGAGAGAGGAAGGCGGGGGAGGCCTGGTGCCTGGGTAGACTTAACCCCTGCCTCCCTCCCTGTAATCCACTGTAAACAGCCAGAGCCTTAGAAGGGCTAACTGCACTAATCAAGCCCCAAGCTCGTCCAGTCACTATCATACACAGTACCCTAAGAACTAGAGATTTGAGCAGCTACTGCAGTGTGTGTGTAGGGTATGAGAGTGTGTATGTGGAGTAGAGGGGACCATTGACAGCTCCTAATCCCCAGGGAGAGAAAAAGGTGCCAACATGAGGCAGAGGTGGGTGTCCAACAATGTCTAGCTAGGTCCACCAGAGGACTTTTCCATTACATGAAATATTAGAAACTACACTATTGCGCCGTATGAATCAGTACCACAGTTTTGGTTCAAAATGTCATGTTTATGTTAACTTCTTAAAGGAAAAATTATTATGTTTGCATTAAAATAAAATGTATATGAAAACAGATACTCACAAGTTTTCCAAGAAGCATCAAAAGCTGAGTTGACACAAAAATAAAGTTTTGTATTTCCCCAAAAGAAAACCTGGCAGTCAATATTTTCTCCCAGCCTTTGGAGAGCCACATTTAAATTTCCCTTACACCCTCTCCTAGTTTCTCTGACAGTGCCCAAAAATCCACAGGAAGAACATAAAAGGCCTGACAGTAGTCGAAGGTGAAGGGAGGCAAACTAAGACAACTCCCCCCCATTGACAAAAATGAAAGTTTCAGGAACTTACGAGTGGACATGACACAACACAAGCAATAAAACTACCCGTTTGGTAGCCACCCCCACCCCCTCCGTTCCTTTCATTGCTCCCTGTAATGAATAGATTCAGTGGGGTGTCTGCGGTTGTAGCTGTCAGCTCTGGGGAAGATTTAGAAACCCACTTTGTCAGTGTCCATCAAACATTATCAGTAGATTGCAGAATAATGTGAACATATGAGGCTCTTTTGTAAATTCATCATCAATGCATTGTTTACTAAGTAAATGTCCTTTTATCATGATAAGAAAACAAAGGTCAGTTATTTGTTTTGAACTCAGACGGATAGAGCTGCACTTGCAGCATCGCATGCTGGTCTATCATTGGGTCAGTCCACCTCTTTGGTCCAGACTGAAATATCTTATGAATTCCCATAAAATTTAACACAAATATTCATGGTGCCAACAGATTGAATCCTAATGACTTCGATGATTCCCCAACTCTTTTTGTTGTGCCACTAGTAGGTCCAAAACATGGGTGACCTACTTGCGAAACTGTGCCTGAATGAATCCTGACTGAAGCAAGCCCCAAGGTATGGTGTAGGCCTGTGTGGCAATTTTGGCATAGTGGTCACAACATACACAAGCATTTTTGCGTTAATAAATATTATCAGAATTTAATCAATTTTGGTCAAATTCAATATCCAATAATGGATATAATTATGATTTTAAAATCTCCAGCAAGTTTTCGCTGCGTTTATTTCCATACCATTGGAAAAATGGTCTGCAGAAATATCTATGATCCTTTAAAGAAACATCAACACAGATGAGCCCATTGATGCACTTGAAACATGGAGCTCCATGTGGACACACTGACTCTGGTTCTGTGTTACTGTGTTGCTCGGCGAACTTTCCAACTCCTAAAACGGTGGGAAAGCTTTGGACAAATATGTTTGCCACTTTAGTGCTTCAGATAAAAGCGTCCTTTAAGGGTGGAGCTTAGGTGAGTGTTGAGTTGACTGTGAGTGAGTTGACAGAACTGCGGGGAAAATGCGAACATGACATGTAGCTGATAAGAGTCCTCCAGCAGGTTAACACCCAAGCTTGTAACTGGGATTGCCCCCGAGAAGCCCTCTTAGGAAGGCCTGACATCTGCAAAAGCATGTCATGTAACAGGACCGAAGCCAGGGCTTGGGCACAACCAGCCAAGTTTGATATTGATATAAGTTTGATTTATTGTTGACACACAGGTTGAACTGTTGAAACAAGTCATAGGAAGCATCCAGAATGTAATCGGTTCCTCAGGGTTCTGACAAGCAGACCTTTCTGAGCAAGTAGCTAGCTGGCTTTTCAGGAAATGTAACATTAACGCTACAACAATGGCTAAACAAAGTTTTTAATGTGTTATATATAATGTGTTAAAAGTTAGGGAGGAGAAACGCCACTGCTTCCATCGACTGAGTCCACCAGAGTTATTACAACACAACAAGGTGCACCTGTTTGCTCCCTGGCGGTAAAGCTCTTTCTCCAGCCTGACGTGGGTTTACCCACTGATTTATGTGCATTTTTCCTTCACAGACAAATTTCTATGTATTTCCCTGCACAGCCAAAAATGGAAAATCAGATTCTCATCAAAGTCATATGGATAGTTTTCTTTTTTGCACATGACATTTTCTGTAAAATGTGCAGACTTGGTTATTTGTGAGCTGACCACAGTACTGAAGCAATAATTTAGGGTATAATGAAAACACAAGGGATATAAAGTTGCTATACAGATTCCGCAAAAAATGTTGATAGTACTTGTATATTCTTGAGTTGTGGCTTGTATTCAAATGGGAGATGTTCTTTAAAATACTTTATAGTTTAAAAATACTAATCTGATTTGAACTTTTGTCCCAATTACTTCCCAAATAGCTTGAATTCAATACTTCAATAATCATAAGCACATATACCTGCATATTTACTGGAGTGTTGTTCTATATCTCATATCCTGGCCCCAATACACAATAAAACAAATGCCACAAGAAAGGACAAGAAAAAAAGCAATAAAAAGTGAGTGATGGCCATTGATATTTCAGGCTGAAGAAATCCTGTGTCAGGAGACTTTGCTTGGCTTTACATAAACAGGGTAATAAATAGATCGATCACACATAGCAAAGGAGATTCATGTCACATTAAGTGACGGGACGTTGAACATAGGCCCAGCTATGTCTCATTACTCAGAGGACGCTTCCCTGGGGGAAGGTGCGGAAAGGGTTGGGGAGATTGCAGTTTGCATGTGGCGAGCCAGGCACAGAGGCCAGCTGCTTCAGACACATCACTGATGTCTGCTGAAAACCACCATCTCAAGTCTTTAAGAATACAGATAAAATGCAACATACTGACCGGCCTTTGGCACAGCCTACAATGATCTGTAGTCGTCATAAATAATAAAATCATATGTCATAATGTTACGAATTTAAATAATAAATGATATGTCCAGCAATTACGTTCGCTCACTGCTATTTGAATGGGTTGTCAGTTTAGGTTTGAAAAAGACGGCGTGTATGATTTATTAAGAGATAATACTATTTTTAATAAGTTATATTTAATAAATGGATTCAAGTGTCTCAAACCTAGAGACTTTAAATATAGTGCATGCTCAATAGCCACGAGGTCTGGAAGTGGAAAACACTCACAATTACACTTCATTTTCTGTGACAATAGTGAAAGATAATTTAAAAGTCTGGAGGGACATCGGCAGAAGATGAGCCAAAGCAGAGTACGTAGCCAGCTGCTCCAGACACAAAAATGCCTTGAAGTCAGTTAGTAATGGTGGTATCCATCAGCATAAACTTCACATGAAGCCTAAAAACCCAGCACAAAAGATAAGAGATACAGGAGACAGCTTTTGCAAAGTTCTGGTTCCTTTTGAAAAATCAGCCTGAGTTTCTCTTCTACATATGCCAACACATTTTACAACTGAATATATGAACGCTTAGATGATGCACATCTAATACCAGTGAGCCCATGAGCGTTTCCTTATAACACAGATCATTTGCTACTTTGGATTCATTTTACATTGGATTAAGATGTCCAAACACACTTCATTCACAGGTTAAGTAAACAGGATTTTCGATATATTTGGCTTTATTCTTTGTTAAACCCATTTACAGAGCTGACTGGCTTTCAATTATTTAAACTCTGTCAACAAGGCTTTTGTTGCTGAAGGGAGCCTCATACATGGCTTCCTCTTTGCTTGGACACTATGTAACAGAAATCCAAATGCAGTCTGCCAAAGAGCAGCTTGTGACCTTTATGGTCTTGTTGGACCACTCGTGTTATATTGCAGTGCTGGGGATTTCCCATATGTTGCTGTCCAGCACTGTAAGGCTGAGTCCTGTCGCTTTCAATAGCTGTTTGATTTACAGTAAAGTGGGGGAAGGCTGGTGTTGCTGGTGGGATTCTGTCGTAAGCCATCAATGGAAATGGTCAAAGGCATGTAAGATAGAGTTTACAGTTCTGAGAAGGGCTCTGGGGCATAAAAGGTTGTGCGTGCAGGTGACATTTCTATCCCGGTCTCGTTTAGTCGTGGTCTGCTGGCCTCTTGTGATTGGCACTGACAATCCAAGTATCTGAGTGGGCATTAGCAGGTCGTCAATTGTGGCCCCTTCTGCCTCATAAATCAAGAGGTGCTGCATAGTTGTCTTGCAGAGGATCTTTCTCAGCCTAGACGTGCACAAGATTAACGGGGTTAAGGACGTTTAATTTTGGGTGTAGTTTGATACTGTCCCTGTATGCACCGGTGTCGTGTTTTATTTCCATTCTAACCCAATCAAAACCAGTATTCAATATGTATGGTTGGTGATCTCAAGCACTGCAAAGTTTTAAAATGAATGGGACAATGGCAGACAAATGAAAAATGAAAATGACTATATGGCACAATTGGTAAAGGGCTTTCGCATCCACTTTTAGACCCCTGGTGACTTCTCACTAACAGCTGCTGTAAAACACGAATTCATCAGATAATCCCCCCCAAAGCCCAGTGGTCAAACCATGGCATTCTGGGTCTCAGAAATGAAATACCACCTGCACCAGCAATTTCAAACCTGCAACAGACTAAAGTTATATTTAGGTAAGAACATGAAGGACATTGATCCCTTAACAAAATAAAAGCTCGACAGCTAATCTCCTCAACAGAAGTCAATATTGTTGAAGTCTGATGATGTACAACAGGAGGGCCATGAGGACTATGGCTAAGACAAGCAACTGTCAGTTGTATTTTTCAAAGACCAGACAATGCGCAATATCAGAAAGATCATTCAATCTCCCTGATGTGACTTTGACAAAGCACCAATAGTCCTGCCATAACACTTGTCTGTTTGGTATGATGGAAATGATGTTATTTAGCTATTTTAGAAACCCCTTAAATCCACATTCAGACTACGGCGCTTACGTACTTATTTTAGTTGATAAGATTCAAAGGTGAATTATGGCACAACCTTTTATTGACTGAGTGTTGTATCAATTTTTCAAGCATGGTTGTGTGTACATTTAACACCGCTGTGGCCTTGAGAACAAACCAATTGACTTAAGTGAGCTGTCCCTCTCTGGAATATTGTAATGCATGAGTATTACCAGAGGCTCTACAGACATGTTAGAAGTGAGCCTCCGGGACATACATCTCCTCAATTCTCATCCAGAGATTACGGTCAAGTACAGTCAACCCGCTTAGCACTTCATCTTCCTCTGTCCATGCACAGCTCCCTGCTTCAACACTGCATGCATGCATGCATGTGTTAACTGCATGTGTCTATGTGACCCACACTGCACTACCTCCTCCTCCTTTGTGAAGAGTAGGGAGGAAGAGAACTCCTAGCACTCACTCCCTCGGGCTCTGCAGTTCCTCAAGAAGTGACCTCCATCAGACTTTGACCGGATTCCTCTGTTACTTTAAACAAGCCTCCCATTACAGCCCTTGTGAGTACAGTAACAGGTTTCCACAGTTTTCCCTGGACATGGCAGATGTGTGTTTGAACATGTCTCTATGTATACGTCTCTAGAAAAGAGGAGCGAGTGTATGTCCGTACATGCCCCTGTGTATAAATCACTTGACCTAGTCTTACTGTTGACCATGGATTTATGCCAGCGTGAGAGGCTCCTGATGACAATGTATCGGCCTCAGTCATAATGGATGGTACACAGAGCGCACTGTCATCTGGCAAATATGCTCTCCGAATGGATCTCAAGTGGGGCGGTGCTCAGCAGAGGGGAGGTGGGCGACGGCAAGGGGGAGAGATGGATGGTGTTCAGCCCAGGGTGGAGCCATCAGGCAGAAACTCTCCCCCACAGCTTTTTGGAAACTCAAAATATTGCTTGAATTAGACAAGCAGTCAGCACCGCAGTCGGTGAGATGAACGGGCAGACTGATGCCTACTGTGAAGTAAGCTTTGTAAAAATAAGATAGGGAAATTCAATGCTCTGTGTTATTAAACGTGAAAATGATAAATGTGTTCACATGTGGTGAGGACAAAAAGCTGCCGGCAACAAACCAGTAAGGGAGCCAGAATGTGATATGGCATTAAACATGTTCATTTAATCCACAACCATGCATTCTGTTGGAAATCATCCACTTATATCATCTGTTGTTACTTTGATAATGTATAGAATAATAACATTAGCACTATTTGACATTGATCAAGAGAAATTGAAAGTTGTGTGAGGGATCAAATTGAAACCACATGCTGCTAGAACCTGATACACTGTATGGGTTCCAACTGGTCCGAGGAGACAAATCCATGATTCTGCCAGACTATCACAAAGCATAACTTCTTCCAGACAAACTGGAGCTATCAGTGGGGGAGAGAGCTGAGAACCTTCCACAAACCACTGTGATGAAGTGTCCTATCGCTATGTTGTCTCCCAAAATCAAGGGCCCCTACTCCACTTATAGACAGCCACGAAACAAGGCAAGGCATCTTATCTGTATGGTGTATGTGTGTGCTGGTGATGTGTGTATGTGTTTTTGACATTATTACGTGTCAGTATTTTAAATTTAGATGTGTTTTAGTAAGATAATACCAAAGTCTGAAATGGTTTGATATGAACGGATCCATCAAGTGTACTTTTAATGCGATACAAGGGTTTGTGTAACTGCAGTACAACTGTGACTCACCTCAACAATGGGGGGTGATTTCAAACAAAACTGAAGCTTTACATACAGTAGTTATCTACAGGTAAGGCATGTTTCCCAACTGAGTGTCCTATTAAAGCCACTGAAAGTCTGTGATGCAGTTTCAGCAGCGGTACATTGATAGTGGGTGACAGTAGCTTCGACACTCTAAAGTATTAGGCAGGGATGGCCCGTGACATAGGACACATAAGGTTTAGGGTGCCAAATGAGGCAATCAGCACAGGTGTGCTTGTATACAACTTTTAGAAATACGTACTAGTTCTCCCTTATTGCATGGGATTTGTTTTTAAAAGGCTTACTGGTCAGGTTTCACCCGGCAACCACCAAATCCTGTGTGCTCCCCGAGGCCATACCACTCATTGAATGTCACCTTGACCCTCTTTTTGTCTGAAGGACAGTAAAGAAATTTGTCTGGGTTGACACCTCTGTTTAGATTCTACTTTTTTGGGAGCTCCAATCTAAAATATCACCTGGGGCACCAAGATAGTCAGGGCATAGTCCAACCCTGGTATTAGATCCCGATCAGAAAATGTAAGGTCTATCGCTCCAGCTTGTTGCTATAGGTAAGCAAAGTGAGGGCCAGGTTAAGAACTAGTTAATATGACAAGCTGACCAAAGTCAGGAGACAAAAGTGTTTATAGTTGTTCTGAACGCCCACACTGGGTTAAATATAGAGACAGAGTAGAGGGGATTTTTTTGTAATAATGGAGCACGTCATGACAGCCTCTCCTGGAAGACATATATCGTGTGGCACTCAGTTATTCACATGAAACGTGACAGAAATAGTTGTGTGATGACAAAGAAGAGCTTGGCAATTCAAACAATGCTTACTTTATCACTTCCACACATTTGGCAAATTATTGCATACGGTGGATTGAAAGTGTGGGTGGAGAGAGTTACCAGGAATGGTAAATGGACACTTTTCTAGTCTTTTCGACTACTCAAAGTACTTTACAGTACATGTCAGCGTTCATACATTCATTCATACATTTCTGATGGCAGAGGCTGGTGTCTGCTGTGCACCAGGAGGGACCAGTCAGCCTAAACTAGTCACACACACTAACACACCAATGGCAAAGCCATCAGGAGCAATTTGGCCTTAAGTGTTTACAGTTTAAAAAGCTTCAAAGGAGCTATTATGATACCACTTAAAGGAAAGCCTTAGAAGCTCCTTCTAGAAGCAGATACGCTCTCGGGTGTTCTTCATGAAACCCTTAACCAGTGTTATATTATAGCGTATATAAGAGGCATTTCAAAGTGTAATGGCTCCCTTAGGATCAAGTGCGTGTAACAAACTGAAATTCTTTGCTAACATGCTAAGATATGCGCCTAGTTTTGACACAAATTACAAAGCTTGAATATACATATACATATATATATATATATATATACACACACACACATATATATGTACATATACATATGCATATATATATATATATATATATATATATATATATATATATATATATATATATATGCATATATAAAGAAATTAAACAAGAACACAAAATTGTATTTTAAAAGAAGCATACTGTAACACTTACTGTATATTATCTTTTCCTGATTTTTTTTCAGTTAAATAAAACTGACAAGAAATCAACACCTTCCCGAGTCAGAAGGATTTTTTCTATGATTGCACCCATTGAATGTTTTGTTTTTCTAATTGGGTAATGTACATATATATAGGATAGATGAAGTTATTCATCAGCTCAGAACTAATGGGGCCAAACCCATAACAGCCTGTGCAATTTATAGGCTGTCTGTCAGGTGTACTGTTTGTATCTGTGTTGCTATTGTTGAATTTGATGCAGCTCCCTAACATGTTACACTAGATTTTGAACTTTATAAGAATATGATTAGAATTGCAATCATTCCACACACGACATGTTTATGAATATGTAGCTAAACTGTGTATTACAAAAATGATAGATGATGGTGCTTTTAGAGTCATAATGTGCACACGTGTCTCAGGCCCAGCTGTTTTCAGTTCGTTTACAGAGCTCAACTGGCCCAACAGTGTGTGAACACATTCTCACAGTAAAGGACCCACATTATTCTGTCACAATGTACTGCTTGCAAAGTAGGTTGGGATCCCACTACCAAACACACACCAACACACATACGTCTACACGCATGCTCACACACATGCTATAATCCTCTCATCCACTCTTGTCTTTTACACCCCACCCCCCACCCCCCATTGCTGCTGGCGACATCACTAGTGAAGCACGAATGGTCGTAAATTCCCTGCCTTGATTCTGTTAACCTTTACTGTGACCCGGCACTTCTCTGCTTGGTGTTCTAGCACCTACTCAGTCACAGATGAGGCGCTGCTTGCCTCTGCAGAGACAAACCTTGGCGTTTCTGCAGCTCATCGCTCAGACTTCTGGCTCAGTGGGACAGTGCCAACACACCTCAGAATTATGGGCCACTTTTGGACTAAATGACAGACGTTTAAATCAGGCATTTGTGTCCGTCATCATTTCCATGAATACTACTTTCATTAAGGCTTTGTGATGAGTTCTGAGGCATATCTCTCTGGAAAACTAGCAGTTCAGGATTCAATCTTTCTAAAGTATAAAAGGATCTAGTCTGTAAAACTGCCAGCCCACGTCAACTTTTGAGCTATCAATCATTTTGAAAGAGAGGGTACTCATTACACTTTTTCCAGTATCAACCTCTAAGTTTACTTATGGAAAAGCGGTTCAAATGTGCAAAAATGAGATACATTCTGAATATGGATTAACTTTAACCAAGACTTTTAGCTTAAACATGTTAAGATGTTGAGCAGAGGAAAGAATGGAAACACTTTAACTACTGACCACTGATATAATTTATAATCTGTTATCAGGATGTTATAACAGACCCTGTTTGCATGCAATAAGACAGAAGTACAATACATTCAGTAAAAAATATAACAGAAATGACCATTGTTACATCTATTTAAGTACATTATCATATTACAAGATATTATTTCATTGATTACAATATGATGCAATAATATAGAAAATAGAAAAGAATAGAATATATTAGAAAAAGGTCAAATGAATTCATAAAATCATTTCAAATCACTCTCTACTCTCCTTCAAGCAACACGAGTGTTTCTTTGGGAGTCAAACGATCTAATTCTTTGCATGTTAATTTGAACATATAAAACATACATATAAAGCTTGTATACAAGCTTCTTCCCTCATCTGACTATTATCTCCGTAATAGTCATTAGACTGAGGAAGAATGTGTGCATCTGTGTGTGTAATATACACATCTCTACATGTGTTTAGATGTTCTGTCTCTTAAGGTCAGATAGGTGGTAATTTGTTTGGAGTGATACTGATAGGTATGTTGTCTGCTGTAATTTGTTGTCTGTGTGTTGAGATCGACATGGCATGTGATGTGCTATGTATATATGTGCAGTCACATAGAGAAGATATATGTATATAGTATGATTTCAACCTTACAATTATGACTTAGTGTCTGTTATTATACAGTTGGAACACGGCTCAGGGTGCGAAGGGTGAGACAACTCACAGCGCTTAATAACCAAGTAAAATATAAATTCAAGTAAGGATAAAAATGTCTTTTTCTTCCAGAGACCCCAGGCACAGGAGACATTGGTTTGTGTCTGTGTGTGTACCTGACAGCAGCAAAAAAACAGATGAAAGTCATCATCATTTATATGTTGTTTCCTGGCAGAAGAGCTGAGGAGAAACTTTTCAAGAAATCTCCCCATCAAAACAGGATTTCAAATTTTCCTCCATATGTTAAAGTGATGGATATGACTGTGACTCTATGACTGGTATTCAATTATATGTCTGAAAATCATTCCACAGTGACTTTTAATGGAAAGTATCTCAAATGATTGTAAGAGATCTAAAATATGTGCCATTAATAGTCCTACATGCCTATATGAACATTTTAATATTTGTTAATAAATTATTTTGCATAGATTTTTTTGTCTACTGCACATTTCTTTTATACTACTGCTCCTCTTTTTGAAAATTATTTTTTACAACATATTATTCAGTTATTATTAATTTGTTAAATATATGTTATACATGTATATATATGTTTTATCTATAAAATATTAATAAAAAAAAAAACAGGTTCAAATTGTCTGTTTTGTCTGACCAACAGTCCAAAAGCTGAAGATTTTCTGTTCATAACACAAAGAAAAGTAGTAAATCCTCATAATTCAGAAGCTAGAACAGGAAATGACTGAAACTTATATCAAAATAGTATAAAATACTGTTTCCACTCTGGCAGTCAGACGTTATTTTCTGTTTCACTCAGTGGGAGTTCAATTAAAACATGCTAGGTAGGCATCCGGAGGGGATGATCTCTTTTTGTTCCCACACTGCACTGACTGTTCCTTTGTCATTTCCACACCAGGTCAGTCCAGTGTGGGTGCAGCAGATAGGCTACGTGTCCACACATTTGTTTGTTGAAGACTTCACTACACATCACATACGCCCTGTTAAATTCCAGTAAAGAAGAGACCAGACTGAGTCTATATATAAATCGTCTCATTCTGAGCTGGAGGATTTACTCAGAGTTTGTCAACCTCTCACCGCCATGGAGACGGGTCATGACCACCCGACAGCATCACTGTGCCAGTCCTTACAATGCAAAGCTGCTGGCCAGCTCTGAATGAGGGGCTTCCTTTACCTCCTGGTGGCCTGTTTTTTATGAGGTTCACATGGAGGTGTTGCCCCCCACCCCTCTTATGGGGCCAGAGCCCCCCGGCCGTGTTGGCCCTTATGCCTGTTTGCTGCGGCGCTAATCCACCAGAGCTCACTTCCCACTGAGCAACAAGTCTGAGACTTAAGTTACTCAACTGTTTGTAGGGAGGGTTTCAGTCATCCTACCCTCTGTCAATCATCCCTTTCAGGTCTGTGATTGGCCAGGCTTGCCAAGTAGAGGAAGACACAGAGCAAGGCATTATGGGATGAGAAATCACCCAGGAGAGAAAAGCAGTCTGAGTATTACAACATCGCAGCTGATAGAAAATCCTACTGAATTTTGATGATTTTTTTTTTCAGTTGCCACAAACTTAGTGTCATCTCTATGAACTTTTCTTTAAGTTTGTTTATGTGTGCTTTATGGATATCTAACATCCTGGCTCTTATCTGGGTTCTGCACTGCATTACAGTATGCAATCAGGTTTTAGAGAAATTATCCAGTTACAAATATTTTTGAATATGAATATGAATATAATAATAGTATTAGATTTTGTTTTTTATGACCATTCAGACTGCAGTCTTATTTACTTTGAGTTTATCTGTAACATGCAAAAAACAAAATAATGCATATAAGTGGGGCTGCAACTAACAATTTGTTCAATTATGGATTAATTTCTTCATGATTCATTGAATGTTTTTGTTTTGACATCATCAAATTGTTTGCTATTATCAGCCTAAATTATGTTGGCCAAAACATGAGTTAGACAGATATGATATGAGGCTGACTAATACATAAAGCACAGAAAAGCAGAAAATCCTTACTAGAACCTGGAATGATAGAGAATTATTTGCATTTTTGCTTTAAAAAGGAACAATTGATTATCAAAATTGTTGTCAAACATTTTTCAGTCAATTGATAATCAACTAATTGTTTCAGCTCTAGATAAAAACATGCCTTCTGTTGTTGATAAAATTTGCATTATTGAGGTTAAAACATTAACATAACGTAACCAACATTACGCATGTAGCCTATATAAGATAAGTATATATATTTTTTATTATTTACTCTATATCTACACTTACACTGCAACTGTGGAATTGCTTTAAGATTCAAATCTTAAATCTTCTCGAAATCAACTGTTTTATCAGGTTTCCATTTATTTCCAATGTATTTATTACAACATATATTAAAGGCTCTGTCTATAATCCATATATAAACAAAAGGGTTAACCCCACCACCAGAATTGAACCTGCTTTTGCTCTCAAACTGATGGACAGTTTTTAACAGACACTAGAAAACAACTAAACATTAGACATGTATTTTATAATAATCCACTGAGAAACAAACAATAACTGAACCTCAATTTTATGGGGCTTCAAGCTTCTGTAGCTACTGTCGCAGTAGATGAACAATTGCTATTATCAGTATGTTAAATCTACCAAAATATTAGTAGAAAAGGAGGTGAATGGATATAAAAGGGGAAACATGTTTTAAATCACCCCTCTGACAGTTGGAGTCACTCGGTATCTGCACTGCAGCTTTAAATCTGCCAACCATAGCGAAGCAGGGCAAGAAAAATATCCCGTAGGACCCATCTGTGTCTTCCTACGGAGACATTTGCTTTTCTTTCAGAGGGGTCTAGAGCTCCTTTACAACTGATAAGACGACTGCATTCCTGCAGGCAGGCAGGCCGGCCTTACGGCTGACCCCACCTGACAATGTCCAGTCACAAGAGGCTCCAGTGCCCATACACAACACAACCGAGACCCCTCTGCAGCTCCACTCATCTCCCTCCACCAAACACTCACCCGCACTGAAGAGTCCAGAGATAAGGAGCAGAAAGCAGGGTGTTCTTTGACTGTATTCCCCACGGGGCCTCTGATAACTACATTTTTGGAGGTACCTTTGAGTAATGTTGGACACTTTGTGTGGATTAGTTTTTGTGTGAATATGTAAAGAGCTGTAAAAATGACATCTGAAATGATTCTCTGTCTTACGTCTAGAAGGCTCGACAAGCAAGCAGGAGTGTTTTTGCGGCACTTCAGTTTTAAAGTCTGTCAAAATATGGATCTGTATAAAATGGACTCAGTCAGAGCAAACATTGCATGTTTGAAGTTTTGAATTCTGTTTTTTTGAAAAACTGGCATGTGTTAGGGTGGGGAGTTCGTCATATCTACAGATTATCTTTAACACCTGATAAAAATAGATTTGTTGAGCATTTTCTTTAGTGTGGCATCACCTTTGTTGCTATAATAGATTATTTGTCAGGCAAACATTTGAATAGGAACATCCAGTTTCTTCTACTGCTGATCCACACAACCACCTTTTCTACTTAAACTTTTACATTAACACACAACACATTCAGATTTTTCTGGAAAACACCAATCAGCTAGAACAGCAAATGTAAACATTTTCAAAAACTAAGTCTAAGACACTTTATATCTTTTTGCAACTAGGCAGTGGCAAACCATCTTTAATAATATTAAAATTTAATAAATTATTCATTACTTGGCATCAAGTTGCTGTTTTCTGTGCATTTAGCCTGTATAGAGACAAGTCTTTCCACATGTCACTTTGTGTAGACAGTGGCTGATAAGTCACAGCAACAAACACTACAATGTCAAATCTGAGGATTCCTGATGACAGGTTTTCATCAACCTTAAACTCCTTGTCAAGGCTGCCAAAGCATGACACACACCAGGTTTGGAAAAGTAAGAGGGAACCTAAAACTCACTTTACAACCAAAAACGATGGCATCTAAAATCTGCTTAATATTTTTATACATTTTGTAGATGTCCTAACTTTAAGGATATTGTGTCAATATAATTTCTCTTTGTGCATCTTGAGTAACTTAAAAAAGTAAAAATACATAATACAGATTACTACTTGTTTAATTCAAGAGGTGAGAGTTTTGCAGTCAAGACCCATAAAATCAATCAAACAATAAAGAAATTTAAGTGAATAGCCTCTGTCTTGTTTGAAGCTGGATGGGCATGACTGTAAAGTGGAAAATATCCTGTCTGCACCACATGTGTATGATGTGAATGCAACATTTTACATGCATTTATGTGTAGTTTTTGGTGAGAGTAGGAAAATAAATTGAAGCTGTGGGAACTGAAGCTATTTTTCATGACACAGTGTGTATGTGTGTATATGTGTGTGTGTGTGTTCCTCCTTTTCTGTTGAGCCACATGAAGCAGCAGGAAAACTTGAGAGAAAAAAAAAACATGAACACATTGTCTTGGGAACAGTAACAACAAAAACCCTCGAGCCATGAGTCCAGTTGGCCATTGCAGCAATTTCAGGTTAACAGAGGATAGAAATCAAGTTACTTAGTCCCGTTGTAAACCCCAGATTAACATGGTAGCATAAATTGGCTTACACAAACTGAGGCGATGGAGCTAAAAGTGACTTAGTGAGGCTTACTCTAGCTCGTTCAGTGTCTGGGATGGGATGGAAAGTCTCCTGTGGGAAGAGAGAGAACAGCAGAACAATGTTTAAGCCGGCCATTTCAGGAAGCCATGGGATCAACGAAATTAAGTCTCAATTCCTTCATTTATACAATCTGCAAAAATGCATCCTTATCCTTGTGAAAGTATTGGTATCAAATATGAAAACCAATAAAGATGTTTTTAAAGAAAATTTTTAAATGTTTTTTCCCATATCAAACATGAACAGATAAAATGAATCATTACAGGATAGACAGGGAAGTCAAAGAACTTTAAAATTGTATGTTGTCCATGAATAGTTTTCTCTCATAAGATGCGCTCCCTGATCCACAGTTGTAAATTGTGCTTTTATTTTGGAGCTTTTACTACCTATAGTTTCCAGGTCCTTCTTATAGAAACATCATGGAACTGCTGAATAAAATATAAAACAAAAAAAATATTGCTGTTTTTCTTCATGTTGGATAACAAATTATGGCCACAATGCCATCAATTCAAAAGCATTAAAGAGTATTTAAGAGTATTTGTGCAGAAAGAATGTCTAGGAAAAGTCATGGAAAGATTTTTTTTTTATTTGAACAATGCTAATAGTGTAATCCTATTTCTCCCCTATTAAACAACAGTAATAAAATGTCTTACACATATCTGCTGGGATAAAACTTTGAAACACTGCAAATTTTGTCAGCTATGTTGGATAAAACATGGTCTCTCTCTTCCCTGAGAGCTGAACTGCATATGCTGGGAACATTTCCGTTTATCATTCCTGCTGAATCTATTATTTCTGTTAATGTATTCCCGCTGCCAAATACAACTGGGGCTGTCATTAATTAATTTCCTTGATAAGCAAGAAGCAATGCTTATTTTAGTGTGTACCTGACAGCAGATGGACAGCGCTGGTGGTGGTATCACACATCTCTGTCTTGGTGGGGATGTCATATTTTTTATTGTATCCGCCTGGTTTGATTCGAGTGTCTAACCTTTTGAGTCTATGGAGAGTCATACATTGTGAAATTGTCAGCAGCGTCTCGATAAGGTTTAGAGGCCGGGTTGTTGAGTAGTGTGTCAAACAGACTGTCAATGACCCCGGGTGACCTGCTGGCTGAACAATGGTGGGTAGATAAGATACAGAGGAGCCAGCTCTGAAGTTCATCACTACTGGAAAAAGTCTGAATTTACAGTTTCATTGGAACAAAGGACTGAATCCACATATATTTGTGTGTTTAGGCATATAAATAAATGGGAAAGGGGACTTTATTGACACTTAACCAGTGGGATAATCATTTGACCATATTTTGCCAGTATTTCAGGTTGATATTTGTCATTTTAGCTATTGTCCCCTGTCAATACTCCTGGAGCAACAAATGAATAAGAAGTACAATCAAATTGTACACATTTAAAATTTTACTTTGAGAGTCATGGGATCTAAATGTTATTCAGAGGCTTTTCCTACTGATAACAGCTTTGAAGGGAATATTAAATCCCACTAATTAGTTGGTAATAGATAGTTGGTAATGAAATTGCTCATCAGTAACAGTAAACTGTACACTATGAGTAGCTTTGGTTAAAAAGGATCAGTTGGTTTCTAAAATTCAAAGCAACTGATCATTTTTTCCATTAGTTGGGACTAGTTGATTGACAGCACTAAAAGTCCTGTTGGTACACAGCACTACTGACAGTATCTATGTATAAAAGATGTACTTAAAATGATAATAGTTGTTTGGTAGATTAAGAATATTGTTTTTTTCTATTTTGGTTATCTACACCCTGCTTTCCTTTGGTCAGAGGTACATCCTGTTAAGTATAATGTCAGATGCAATCATGAAACGTGCTCATCAGCAGGCAGGTTAGCAATCTCCTGTTGTTCATTTGATAGATATCAGCTAAATGTGCAGGCCAATGCATTAGTGGATCAAACTATGCTGTGAATAAATGAAAGACCTGCACTATAAATAGAAAAAAAAAGAAAAATGACTTTATGTTTTCAGTAATACAACACATACATGTTTTATCATTTCATTATGCTTTGTTTTAAGTCTTGTGCTTATCTTTTTGATGAAGAAAAGTTCCTTTTGTGGACACAGTTCAGTCTCTAGTGGTCTAGCAGACACATCACAGCTGACCACTGGTCTTAATGCACCTCAAATTGTCCCTGTCGCATTTAAAGTCACTTTATTTCATTCATGTTCACCTTCCACTTTTCAATTTCTTGGCCTGTGATATATTATGGGAGGCTTGTAAAGCAATCTGTGCTACTCAGAGTCTCAATGAGAAAAGTTAATCCACTTATAGATAACTATTATTATATTATAAATAAATATTTTAATCTGAGCTTCTTTCAATCAGTTGCAGTCAGTCTCTCAAATACATATTTGTTGTTTCAGAATTCTACATTAATATAAAATCCCAAACAAAAGTGATTGTTTGCCTGTTGTTTTGTTTGTGTTTAGGCTCACATGCTTTAGTGAGAATTAGGCAACACAGCAGTTATTTCAGAATTGAATCTGAGTCTTATGGAGCAGATACATGTTTTCTCATGCATATTAGACACATCTTAAGAAGCTATAACTGCTAAGTACAGATATAATGTTTCCTTGCGATCTTTGTTGACATTTTAAAACTCCTGGCACTGATCTTAGGGCTGTGGTCCCCCTCTGCTGGTCGCACAAGGAAACTACAGTCAAGCACACTGTTTTACTGACTATAATAATGCTGTCAGTGATACAGCACATGGAGACATGATGAAAACCCCCTCGTTTACCTCTGAGGAGAGGCTGTGACCTTTGGTGCGGTGTAGGACAGAGACCTGGCTGCTGGAGCCTGCAGGTGCTCCAGTCAGTTTCCCAAATCCTACATCTGGTCCAGGCGGTTTCACTCCAAGCTCCACTCCTCACAGCCAAGAGCTGCTTTTTTTTTTACTGCTCCTACACCCTTTGTGGCAAGCAGCCATTTTGTACATGGAGATTTGCCTATTTGCAGCCTGAGTCTGCTTCGACTAACTTCAAAGTTTTGCAGAGGCGGGCGAGGCCACCAGTGAAGCCTGTGAACACACTGCTTCACAACAACTTGTTGAAGGATGGGATTTCTAGATCTGACTCAGCGAGACACAGTCCGGCGCCACTTTCGAAGCTTGTCAGAGCACGGGGCCCCGAGGCAAAGCTTATTGTCCACAAATTGATCCAACCCCCTTGGTTTTGTTTATTTAAATGAGACTCTTAGACCCTGGGGTGTTTGTTGAGGAAAAGTCAAAAAATGCCAAATATCTTTTTTTTTCTTCTTCTTCCTCTTTCGTCTTTCCTTTCTTCTTTTCTCTCGCAGCCCTTCAGCTTCATGAGCCAAAAATCCTTGGTAAACATCCCGGCTCGGCAGCTTTGTAGCAGTGAGCTGGTCGCCTTCTGCGACCCCCCCTTTGCACTGAGATCTCTGGTTTCCAGCACAGTTTGATTGACCTGCCACTTTTATGAATTTACATTTCACGTCATTCCTTTTTTCTACATATACATCAAAACAATGTGTAAATTATCAAACATGAAAGATATGGCCACAATGTTGTTGCTCATTTTACTGTAAAGCGGTGATTGTATTTACTATTGTATTTATGTCAGTTGCACAGCTATTACACACAGTTATTACGTGGCCTGCAGAAAAATAGATTTTGTACCCGCAAGGCCATCAGTGTAATCCTAGATTAGTTAAGACAAATTTAATGGCCTAATATTTATATTTTAAGGTCTCTTTGTCATCATGTCACAGTTCTGCCTAAAACAGTTTCATGATTTATGGTCATCTGCAAAACTAAAATTTTTGGTTTACACAAAATGTCCAAGAGAGCTTTAAAAATACTTAGAGATGATAAAAAAGCTGATAAGGTATTAGACATGAAATGTTTCTTCATAACCTCATAGCTTCTATTACTAGTCTGTTAGAGTATTATAATATTGTAAGATTTGGTGCTTTATAGAAAAACACATTTTTGGCATGAAGAAAAAGAGACTGAAACCAATATTATATGAAAAATATCTCTTTTGGCTTTTTTGTTATTAAAAGTTACAAAAGAAAATCCTACTTATCCCAGTGAGGGCTGTGAAGATAAGACACACAAGCAGTGGAGGTTTTAATTTTTCATAATAAAAATCAAAAAAGAGAAGACGCATTGGCCTTGGATGTCCATTTTTTCCAAAGTATTTCCTTATTCATTTGTTGCTGGAATTAGGACACATCTTGGGACGATCTATCAAAGCAAGCTGCAGGCATGCTAACATTAGACAGAGGACTGTACAGAGTCGGTATGCAGACTTCAGCCCTCAACTCATAGTAGCTACAAGGGAAGTAAATCATTGGCCAGAATGGCAGAGAGACTGTGTGGGCGGGGCACTTCACAACAGGGAACAAAAAGTTCAGCCATAAATTACACTGGTCAAGTTCTTGATGCTTTAATGTATTTTATGCTATGGGAACTGGTCTTATAGTGTGCACTGCAAACATATCAGTCCACAGGGCTCTCCACTGTCACACTCAGACAGGTGCTTTAGTGCTGTTGCCACAGAGTGAATTTACACATGGAGGAAGAGTCGGTTCCTCCCTCGTGCCAGAATCCAATCCAACCAGAGGTCATGTCCTCTGGCTTGTTCTTTATACAATGAAATACAGAGGGAGCAAGAACAATAATGAAACCGTACATCCCTCTGTTATATCAATTCACTTCCCTTCTCTCTGTTTATACAAGCGGTGTCAACTAATATCATTAGTGTACAATGTCATTACTGTGAAACTACAGCAGGAAATGTGTCACCGGCTCATTTTCCCACTTCAATAACACACTCATCAACACAAGTCCTTACACCATCTCCTCCTACTTCAAAGGAGGCATTCTGCGTATTAATTGGAAGGTATAAATTACAAATAATCACTACCAGGTTTTTCATTGCTGAGACAATCGGCATTTACTCATCCGTCTTCCTGTTTAAACTATCTGCTGGAGAATCGTAAAGCCCCGCTGCTTATTTTCCAACGATTAGCTGTACATCAGCATTACCACCTCAAATCCAGCAGTTTCACATCCAGCATTAAATGGGATGAATATTGATCTGCTAAAGAGGATTTATTTATTTCATGCTCTATCCAAAGATCAACTGCTACCAGCTTTGGACGGATCTGCGAAGGTCTTACCGAATAAAGCTACTGCATACATGACTTTGGACTTGACATTTTAGGCCTGGAAGAAGACCAAACAGTAAATTCACTGCAATAATCCCAGATAAATGGGATGATCACTACGAAAGCTTAGATAGTTAAGTGGCCTACACTTAAGTCCAGAAACGATAAAAACACGACTCGAAGGAGATCCTCGATGTCAGGGGCGTGGTGTGTGTAGTCCTTAGTAAGGAAGACGCCCACCTGAGAGAGCCAGAGTCATCTTACACAGGGTCATGCAAAATGGCACCTGTAAAAAAACAACCTACGAATGCTTCCATGTACCGGCACATAAACTTAATTATTTTTCTAATATCAACATATAATATAGTAGAAGTACTTTCACTTTACTGCCTGTTTTCTTCCGTGACATAGACTAAGATATTGAGTTGATATTGACTTTGATGAAGCATCTGATACAAGTTTGATCAGCCAATATTTCCTATTTATAAGCTAAATTGTTTATTAGTTTTTCGGTTATGATATCAAGGAAGTAATTTATATGAGTTTACCACTACTGACTAATGAGGCATCTTCAGTGAACTGCAATAATTTTGTCGTTGGTGTTTTGTGCATTTTTATTATAAAATGATGTTGGAATTGGCATGATTGTCTTTAACCTCTTGTGAACACAAATCTAAACACATATTTTAACCCATTACACACTGAACTGTATATTAATCCAGCGTTGGTTAGCAGTGGGGCTCAGCAAGCTGTCAGAGAAATAGCTCCCAGCCCACTCAGAGAGGGAGACAGGCAGAAAGATAGACAGGCTCACAGAAAAGTGGCCATCTGGATAGACAGGCCGCAGGGTCACATGGTGGAGTCACAGAGAGGATGGTGCTCAGCTGCTCTGTGTCTGTGCTTTCAGCCTCAAAATCTTATGAGAGCAGAATGAAACGGCTGGGGGTGGGAACTGGTTGTATAGTTTGCGTTTGACTTTGGTTTGTTTCAATAAATTTACTTTTTTCTTGTTTAGGTAATTTTGGTTTGAACTTTCAGCCTAAACACCTTTTTTTTATTTTTTTTATTTAAGGCATGATGGTAACCAATGAGATCAATTTATTCACATAGCTGTCCACAAATGTACTATATCCTAGTCCTATAATTTAGAATCACACACAAAACATATTAAATTATTTGTTGTTGAGTCAGACCTTCAAATCTAGTATATCATATAATTGTTTCATCATACCTCTCTATTTGCCTTCCTGATGTATCATGTAGAAAACACTATTCCTACTTCCATGTGAAGGTTATTTTATTTTTAAATGACACAATCTCTACTTTGTACTAAATTAATTAAACAAGAAATAATTAGTCATATAGATATTCAATACATATAGAAACACCCTTATCCTTTTAGTTCGGCATTCTCTGCGTTAATGTGGATTGTATGTTAACACCAATTTGTTGAAGGCTGAAGCAGCTTCAGCTGCCAGTAGATGGCGTCTGATGCCTGCTTTAGATGGGTGAACTGTCCCACTATCATCCTGTCATTTCCCTGCATGTCTACCTTCCTTTTAGACTCCTAATAGCAAACAAATAGTTACGAAAGACAAATATATAAATAAAATATAATTGTCTAGGTGAGATGATATAAACTTATTACCTATTACACACAAAAAGGAACCATATTACTGATAATGACAACAAAAACATAAAAAAAACATGATATTTAAGACGTTTTATCTTTGCTGTCTCTCACAATCCTTTACACACTGTATTAGTGCAGTTTGGGCTCATTTATTCATCCTTATTGCTACTTTTGTTTTACATATATCTATTAGGTTGAAGTATGAATTGCTATGTATATTTTTTTTAATAAAACACTGTAGTATATCCTCCAATCCCATTAATTTGAAACTATAAAATCTTAATTGTCTTGAGCCCAATAAAGCAATCATTTAATAATATTTCAAGCATTTTAAAGAATCTTGTCTACATTAGAAATTCTTCACAGGAGGAATAACTCCACTCACATCTAGCATGAAAACCATGTCAAAGGCTCTAAATGCCTCTCCTGGTGGAGTCTGGCATGTCTGTCTTGAGCCCATCAAATTAAAGCAGGTATTACTGGGAGAAAAACAGCTCTAATTGAGATGTATTTGATTGCAGCTTTAAGACTGGGCCCCATCTCCCCTCCTAAACATATGGGTCTGCGCTAGCTGTCCGACCATAAATTTTCAACACTGCAGGACATTGTCTTTTTTATGCACCGTGATCTATCCTTCATACATGCCAGAAAAGTGTCAAGGCCTTCTGGGAGTGAGAGGAAAACGTGCCGTGGCAGTGAGCGTTCAGCTGGCAAAGAGTGAAGCCCCATAGCCAGCACTCTGGGTAAGGAATGCCTTCTGGTTGTGTTGGTCGGCAGATCAGTCACACATCAAAAGACGTTGAAAGCTTATTCCACTATTTAAGTGATATGCAATAGGCTATTGCCATTGGGGAGATTTTAGTGCATGCAACTCTCTCCCTAACACCTGATTAGGTTAATGTTTATACTATTTTCTCCAATCAAATGTTTTACTTTTTACTTTATTTATGTGTTAATGATTTAAATGTATGTTCAGGGTTCCCAGATTTGTCACACTTTTCATAGATTTTAATTTAATTTTGGTATTCAGATTTTTGTCAACAACCCTCTTCAAATGGTTATTTATCCCAATAAATATGACACGACAGGTGTCTAAATCCACAGGAAACATGCATGATGAAATGTTTTTGTAGACTTTTGTCAAACGTATAAATGTAGCAGATATCAAACCTGTTTTAATTATTTTTCGGGTCTTGCGTACAAACTCTGACATTACAAATGACAAGAGTGCATCTGTATGATTTAAGTATTTGAAAATCAAATGAACACGTTTGAAGAATCTGACAGAAAATGAGGACCACACAAGTAGACAGATGGTCACAGCTATGCAATCAGCTTAACAACAGGACAACAAAAGAGCAGCCACGCCTTAGATAAAGGTGCTTAACCTCCAAGCATGCTAAGTGCCCCTCGCTCCATTACCACTTAATAGGCCTAATCAGTTTTGGCCCAGATTAGATTTTGAATCTATTGCCACCAAAGCACAGTGGCATATTAAATTAGGGACTTCATTAGACTGAGCAGGGTCAGTTGTTTAGTTAGAAGCAACAATGGAATAATGGATATAATCAGCAGTGGAGAATACACTGGAGTGGGTGTGAATGGTAGGAAAATCTGTTTTGGGACATACATCTTATTATTAAACTGAAAATGTTTTTTTTTGTAATTATTTAATTTTAATTGAAAAAAAAACCTACAAATTTCCTAATTTATGATTACACATTTCTGGAATTACAGAGAATTTTAAAGACATTAAAAGCAGGAAGAAAGAGTTTAGTTTAAAGTCTTCCAGAGTACACGCATTTAGACATACATACAACAAAATACTAGTTGCATTATTGCTATTACAGAATTCTGTGTTAAATGTGTTTCTGCTCTTTTATTCCTACCAATAAGTTTTGGTTATTAGTCACAATATTAAATGTAGTGCTGCATTTTTTCAGATTCATAATCACAGCCAAGGACAAAGATAATTACTTATCCTTCAGTTACTAACAGTACTAATAACGACTTTCTGGTCAAAATGAGAAATTAAGTCTGAATCCTCTTTCCATTTAAAAATGCGTGTGAAAAAAGATGTTGGTGTTGCCCGGAAAAAACAGTTATTACAATCCGTTGACTGAACAAGCACTTTTATACACATCACATTTGCACTTTGCTAATAAAAACCATCAGAGCAAGCACATGTACAGGTCAATTGCGGAAACATATTACAACCATTTCAGAGGCTTCGGAGAGAAAAACATAACACAAAAGAGCAGATAGATAATCAGACAGCCAAGCACTACTGACACGGCTGAGCAGTGCATGAATGTTTTCTTGACAAATAAAAACACAGCGCCGGTGAAATTCACTGCAAAGACCAATTTCAGGCCTCTTGCACCAGTTTGACGAATCAATACCAGGCAGTGGAGCAGGTTGGGGCTGGGATCAATATCTGATGATACAATCATATCTTACTTCTTGACACTGTCTCAGCACGCCTCGCTGGGGAGGAGGAGCTGTGGGCGATTAAATGAAAACAAGCAAGAAAATAATGGTTTGATCATACTTATGACATTTATTTTAAAAAATTCAATAACTGTAACTTTATCTTACTCGAGGATTTAGAGGCCGAAAGTGTAGATATGTTTTTAGATATAAATTTAGACTTTCTACAATGCTTACTCCTGCATGAATTGAACAATTTCGCACTTTCATTCAAATAGAGAATATCTCATTTCAATGAAACTAAGAGACAAAGAAAGGAGAGGAAATTGGTTGCATCTGTGCCTGTTAACTTTGTCTGGATGTCAAATGTTATCCTTAATGAGAAAAAGATCTGACTTCCACCATCAAATATATACTGTATTTTCATATTTATACTCCATGCATGCTTGTTACTTGTTGTCTTTTTAAAAAAAAAAAACATTTGGATGAAAATGCTACACGAAACTTTCTTGGAAAAGCCAGTCACTATTTCTCTGCAGCCATGCATGTTACTTCGTCTCATCTTATTCCCAGCATAAAGAAAACACAGCATTGCCTCACAGACAGCCTCAGTCGTAACTGATGATAGATTAATGAAAAGGGTTCAATCTCGGCCCGCTGGATGGTTTTGCACATGCAGCAAAAAGCACACAGTGATGTCAGGGTGGTTTCAATGAGCTGGTGCTCATACAAACACGCGTTCCATCATATATGGATACTCACAGATGAGACGCGAGGACCCAGGAGTGGCCAGAGTCACTTTTTCATATTTGTAATATGATATTGGATAATAACTGGAAACATAGTAGAGCAACATGAACTGAACACAGATGCATTTCACTCACACCTGCCCTGCCGATGATTGCTCATATGCTATAATGAGCATACATGGGGCTAGTTTCAATGGCATTCAGAGGGTTAACGGTGCTTATATGTGAAGCCTTGAAAACAATAAGCCTCCCATGTGACTTAACAGTATATCCTAGGATTTAAAACTTGGGCTCTTTAAAGTTGTATGTGAAAGCTCTTAAACCTCACCACACCCTAGAGAGGGAAGCTGCTTTCTTTATAGTCTTGCATTGACTTCCATGGACTCCCAATCTTGAGTCACCCTATCTGCGTTGCCATCGCCCTCCACCGTCCCCCTCCCATCTACCCCCACACCCACCAAAACAGAGTGCCTTAGCTTTTAATGGGCCAACAGGGGTTGGTTTACTTCAGTGGCACAACGTAGCTAATACAAACCAAATTATTGCTGGAAGAAAACAGCAGAAGGCAATTAAATCCCAGTAAGGCTGATCATTCCAGTCTTGATTAACAGGGTCAATGAGGGGAGTCTTCTTCTTTTTATGTCCACTGTGCTAATTTATCCCTTTTTAATTACAATGATGAAAAGTACGGAGGTTACACTCTCTTATCATTAGTCGGTGGCTGATTAAGAGCAGAAAGTTAATGAGCCTTCTATGTGTGTGTGCAGGTAAGCGAAAGAGTGTGCACACATGATGACGTCACTGACACATCCTTACACTGGCATGACAGCATCAACACATCACTGCCTCTACGTTTACATTAAAAGACAGTCGGAGAGTTTTGGCGGGGGGTGATACTGCACTGTAGGTGCCAACATGATGGCAATTTTAAATAAAAATAATCCCATTTTGTTCTAGTGGTGTCAGATGTTCTGGTCTGCAGACTGTGTATCTAATAGAGTAAGCATGCACGACTTATAGCGTGGTTCCATTGCTCTAATGCTGGCGTTTCTTCTGGCCAAGGCTCCGCATGGTTTTGATTATCACGTATCATTTAAACTCAGTCATTCTCCCTCCCAACATTTGCCAACATGCTTTCAATTCAGTCTGTTTGCCTGTCTGCTGAAGAATATCATCTGCCACAGCGATTTTACGATCAGTGATAATTCTGAAAAATGATGTCTCTATGCCGTCTTGTCGTATCACAAAGGCTGGAGGCAAAATCTCACAGCTGTGTAATCAACAGCTCTGATGCTGTTGATTTTACATCATTATAATGTCATTTAGGATAAAACCGTGACTCATCACATGGTGAATGCATAAGTAGAATATTAAGCACAGAATCTGCTTCTCCTCTCACCCCTCTTGAACTATTGACAGTCGCGCTGGAACACACACCAGAACAAATACACATATCAACAGAGGAGAGCTGAGCAGTGATCCAGTGTTTGTTGACCAAATGACTGTCACCCTTTTGCGTGTGAAGGGGAAGGAGGTGGGGGGAGCTTTGTGGCATTCTGCTATTTGTTACTTTACCGTTGTCAGTCAAGTCATAAGTGAGTCTTTGAGGCTAATCACAGCTAACTCCCCAGAACCTCACCAGCCCTCACCACAAGCCTCATACCACCTCTTCTCATTCCCACATTCCTACAACTCTCTTTCCTCACTACTCCCACATCCACCCTCCGCAGCCCCATCCGAGCCCACCCTCACCTTCTCAATCCACTCCTGGATCATTTCAATTTGCATCCCAACTGGCCCCGGGATTCCCTAGCCCTGTTAAAAGGCAGGCTATTTGTTGTGCTCCGCGGTTAATGCCGCGCAGAGCTTTAAATACCCATATCAAATCTTGGAGGCTCAACAGATTCAGTTTTGCAAACCTGTATCGAACAGAGGTTCAATCCGTCAGCTTAGAAGTGTACACTCCTTAAGTTGTGTGATAAGGTAAAACCAATCACTGGATTAGGCTCTCTCTCTCAGTGATGGTGTGTTTTTAGTGCACAGCGTTGCTTTGCTGAAACAGGATAAGCTGTTGGAGTAACATTATGTTGCTTGAGATTTCATTTTCAATTGGAATGTTCTATTAATGGTTTGTGAAGCCAGTGTATGATGCTGCTCTTGCAGTTGTGGATAATGCATTAGCATTGGCTGTGAAAAGCAGTTGGTGCCAGATACCATGAGTAATCTTCTCTCAAAACCACAAATTTGATTGTTTTTATCATGCAAATCCAGCCTACTACCCGATAAGATTGATTGAGGTCTTAAAGTAGGATTGCAGTGTTTATTCTCATACAGCTTTTTACAAACAAACCTCAGCCTTTAGATTCACAAGTATAATTTTGCACAGCATATGGTGAATTCATAACTCAAGAAAAGGAGAATCTTGAGAGTCTGATGCTTTTTGCGGTTACTCTGCTTTGTTCCATCTGGTTTTGGGGGAGATGTGGGAGGTTTTGGTACACAGCGAGCTTGAGTGAAAATTCATGGCAGGTACATAAATAATCACTCGGCTAAAATATAGGCTGCAACTTCTGTTTCTGGTCGGAGTGTTGCAAAACTGTCTTGGATGACATTTGAGAGGAACGCAGAGCCATCCGCAAACTGCAAAGTACAAACCAAACGTCTTCTCCCTTTCCCTCATATGAAGCTGGGTTTCCACTTTGTCCTGCCAACAAGCGTTCCCTGGAAGCTCCCCGTCTGACATTTTATGCTTGGTCGAACTCACACTTCAAGCCTTGAGGCATCGTTTGTGGACAACTTAGATCCAACTGTCATATTCTTTTTTCTGTTGGTTTTGCGTGAATGCAAAGAGATCAGTGTGGTGATTGGTGATGAAAACCCTTCGGGCACTTTTGACGACTCAAGTGAGAAGACTTGAGAGGCTGCGTATTTGAGTGTTCTGGGCTGTAGAGTGCCAGCTCCAAACAGCATTTGACCACCAATTTGCATGAAATTGCCATGACACTTTAGTATGTAATGCAAAAGAAGTGTACCTAAAGGAATACTTATTTTTATACACCGATTACTTTTGTATTAGCTTGACAGATACATGACTAACTTTATATTTAAGCAAATGCGGCTTCTCTTTGAACATACAGTAGAATGTATTTTAGCCAATTCAGCATGCTTATGTGTGAGTGTGAGTTTACTGTAACACAGACAGAGAAACTGTAACAGCCTTCTGCATCTAAGTCGTACTTAGGCATACTTCATTCAAAGAATGACATCATAAAATGTAACAGTTGGGCAAAGTGTGCTGTTATTTTATAGCGAAATAAAAGTAGTCATTTAGTTTAGCCGTAACTTGCTGGGACAAATTGCAATATATTTTAATCATTAACGTTAAGGGAAGTTATAAACTGATGACATATAGTATAGAATTTCATAAGGATGTTTTTTAAAATAATTTAATTGCGGGCAGCACACAAAAACTTTCATCTAATTATGTTTTGCACAATGTTGGCAGAGAAAATACATAATGTAATGAAAACATATTATTTGATGAAGTTCAAATTTTAAAAGCTCCCAGAGTTGTCACTGTGAATAAATGTTACGTAATTTTAATTTATTTTTGTTGCAGATTTGTTTTTTTTGTCTGAACATTATGATTGTGACACTCCTTTGCAGCATTTTCCTGTGATGTTAGTTAACAAGAGCTTACAGAAATAAATGCCTGCGACAAAAATGGTAAATGTTCATCTTTAAGTTCAGTTCTAGCTATTTTATAATGACAGCACTCTGTTTAAGACGAACTTGTCACAGCTTGAAGTTTTTCACCACCTCCTCTGTGTAGCAGCTGGTGGTCTAAGTCCTCCCTCTCTCTACTCTGTCCATCCACCACGTTGCCTCGGGTTAAATGGACACAAAACCTTAAAGGACATCCATTCCTGGCCATTAGCTGGTTGCTATGCTAATCCAGGGATTACAGAAAAATACATTTCCCCCACTTAGGGTTTCCCAGAATTCACAGACTAGTAGCAAACCAGCTCCCAGGCTTTCTATCTCCCACAGGCATGCATGAATCTTTAATGTGTCTGGAGTCAGAACAGGCCTGATGTCCAGTCATCACATGTGATCATGACAGTAATCTAGGTGTGTTGTACAAAGGATGTTGATTTTATAGATATCTTGTGTTGTAAATTTGTATAATACGCTTATTTTTTTTATTTGAAGTTATTTTAAAGAGTATCAAAAATGGGAGAAGTGTTGATTGAGTTAACTACTTTCAATAAAGACTTTTATTCCTACTTTTTACTATTTCCCTGTTCATAAAAGATCTTATTACTCTAAATACCTGGTATCTGATAGGTCATTGTTGAATTTTTTTAAAATTAAAAGTGATGTATTCTGTAATTCCCTTAAAAGTAATATCACTGGAAAAAATAGAGGTGAATTTAGCAGTACCAGGTGATTAAAGAAAGAAAGAAAATGCGAGAGATGAGAAAGTAGAGAAAACCGTAACATGTTACACAACACAACACAACACCTGTTACCTTTCTTTTATTTTATATCTTTGCAAGAGATCTTACTTATTACCACGGTAAGTCATAAATTATCAGACAGAGCAAAATACCAATTTTGCCCCTGGCACAAAGATGAAATACTAATTGCTCACATTTAAATACATGGTGTATTTTATGAAGTCATATGGCAGTAAAAAGGTTGGCTCATGAACACACACTGCACCTAATTATGGGATCAGTGGTATCACATATTGGTACCACTGACATTAATACTATAGTTTACCATAATTTATTTTATGTTACTTTAGATTATACTAAAGTTGCTAATTTAAAGCTGCAGCACTTGGCACATGAGAAATCATCAGGGAGCACAATAAAAGGGAAACTACCACTGTCTGATTGTTAGAGCTGGAGGCCTGTTATCATGTTTTTAACTATAATGCCACAATGGAACAGCCTGCACAAAAAAGAGCGCCGCACCCTTGAGCCACTCAAACACCTGGTGATGTCCGTCAAACAGTAGAAGAAGACAGGTTAATACTAAACCCAACAAGCGTGGCTCCAGGCTAAGGATGAGCTTCTGTACAGAGATAAGGTGTTTGGTTCAAGCTGAGTAGATGAGGCTCTGGAGTACGCTTTCTTAATTAACAGGAAGACTGGTGCCATTTCAGGCACCCTTGAAGCACAGATTCATATCTAATAATTAAGTTCTGTTTCAACAATTGATTAACATGAAATATTGTTGAGAATGGGTTTTTACACAGATAACATGATGTGATATAAGCAAGTGGACAGAGGCTTAATATTGATCCACTGACCTTACCACTGCCCAGTCCAGCTAAAAGCTAATGTTGACCTAGGACTGGTGATCTATGCGGACAGTGTTTCTGTCAGTGTAGCACAGGGGATGGGCATGTTAAAGCTAAACATTTGCTTTCGGGTTTGACCAGCAAAGAATAACTCTGAAAAAGCCAATAGAGGGCAAGCACAATGGATTTTGTAATGTTACCTGTCTAAGGTGTGACTGTGTTTTTAGACCCAAAATCTCCACTAAACACTAAAACACAATGTAACAAACGGACCGGGAACCGTTGTGTCATACGAACCCAGTGGAGATAAACGCAGGCTTTGCAGTTGTCTTAATCTCACGGTAACTACATTTTATGTCAACACAGAGGTCTTGTAGAGAGTTTTCTGAGTAGAAAAGATGGGGGGAAAAAACTGTATTTGAATTTGGAAAATACAACTGTATTTGACCAAAAAGGTTGTTTTAGAGCGTGTACACAATATTCTTGTCTTTCAACCTCAAATACAAGTTGCAGCTTGAAAAGTGATTTCAGTAACTTGCTGTTTTTGACACTTCTGCTGTAGCCAGCAGGCAAAATTATCAGGCAATATGAACGTTAACATGTGACTAATCATGCATATGGCCTCCAGAACTATGGAAGAGCTATGCATTCACCACCTATTTAATACCAACACTTTAATAATATCACTGATGTTGGCGGCATACATTTCCACCTTGACCTACAAATAGCACAAATGCTAATGTTTACAAAAACACACACACACTCACATCACCGACAGCTTGTCCAATAAGCGTCTTGATCCCTCCTGTGACGGGTACATATCAGGACCTTTCTCTTGAGTTTGATTTTTCATATATACATTTTTTAATAATATAATTTCTATTAGCAGCTTCTGAATCCCACCACTATGAAGGGATGCTACCATCACACACAGTACATTACTTGCAGTGAGATAAAAAGGACAAATAACAAGTTATGCAAAAAGATTATTAACAGTGGAACTGTTAGATTTCATTATCAAGTTGAATTGTCAGATCAATGTTGAGCCTGTTTCCCTGCAAACTAAGCTGTACTTCAATTTGATGCTGATCCCATTAAGATTAAATATGAGGAGGGGGTTCCACTGGGGAAAGAAGACCGGATCTGTGAGGAAAGTGCAGTATAATGATTACCAGCAACTATCTCAGAAGTTTAGAGTACATTTCTATGACTGACAGGATATTTGGCTCAGAAGAAGAAAATCTCATCTAACTGGTGCTTCAAACAGGTTAACATACATTTAAAATAGAGATAGGTCTGTTCAAATGTGGATCAAATACTGCAGTTAGCACAGGCCCAGGTGAGCCAACTGTCATTATGATGAGGTCACTGTGCGCTCTTCTTATGCTTGATGTCGACACAATCAAAATAACTCAATATATTTTAGGTGTGCGTGAGTGTGTGTGTACAATTGTGCAGTGTACATATACGCGCACGCATGTGGCTGCAACCGATTATGAACATACATGATCCCCTGGAGGAAGACAATAATATTGGCATTACACACCTCAAGATTCTAGTGGTTTTTTAATATATCTTAAATTATGTCAGGAAAAACACTGGAACATCACACAAAAGCCACAGTCAGTGTATAATGCTATCTCATAAAACTACAGATCTCTCCAACAATATTGACATAGGGAGCAGACAAACAAATGTCAGCCCCTATAACATATGAAATACTTAACGTAACCAATTTCCTCCTGTCAATCAACCTGGGAATAATGACAGATGGCTGAGAATCAATATACCACAATTGAATTTCTAGACTCCCAAACATGTCTCATTCTGCACCATTAAAGACCGTCAAATGTCATGGTGCCCTGATCTGCTGGTGGAGTCTAAAGATTTATTTTATTTCCACCACTGCAGTCTATTAGCAACAACGTTCCTTTTTACCACCGGGGGAAAAAGCAGGTCTAGACTTCTCTGCTTGTTTTGCTAGTGAGTGCCCAAGGACAATGTGCGTGTGTGTGTGTGTGTGTCCTATGTAATGAAAATGCAAGTGTTGCAGCTCCACGCCTAAGACACACATATGACTGACAGGGAATTTCATGTCTTCCATGAAATTTAGCCAGCTTATTCAATAATTTATAAAATTCGCTTGTCATTAAAAAAAGGGAACATTTATTATCCCATTTTAGAACAAAAACTCTTTTTTCCATTTACACAAGCACATTTACTGAATAAAGACCAATGTTGGCGACAGTTTTCCAAGATGTTTTTTATGGTGCATTACACATTGCTCCATTTTCTATTATCTTCTTTTAGTACTGAATGTTCCCATGACCTCTTCCTTGAATGATGCCTCTAGATTTTCTTTACTGTTAACCGCCACTGTAGCGGAAAATAACAGAGGGTGAGCATTGCGGTCTTTGTCTATCACCTCATTTACAATACGGTGCCCTCTGCCTCACATAATCAATTAAAAGACGGCAGGGCTGAAGAGGCACCCTACCAGTCACAGAAGTTTACATCAAAAGGCAGAGATGCTTTTGAAGACTTGCTTCATCCTTGAGAGTCTTCCCCGAGAATGCAAGGACAGATTTAGTCACTGATAGATGTGGTTCTGGCCTACTTCAAGGTCTCGTCTAAAACGTATCAGATTGCACCGCTGCATTGTAGTACAGTAATTCACTGTTGGGATTTCTGTGGAGCAGAAAACACTGGCCAGGAAAAGCCTGAAGTTTGGGGGAATACAGCCATTTGCTAAATTTGGTGGTAGATTATTTGCATTATTTATAATTACTTTATCATTTATTCAGAGCAAATATACATTTTTCCGCAGTTAATGTTAAGCTATATTAGAGTTTGACAACCACAGCACCCACATACAGACAGGCAATATGGATAAATAACATGGCTTATATAAACAAGCAATGTGTGCACTTTTAGTAAGGCTGAAAACTAAAACTGCGACCTTGAAAGAGTTAGTATCATCTTCAGCCCACATTGGCTCTGTCACCGTCATCTTTATCCACGTCTAGGTGAGCTACTGCCAACATCCAGGAACAGACTGAAGTCGGCTGATGGAAAGGAAGGGGCTGCCTCCAAATTAAGGGCCATTTTATGGTCGAACAGCTGTGTAGTATTGATTACTAGCCACTGTGAATGGGCCCGAACTGTTTTTTTTTTTTTATGAAGTGAGGAATTCTGGGTCTGAATGGCTGGCGCCAAATGGGAGTGACCACAGGACGGTCTAAGTGGCCCACTGGCTGTTGAGGAGATACTGGTGTGCCCTGTTCACATCCATGTGCCAACAGACGCCATTATTTGATATGCAGTCAGTAATAAAATGGTCTGTTCTGACTGCAACCAGATATATTGTTAATGGCTCTCTCTTTAAACGTCATCTCTATATGTGCTGAGAATTGTCACAGGAGTTTGTTAGAGTTCTTTATGCAGAGGAATTGATAACTCTGAAAAATGAAAGTGACTTGATACATTAATGTTGTAAATTATATAACCGGACAGCTGCAAGAGTAAAATTGAAAAATGATGATTTATGAGGACCCACACTGCAAAAGATATCCATATTCACAAGTCATTTTGTCTTAGTACTGGAAACTGATGGCAACATGTATTGTAGCTTTTTAAATGAATATGAGTGAGATAATGTAATCGTAGATATCTCAAAGTGAATATATATGTTTGATGAAGACAAACATACATGTCAATAAAGTACAATATGCATAGTTTCACCCTTAAAGACAGAGAAAGCCAGTACAAAAAGAAATGTTCCGAGTGATTACAACACCTGGCTCTTAATTTTGTACATTTGGTATGAGTTCTGGTAACGCAACAATATCAGTACAACAGAATCTGATCACAAGCTTGATCAGACAGGCTGTAAGCAAGCAGTGTAATGGAATAAATCTCCTTTGTTTGGATGTAAATGTTGCCCGAAACATTGATAATAATCCTTCATTACTAAACAAAACTATGTACATAAGAACAGCAAGTACAATAACGCTTAACCAGGAACTAACATGGTGGTTTGCTTTAAAACCTGTATGACTGGGATTATGTTAATTATCTGACTACTTTTTAGCAATGTTATTGTATTTCCATATCTCAGAAAATTAAGTGAGTAGAATATTATTCTTACTGACAAGAATTATTACCAAAACTACTAAAATGGCACCCTGGTTATATATAACCAGTGTTTCCTTTACTTTAAAAAGAAGTTTAAAGGATCTTTTCAGACTAAATTAATGGATGGCTGTAGAGTAAATGGATATTTTTTGCAGTGCAAGCAGTGGATGATGTTGGTTGAACTCAGAGACCCTCATGATCATCGGAACAGGTGGCTAGAAACTGATTTTGGAAAGGAGACAACCAAAATTAAGAGCTTGGGAGCACAAGTGTTGTAGTAATCCAATCCATTTAGAACAGAAGATAATCATTGTTTTATAGGCGTGTATTAGGGTGCAAACATGTCCAGCATCCATTTATAAAGGTATGAGAAACTATGTATGAACAATAATAAATCAACCTCATCCCGCTGAGTGACTTTCAATGTGTACGTGTTTACTAGTGTTTACTGGTGGTGTGTGTGCACCAGTGTTGATGACACAATAGCGTGGCTGGTGTCTGGCTCAAGCAGAGTTATGCAGAAGTTGTTGGTTGTTTTGTTGATCCCTCTCTGTCAGTGTCACAAGAAGCATCATCAATCATCAGACACTGCGGGACCCTCCCCTGCTGGTCTCTGGCTCAAAAACTCTACAAGCCATGATCAGTATGGAAGGATTACTATACACAGTGCACATGATGTCAGACCTTTAAAAAAATAAAAACACTAACCGCAGCTCAGAGACAATATGTCATAATAGCTTATGGTCATTTGAGGGTGTCAGTAATGACAAAGAAAAGTTTTGTTTTTTTTAACCATGTGACTGTCTGTTTTTCAAATGCGCAATTTGGCAGCAGACATGAAAAGAAGAGAAAACTTTCATTGCATAGTTTTTTGTATATATAATTTTTTCATCCTTGATATTTGTTTATTGAAAAATAATAAATTAAATATTTCAATTTTGAATGATTTAAACATCTGTCTTACATTATGACACATTTTAAATGTATTTTGTGATAGATCAAATTCAAAAAACATGATTAGAAAAGAGTTGGGAAAAGTTGAACCGTTCAGACAATCTGGGCCGGTCATCCTCTCTGTATTGTACCAGGTGTGCTGTCAGCAATTGCCTCTGACATTTGTTATCTGTTAAGAACATCTGGTTTCACTATCCATGCTCAGAAAAAGAGAAAAAGAAAACCCATAGTTGGGGGTAGAGAGAGGTCGAGGGGTAGAGTTTGATTTACCAATTTTGGTAGTTTTTTTCTCTTTTTTGGTACAGCTTATGTCATGTTATCGCTTTTACCACAGACTTCTGCCTCCAAAAAGCATTTTTTCACATCTATGTTTACAGAGAAACCACACCAGTGCATTGCTGTTAAAATGAATCGTCATATCAGCCGTGCCTGACAGGGAAGTACACGAGGAACAGAGCTGTCTTTGGTCTCTACCACTGTAGTGGAGGCTGTTGACAGAAGTAGAGACAGGCAAACATATGTTCCCTCCAAAATACAGGAGGGGAGGGGCTTCTTGTTTTCAAAGAGGCCATTATTGCCACCCCTCACTGTTGTTTGAGGAGGGGTTGTCTCACGGCCTCGCCTCGGTCCTGGTCCCAGCTGAAACTGTCACAGTCAACCGATTGAAAACATCTTTCAGGTGCACACACACACACACGTTCGCACAGCTATGCAAAGGACACACACACACACACACACACACACACACACACACACACACACACACACACACACACACACACACACACACACACACACACACTTAAAAATCAGCGGATTACATACAGATGTAATTTACTAAAGGAAAAATAAAATAAAACATTATAATTTTGGTTTGTCTTAAACAATAGACTGAGCAGTAGAATACAAAATAATAAAAAACATAATTAAATCTGAGTTGTAGTATCTAATCAACTATTCTGTGGTAAAAAAAGAAAAACAAAACAAAACAAATGAAAGGTATTCTGCAAAAATTCTATGTAATCTGCAAAAGTTATCCCCAGATACTGACCCGCCCCTCCAAAGCTGCTCCACACATTGCACACAGCAGTGATGTTACACACATGCACACACAGAGGGGCCTGTTACCACAAAATGACAAACTAAATATTTGGGGATGGTGATATCATTCTGCTAGGCCTCATTACCATAGTTTGAGGCACAAATGTAGTTTCAAAGACTCCAAATCCCACCTCATTTGATCGGCCAATATGCAGAGTCTGTCCTCCAACTGCCACAGCCATGCCAAAGCAATTTGTTTCATATATTGCTTTTGGAAGCCAATATGTTTTAATTAAGGAAATACATCAGCGAAAACAACACCATAAATAATCGTCTTTCCCCACCCATGACAAAGGAATTTCGTCAGATCTTTCTTGCTTTCTCAGTCAATGCACACATACTTCATTGACTAAACCAATGTAATCCTTGAAGAAGCAAAATATAGTTTTTCATAGTCTTAACAAGCTATGTTACATTATATTCAGTGTTTAAGTTCTGTTATAAAATAAAACTGAATCCAATATAGCATTTCATGGGTAAAAAAAACTTTAATACTGCACTAATCTATATTTTTATATGTCAATAGTTTAAATTAGTATGTGAAATGTGAGAGGTGTCACTCTTAGTGATGATTTGGTGCTATATAAATAAAACTGACTTGATTTGACAACTCTGCGGTTCCCTTCACTTCAACAAAGCATTAAGTGCTTTCAACTCATTGTTTTGGTTTTCCAGTCAGGGACTTTACTGTCCTGGTTCACTCTCATCGCTCTCGACAACTTTGTTTCCAGCCACAGCAGTGTGCGGTTTTTAACAAAAAAAAAAGCTCAGATAAAACTGATTTTATGCTTGAGAGACAACAGAAGTGACTCACTTATGAGCACATTGGAACATTTAGGTGCTAAACTGTCAGAAACACACCTTTAAATAAATGTTAATGTTGCTCTGTATCTGCTGGATGTGTAAATAGTCAACTGTTTGATGAAATGTTTGCCATATCAACTTTATAAGGTAACAAAAATAGTAATAATAATAATAATGTTGTGTTTACAGCTTGTTTTGCTGCTCCTAAGCTAAAAACAACTAAAGCTGCTTTAAATTCAATCACCAGCCAACAGTTTTGCTTTGGAAGACTTTGAATTAAATTTTGCGTCCTGCTGCATCACTCTAACAGAGAATCAAAGCTTTATATTTCTAACAAATCCTGACATTTCCTTCAACATAATTTAAAATTTATTTGGCAATTTTTAATTTTAATTTTTGGCAAACACCTTTAAATACATGTTTCAAACTATCAGATGTTAACTAAAATGAAAAATATAAATTTTACAATTAGGTAAAATCATGACATGTACACATAAATCTGCATTATCATGAAAGTCTATTCACACAACAGATTATGTGTTGTTGTTTGAATGGCTCATTAATAATTTGACCCATCATTGCCTGTGATCCTACAGATTAAGTCATTTTGCAATGTATTTGTTTATGGATTATATGATGCCATCTTTTCGAGGTCAGTTTTGCATGCTGTGGAGCAGTGGCCATAAGATAGGTGCATCACTTTAACATGTCAGTATAACTTTTAAATACTATTTGCTATACATGTCATGATATTTAAAAAAGGTCATTAAAACAGACGCATTATACATGTTTCCTAAGAGGACACACATTATCAAATGAGCAGTTTTTCCCCTCACAAGAGCTGCAAGTTAGGTGGTAAAAATATAATTAGATTTGAGAAGACTGTCTTGTTATTAATTGGACACCGTGCTTAAGGCAGAACTTTCCACAATTAATATCCTACAGTACAGATCACTGACATACAACTACAGAACCAGAAGTTTACATACATGTTTGAAGAGGTTTGCACTGTAAACATACACCTGGACTCTCTTACAGAAAACTTTTGCAGGGTTCCTAATTTAATTTCAGATATTAATGCTACTTTGTTAATATACTGTAAATAATTTTCTTTCGCTACAGTTCACCACCTAACTTTTAACATGTTTGGAGATCTACAGAGTTGGGACAGACTTTGTTTCCCCTCTAGACAACTAGGCCTCCACATTTCCATACATACAGCGCCATTTCATCATGGATTCATTTTGAAAGCTAAAACAACCTTTTTTTTCTGGTTATGAGTCAGCTCGGGTAAATGGATTTTCCATCTTACTCTTCATAAAGAGGGAGTATCTTTTCCTCCACTCCCTGTGATGTCAAAGTACAGTCAGTCAGACAGAGTGAGAGCTCTGTTGGCACCCATCGAATAGACAGTGTCGCCCCAAACCCAAAGGGATTACATGTGTGTGTCCTCTTTGTTCAGAGACATCCAGCGGCATCTGGCAATAGTCAGTCCCCTTGTGCTCCTTTATGGAGACAAGTGTGTTGTGTGATCAGGTTTCTCAAGCTTTATTTATTAAATTAAGCAATGCATCACTGAGATTTGTCCTAGGTTTTTTTTTTCTTTTTTACTGGGGGGGGGGAATGTACAGCTGGGAGGATACAAGGCCTTTCATATTTAAGACAGTTAAAATGGAGGGAAAAAGAGATAGAGAGGGTGAGAAGCGCAGTGAAAGAGAGAGCTGGAAGAGAGGGAGGTGGAGGAAAAAGGGAGAGAATAATAGAGGGTAAAGAGGGAAAAGATGGAAAGAAGCAAAGACAGGAAAAGGGAGGGGAACAGAGGCCCTCCTGCACTTCTTTTCCTCCCTCAGTATCATCTCAGAGGCAGAAAACAACCTTCTGCCAGGTCATTTCTCATCATTTGTTCTATTTCTGCTGATCCTACTTTATTTTAATTTAAAATAACTCACCACCTTTCCTATGGTAGAGCATGAATTTCCAAATGCAGACAAATTAGACTTACAGTATATAAGTGTCTTGCTCTGTATTAAATAAACTTGATAACAAATTGAAATAATTCAGAAAATATTAATTTCATTAAAGTTATGCCTCGGAGATCACACTCTGGAGTTTCCTGTACAGTCCTACAACACTGAATCTTATAATTTATTCAATTCTGTTATTCTTGAAACAATTTGTTTTTAACAATCTTCTTGTGTCAAAATGTCAAAATTATTGAACCATAATTTATTCACGTTGTTGATCACCAATACAAAAATAAAATGGGGATGCCATCTAGCAAATGTCTTGTATATGACACCTATATGACCTGACTTTCTTAGCTGGTGGAACCAGGTTAGGAGGTGGTTGGATAGTTAGTTATAAAGCAAAATATGGCAAAATGTTGGAAAAGCAGCAGGAGAGCACTGTTCAAGACCACTACCCAATAAATAGGACATTTTTACCTGATATTTGTATCACATCAGGCATTTTACTGCTGTTAAACGAGACACTTTTACCTGAACACATTTTAACTCAAACCATGATCTTTTCCTAATCCTGACCAAGTGTAATATGATACAGTCCTATATCAATGGGTTGATATGCACCTACTGGTAGGTGTAGCAGGCCCTTTCTAACCCATAGGCCCATCTATGACGACTGATAATGCCCATTGAATCGAGTGATAATAGCCGAACTGGGTGGTTGAATGTTGCGGTTTTTCCTAATGTTTTACACTGAAAAGGTTTATAGAGCCACCAGGGACCTAAGATACTTTATGCAATAGTGTTACTATTGACTGATAACATTATAATGTTGCGTTTCTGTTTGATATTTTATTTCAATACACATTTGTACAATCAGCATTATGCATGGAACAGGTCACCAACAAGCTGAGGTATGTATGAATGGAAAGAACATTTTCAGCATGGTTGGAGTTATATTGTTATAGATTGTTAGACTAAATATAATTGAGCTAAGCTTCCATCCTGATTAGTAAAAAAAAGATTACCATTTTAAGAAAATGTGTTTCATCACAACCACAGAAGATATTAGCCACTGGTTAAAAGTTTTATTATAAAGTGGGTAAATCAGATTGACTGGGAGGAAAGGAGTCGTCTGTGCATGTATGAAAAAACATTCATGCTGGAATTCTCATTTTCAATTAAAACCCAGTAATGCATCACGACAACACTACCCCACATGCTTCATTCACCTCTCATTTCACAGAATGCTTCAGTATGGCTCGGTTATAGCAAAAATGTGATGATACAACACTTGTTGTATGTCATGTAGCTGCAATCTGCAAATAATAACAAATAAACTGTGAAATGTCAAAAGGTACCTACATAAATACACATCAGTACCAATCAAGTACCAATCAATGCCTAGTGCCAGCAAAGAACACTGCAGCGTCCGACTGGTCACTGTCTACTCCGTCTTTGACACGTCCAGCAAAATGAACACTGTTGACATTAATTTAGAGGGGACATGAACATATTTCTCTGTTCACACATCATTTCAAATTAAATATGACTTGTTAACCGTATGTCAGATATTTTACACATGTACACACAAAATGTAGAGTTACTTTACAAATTTAACAACCAGGCAGAATCCAATTTAGGAAACTTTTAATGATGTTTGCAGATACGGAAACGTAATGTAACTGACTCAGTGGAGCAAATGGAGAGAATATTGAAACTATGTACATTAATCATATAGTCTTAAGTTGTCACTGTGTTGTATTATTAATTCACATGTATGGGTCCTGTTTGTTCTTAATTACACATGTATTTGTTTGTCAATGAGGTTCCAATTCTATACTCGTCATATGTCTTCAAACAAATTGTTGAATAATTTTATTAAATTAAGTCAGAGCCCACCGGCGGCTGATGCGGTGGCTGTGTAGCTGGCGGAGCATCATCCCATTAGTTTGACTTTATTCTTATTCCCATCAGGTCTTTTGACTGCGAATGAGTTTGGGAGGGAGGCCAAGGGGTCATTGGTGACTAATTTTCTGAGCACTCACAGATTGTCTAAGTAATGGAGCACTTATTGCTTTCGCTCCCCATCACAGCAAACAAGCCCCCAAAAATCCATACAAATTCCCACACGTAAGGTAGTGCCTGGGGAAAGGAGAAGTGGCCCATCTTTAAGATATAGCGAGCAGCGTGGAATAGGCCTAATGTGCAATTTAAAATCAATATCTTTAAAAAAAAATGTCTATCCTACCTATGACTGCATCATCTAAATATCAATAGGGCCTCTCGGTGCTTCAGAGAGAGCTGGTTGCGAGGAGAGACAGATCCGAGGTGCTTTGACCAAGGATTTCACACCGTCTATCCAGAGGAATCGGGTTCTCGCTGCCTCTCTTTCAATTTTAATACGGTGCCATACTTGGCGCATGGGGTTTAATAAAGTAGCACAATGTCTGTCAAGCCAGGTGTAGCTTCAATCCTTTCATATTCTAAGTAAATCCCAAAGAAAGGTGTTGAGGATACCAGCAGAAGAAGACAGGCAGGAAGAGCGGGAGCCGGAGGGGGGTGTGCATGTTTTTTCCCTCTCATCTGCTCAAGGTACTATATTCTCTTTTTTCCACTTGCAATACTGTGGATTTCAAACTAGTGTCATTTCAAACAATGTCGCTTCTGTGCATTTCATGCTGGAATTTACTGGATTTTCTCGAAGATGACCTGTGACACTGTTTCTCTTACAAACCCATGTTTTAACAAGGAAATCATCCATGTCTTTTCTAAAAGAATCAATCCTCATCGACTGGTGTTAGATAAAGTAAAATACTGATGATTAAATTCCATGCAAAACAAAATGCAAAAAGTTTATCTTGTCACCACAAATTATTTACATCCATTCTTTTTTATATTTAGGCCTTTAACTTTAAGGGCAAAAATATATAAGATCATCTATCAAAGAAAGATAACTTTAAATTTAGCAACATTTCCCCCATTTAAATGATTATATCTGGCCCAGTGGATATTTTTATTTTCATTTCAAATTCATCCAGTAAGGACTTGGAATATGTGCTATTTCAAAAAGGTAATTAATGTCTATCTTTGCCATGTCTAGTGTTTGCTCATCTCTTCCCATCTGGATTCCATTATAGACAGGATTCCTCCGATAAGGCCTTCAGGAGTGGAGAGAGAGACAGGGAGGCGGTGGAGACTCTACCTCACAGCATACTGATGCACGATGGGATGGAAGGCAGGAAACATGTCTTCATTTCATTAAAGTCATTCTACACTAAACCCGAGAGGTAATTTCTATACAAAAGTATTGCATTTGTAATTACTAATGAATTAGACACATTAACACCGCTGGCATGGAGTCATCTGAAAAAAAAATAAATAAAAAGAAAAATAATCTTGCAAAAAAAAAAAAAAAAAAAAAAGATCACAGGCAGGAAGTTATTAAGTCTCTATTTAAGAGTATTTACCTCTTGAATCACAAGCTCCTGCACTTATGGTATTATCCTATTTGGTGACTTGAGTTACAATCATTAATTTTTGGTCAACATCTGTGATATTTACTGCACTCTATTACCAGTGTGCCCAGTTCTGTTACCTGTTTTTGCTAAGGTGTTGACAGTACAGCAAATGTTAAAAAAAACATTGGTTGGTGATAGAGACTAATAAAAACTGACATTTAAAGGAAATCTTTAACATTTTAACACTTCTCAGTGTTAACACTTTAACTCTTATCTTAAAGAGCTGTACAAAAAACATATTAATCTCCTACATGATATTACTCTTCTGTATCAGACACGGCGCTCTCTTTAATAGACTGCTTCAGCCAAGGCTGGAAGGAGCTGTAATGGTGACCCCTAGATGACCCCTGGCTGCGCTGGCCTGGGGGGGGGGCTTTGACCGACCATACAGGCTGCTACTACGACAGCAAAAAATGGATTGGTGCTCTGGTTAAACAGGGAATTTAAGTGCATTATTGACACCAGACATCGTGTCTTTAAAGCACAGGGTAAGAATTAGTTTCATAATATTTGAAATTAGTCTCATGTGTTGGTTTAGGTCTATTAGATCCATCTGCAGGGGTGTCTTAGTTAGCCATCTGAAAAACATATTTGCATCCAGTTTTACATTTATTTTTTTTCTTTATCAGTTTGTCTAAAGTAACAACATATACATTGTTTATGCATTATTGTACATGTTTTCTGTCATTTAAATCATCTAAAAAAAAAACCCCTCACATAATAGAATATACACTGTGTGCTCTGCTCCTCTTAGCGTGACAATGTTTGGCCCCTGGCCACCGACATGTTTTATTTAATAATGTGGGAATTTTCTACTGTTTTGCTTTCATTACAGTCTAGGAGGCTAAAGCTGAAAACAGAAACAGAAAGCCAGTTGCTTTAAAGCCTGAACTTTACCGCCCAACAACTGTCAAATGCAATATGAGCATCTGGATTCAAAAGGGAGGGTTTTTTAACAGGATGTCTGCTTAATGCGGCGGTATTCTTCCCCTACCTCCCCCCTTTTCTAAAAGTGTGTGCTCTCTTTCTTGTATTTCTCAGTATGCTGAAAGTCTACAACTTTAACGGTGACCACCCATTGCATACTAGGACCATGCTAGCTCTGGGGTCCAGAGATTTAGGCCGCAAAGGAACTAAAGCCAAAAGCCGCAGGGGAGTATTTCCGAGGCTGGGATGAAAAGTGCGGCTCAGGCTTGGGAGTCACAGGGACACGGGGGAATAGGGAAAGGAGGGAGGGAAGGGCAAGGAGGAGAAATTTATTTCAGTTCTCTTGCTCCTGGGCCAGTCCGCAGGCCCATGTATCAAAAAAGACCACCACGTTCGAGATGAGCCAGTAGGCCGATTCATGGCAGAATGTTCAACACAGGAGACCTGTATAATCTTTGGCAGATTTGGTGAAATGGCAAATGTAAAGACCACTTTAAAGGGAGATACATATTTGTCCTTACAAATAACTCAGAGTGCAGCAATTACACTTTGATTTGTTGCCAAAACAGCTGAATACTAAAAAACTTGAATAACTGGATATTATAAGGACATCCCAATTTGTTAGGATTTTGGTATATAATTAACCACTGATTGTCTTATAAAAGATGTGTGACCAGATGTGATTTGATAGATTTCTTTTAATCTAAGTATGTGGTATCATCTAAATTAAAAAAAAAAAATCCAAAAAGGTAAAGAGGCCAAAAGGTGTTTCAACTGAATAATATTATAGAGCCATATCAGAAATTTTCATGTTTCCCCCAGAATTTTATACTCTAGTGTGGTATTGTTATGCTTGATTAATTCCAGAAATCTGCAATAAAATTCAAATAAAACACATGATCCATAAAATCCCATTTTTTGTCTTATTGACAAAAATACCAATTGGTGCTGACGTTATTGCAAAAGCCTAATTTCATGCCTGACAAATTTACATTAAAGTATGACCCAGCGTGCAGTGAAGCAACACCACACGGAGACAGCTACTGGCATGGCATGCATTCTGGGAGGGGCCGGTCCCAGCAATACTGCTGTCTTTGCTTCAGTGACGAAAAAGATCAACATTTGTCTCACGGTAGCGGATCACTGAGAAATTGAGTGCATTTCATCTGGGAGTCAGATTTCATCTTCATCTTTCTTCTTCTTGCTCAAAGGCTGGATCCCGAAGCAGATGTGCCTCCGAGGCACGGGGCATCAGGTTGAAGGGTGCAGGCCCGGGCTGAGAGTTGGTGTTAGGGTTAAATTTAGAGGGCGGAGGTTACATGAAGGTCAGGGTTATGGCTGGGTTGAGGTCATGGTGAGGTCAAAGTATCCATCCCCCTTTAGGCAGCATTTCAGTGGACACGGTTTACCTCAGTGTCCAGTTAGAGAGATGTCATCTAACATGCTGCAGCTATAAGGACGTTGCTGCACTGTCTTTGTGAAACATGAACAATATTCAGCTGTGTATTTAAAATTTATAGATTTTTACTGTATACCTTTATCACTTAAAATTGTAATTTTTTTAACATGCATAGTATTATTTTTATTATTTCTGTTAATACAGGACTGCTGGTGTGTTTGAGGCAGTCTTTCAATAATATTAGAAAACTTCTTGCTGGTTTATAGCTTAAGAATGACTTCTTTACCCCCTGATATGATTTATTAGAAATGCCAAGAGAAATATTATTGATGTTTCTATGGTATCTTGCACCAGTTGTTGCTGATGTCACCACTGGCTTTCACCACCATCCCTGATGCTCGCCTGTTCTCAGAGGCTGCAGCATGCTGGGAAACCTTACACCATCTAGAGAGGGACATGGGATGAGCCCGTGCACATGAGTCATGCTGGGGGGCACAGACAGTGCGTCATATCAGACAGCTTCCCTGCCATGTCCCCCTACCCAAAACCAAAATTATACTTCCCAGAGATGAGGCAAAGACGGCTAAAACTAGCGCAGTCAGACTGAGAAACAGTCCAAAACGCTGTTGGTCATGTGAGAATGGTTCAACACTGTGACAGTAAGTTGTGTTTATAATGTTTCACTTGTGTCTGTGCCAGACAAATCCATTTAGTGATTTCCTGAGTGGGGAGAACAATAACATTATGTGACAAATTACTTCATTTTCAGTGGCATTTGAGATATAAAATAAGATAACATAAATTTACTGATATGATGAGAGTAACAATAGAAGGAAGCTAATGTTTACTGAATTGTAAAGTGGTTTGTAAAAGGTTAAGGAACTGTCTCAGGCTGCGGTATTCAAGGATGTAAAGAAACAGGATGAAAATATTCCTCCAATTCATTATCTCCTTTTCATACCATCTCTCTATTGTATTAGGAAATCCAACCAGGGGCGTTCTCAGGCTTTGGGAGGCTTAAGATCTCATAAAATGAACTGTCACCTGCTTAGTTATTGGGTGCTTACAAATAACCAAGATGCATAACTTGAGAAAGTACCAGTCGTCTAAACCCTTTCCAGCAGGAAAAAAATAAGCTCCTTTCAATGCATTATTAATATTTTGCCTAAACTCAGTCTGGACCGAACAGCGAACTGGATTAGCCAAAGGAATTTAATATAAAATTCATGCCTTCTCTCTTTTTCTCTCTCTCACAGATATATTCAGTCTGTTGTTAGTTAGAAAGCCACGACATTCCTCTGTGCACTGACAGACTCAACATATGACAGCAAGGGTGGGAGCAGAAAGTGTGTGGCCCCTCTGACTGCCATGTGTTGTCATTTAAAATTATATTTTCTGAAGTTAATGACTTACACAGGCTTATAGGTATAAATGGACAGTCTGTGGTGTTAATTTCATTGGCTGAGTGGGTCCTATAAAAAGGTCATTATGCCTGGTTTGTGTTTAACTCGTGTTTAATTCCAGGCAGCGAGAGGAGAGAAGCTGTATTGATTAAATGACAGCTTAACAACTAGTTGTTTAATAAATAGGTCTTGTGTATTGGACAAGAGAAGGAACAAGGAGCTAAACAAAAAAGATGGCTTGAAATAAGCATCTGAGCTGACAGTGTGGAAACGAAGGAGTGGTGAGGGACAAAATGGAGGCTGGGACACTTCAGATTGATGAAAACCTCCCTCCCCCTGCTTTGCTCTCTGACAAATTTATGTTAACAAGCAAATTAGCCACAGCGGGACTGCCGGGACCAATCAATAGCCACAATAAAAAAGTTGGTGCTGACCACGTAGTGTCTGCAATGTAAACTGCTCGGCCCTTGGTCCCCAAGGCCAGGCCAACAATAACCTACAACTGAGCGAGACACAAAAGGTATCGACACGGAGAGCGCTTCAATTTCCCCAGACAGCGGGGCCCTGTCACATCAAACTGGCTATTAGTCACAAATTCTGCCTGCCACCGATCCATCCCCCATTCTCTAGGGGGACCTTGTCAACTTGAAAGTTGTGCCGCTGGCAAAAGGACATCTGGTTCCACTGTAGTGTGTGTTGAATACAAGAGGCCAGGAGCTGCCTGCCTGATAAAGGAGAACAAACAGGGCCACTTTAGACATGTCAAGCCTTGTTAAAAAGGAACAAATGACAAAAGAAGGCAAGACATTCAGAACAAGAAGCTGTTTTTATGGCTCTCTGCTGAAAGAGCATGAGGCTACTGTACACAAAACAAAACTGACGGCAAAATGTTTATTTCATTCAAAACCATATCTTTCCAAACCAGGCCTAAATGTAAGATTTATTTGTAAGATTTAAATGTAAGATTGATTTCTCTTTTATATTTTTACTTTGTTAAAAACCTAATGTCGTCCAAATACATTCTGTATTACTTTGTGAATATCAAATATACATAAACACTACTTTATCTCATTCTGGAAGCTACTATATCTAATACCCTAATGTTTGCTTTTATTTTTCCTTGTGTGTATTAATCAGCCGATCACTGCGCTGACGGCCCTTGTCGTGCCTGCAGTCCTGAGCACGCCGCATGCATTACTTGTTACACGTCTGGCCCTCGTCAAAGTGTTCAATCTGACATGGCTGTCAGTGGCGTGCGTGTAGCCTTGTAAATTTCAATCAGCGTCTCACAGCGGGGTGCCAAGGTTCGACTTCATTTCCCTCCACACTGAACAGGTGGTAACAGACCGGTCATCACTCAGCGCTGTCTGAGTGATCTGTCGCCCGCCATTACTGCTCTATTAATTGCCCCTGGTGTTCATGACGACAGGCTCAGGCGCCCTGGTTAATGTTTAATGTGGCGATGCCTCAAATCAATGCGTGTTTAAGAAAGACACGCCATGCTGACCAAGGCTGCTGGGTTCTGCCAATGGATAGCTGGAAGGAGGAAATGTCTTATCTCTCTCACTGTGGAGTGGCAATTGGAGAAGGTGGGATGTATCATTTGGTTAATTGACTCAGACAAGGGGAGTAAATCTGAAGCCTTTCTACTGAGCTATTTAAACTATCATTAATGTTAATTGTAGGAGAAGGGGGGCAGATGGCTAGTCTGTGATTGACCTCTGAAATCCCTTTAAGATTGTAAAGAGACATCCCAAAAACAAATAAAATGTGTAAGCATCCTTCGAGCATAAACAGCAATGCCTTCATTTTTAATGTTGCAGAATAAGCAGAGAAAATCAACAACATAAACTCATAATGGAGGCTTATTTAATTAGATCCGATCATCCAACCAAACATGCACATGGCTGGATATTTTAAGGAGTTAAGGAGATTTATGATTCCATTGCATTTGCCTCTTGATCGAGGTGGTATCATCTGGTAATGGATCTGGAATACAGATGAGATCGGGCCATGAAAAAAAAAAGAAAAGAAAAAAGAAAAGAGATCAATTTTAGAGGCATGGGTTTGGCACATTTAATGAATTCATGCTCCTTCTCTCTATCTTTCTCTCACCTCCTCTCTGTAAGGATGAAAAAGATGAAAAGCAAAACCCTCACACAGTGACCGTTGGGAAGGTGCTCTGTGGGCAATCAATCACCAATCAGTCATTGAAAGTGCTTGTCCTGCCGCTGGAGGATGTTCTTCATTACTCACAGACTTTCAATGTGGTAACGGATGTGAGGGTGAAGGTGTGTAAGTGTGTGTGTTGGAATAATTATTCATGGCCTTCAGCTTTTACTTTTACCACTCCTAATGGAACAAGTTTAAACCTGCGATGTGGTTGTTAGTATTCGCCTTTGACCACAATATCATCAAATCTCTATTTTTGCCCCGTTCATACACTTACACACACATACACACATATCATCCTCATGAATTTGGAGTCCTCTGTGGACCCAGTGGGCTTTGGATGATCCCTGAGGTTGATATTAGCTCCCATGATAGGCATCAGAAAATAACCAAGCTCAGAATGTGTTTAGATTTATCAATCTTAACTTCTTTAAAAGCCACAATAAGTACACTGGACCTGCAGTTTTTAACAATGATGCTAAAATGTGTTTGTGATGTAATGTTGCTCTTCGAACACACCGGGAGTCATGTGAGATACTTTATGGAAAGTATATAAATTAAAACATGTGAAAAGTTAATCTTGTTTGGATGAAAATAATGAAAATACTTTTTATTAAAATTAAAAAATATTATATTTTAAAAAAATCCATGTAATCAAGTGGTTCCGCAAATCTTAATTAGAAGAAAATAAATAAAAAAGGTTGGTGTTTGATACAAAGTAAGAGTAACCATATGACAAATTCCCACTGCAACAGCAGCAGATAGAGAGGGGAGAAATATTCAGCCCTATCCCACTGCAGATATCCCACAACTTATTAGATGCGTTGCTGGAATACCCTATTAGGAATGAAGAAGGGAGGTAGAAGGGAAAGGGGGCTTTACTTTAAATTGAGGAAGTGCCAACGCACATTTATTGGCTCTAATGTGGTAGAGGCGACCCTAGTAACAATATCGGAGCTCCGTGGGCCGGTGCTGCCACAGTGAGAGAACATAATAACCTTTTTAAGGGTGCAGCGTGCTGCCGACTCCCAGAATAAAGACTTCACAGTCAGCGCTGGCAAGAAAATGGAGGGCCTCGCCCCAGATGAACATAATCTTTTGTTATTATGCTGTTAATACGTTTTCGTTTCACGCGCTGATCTCAAACAAACCCACCCCCAGCACCCCACAACCATCGCCTGGAAAAAAGGATTTAATTCTATGTTCATCTAACCTTGTGAACAGAGAACAAAAAATCTCAGTATATTAGAGAAACAGCAATATTTCTTTCTACATACATACACTAATTAAAAATGTACATGCTAACACTGACTCTATTTCTTAACTGCGTCATTTGTTATTACAGGTAACAAAAATAAATATATGTTTTGGGGTTGGGGTCGGGGCGGGGGGTGGGGGGTCCCTGTCAAGCTCGCCAGTCTACTAGATCAGCCATAACCCGAAGTCACTGTCATCTCCCACAATCCCTTTCAGCCAGGATGCTGACACCAAGTGGTTTGTGGTTTTGTGTCGCTTCTCTGTGTGGCAGCCAATCGACCAGGTCATTGATTAACAGATTGGAATTATTAACTGGGGGATCATCCATCCCACATCGCCCATGTCATTTCCATTACTGCATTTCCATTACACCTCATTTCAGAGACAAGGCACAGACAAGGAGATGGGCCGGGCAGAAAACCTCCTCCTCATTAGCATTCTAATTAAGAGGCCATCAGATAATGATCAATCAAAGCAATCAGCAGGCAGACAAGCAGCAGCATGCAGATGGAGAAGAGGTGCATCTCTGAGCACAGACATCCAAACACATGCATACATACACAATCACAAATAAATTGTTATTATTTATTTTTTCCACATGATTTGGAGGAAAAGAAAACACCTGGTGCGTCGTGACTTTGTTACTCTGTCGGTTTGATATACTGTATGCACAGTAGTGTACGTATATATTACAGAACTGAAATAAATATCACATGGAAAGACTTTACTACAGTATAACATGGACATGCCCTCACAAAAGCACAATATGAACCAAAATACTGTTTTTTTTTGTGAAAGGTATTTTAACAACAGGTACTAAACTGACTATTTTGCCACAGACACACGCAGTGTGATGGACCACCACCAACACAAGCAGTAGCGAATAAATAAACATAGACCCTGTTTGGCAATATGTCAGCGCTGTAGTGTTTTATGAACCAGTGTTTTATACCGCCATTCACATTAACTCCATAAAGCTGCACAGCCACCGCTCCCGACCCAACACCGGCCACTGCTGCTGCACAATTATGCAGAATCCTATTCTCTTTGATTTAGGAACTATCAGCAGGCCGAGCTGCTGGGCTGAGAGTCGAGGTGGGGAAAGGAGGCGTCATTGATTGAATTTTATGTCGTTGTTGTCAGAGATCTTAACATGCCAGAATTTATAACCCAGAGAATAATAATGTCATATAAAAACTGACAGAGCCAAATAACCCCCCCTCCCATCACCACTGGGGCTGCCCTGTCATGACCATTTTCCATTTCAAATCTATTCGCTTTCTCTCTCTCTCTCTCTTTTTTCTTTTTTTAGGAAAATGAAATATTTGTGTTTGAAGAATAAAAATCAATATGAATGTATAAACTATATATGTACACTTAATTATTTTGTGACAAATTTATATGTCTGACTTATTGATATAAGAAGCCAGACATTACAATTATATTTTATATATATTTGACAAATTAAATTAAAATAGAGGAGTAAATCAACTGTTTATTTAGCATTTATAAACAGTATATAAATGTTTAACACCTTTTTTTTTACAAACTATATTGTTCCTATAAATAAATATATGGAAAAAAAAATTGTGTTAATGTCAAATTTAACTTCTAAAGTGAAAACATATTTTATATTGTTACTAGTGTGTTTCACTATATTTTCACACAACTACATTATAGTTTGTTATAAACAGTATTATCTGTTTATATACTATTTATAAATGCTAGATAGGGGGACGTATAATCAAGTGTTCACAAATTAATTTATTTTGCATTCAACAATGTGTCTTTGATTTCTGCTTCCAAAGATCTCAACACTGTAGAATACTTTATTTATTTAGTTATATATCATTTATTTAGAAAAACATTTTGAGCCCATATTAAATCCTACACAGCTGGCCATAATGGCCATTTGAACAGGTGACTATGTGTTTTCTTAAATAAAAGTAAGTGAAATAATACATGTAAAAAAAAAAAAATCATGTTTATTCAGAAAGCTGTAGGAGGAACACAAAGCTTGCTCATATGATCTCTACTATGTAAGTGACGAGTGCAAAGCTAGAATGACAGACTATACAAAAGCCACATTTATTAGAAATACACCAGGCTGAAATATACACGAATTTTCCTTTTCCTATTAATTGTCATATATAATGTGACCGGTGCTGAAACTATGCAATTAGCCAACACTCTCATACAAAACCAGAAACAGTTACTTCTGTTGTAAAACTGAAAAGAAACCCAGAGTCTCGTGTAACTGGCGTTATAATCTAACCTGAGTGGCTTCACCAGGTTGAATGAGTTCTGGGTCCCGGTGACCAGCGATCTCTAACTCTCTGCTGCCGCAGGTATCACTCAAAAACCTTTACATCAAACACGCAGCCCTATCCAGACGTCATGTTAGTGCAGCATAATTACAATCCCAGTCTCTTTAAAAAAAAAAAAAGAAAAAAAAAAAAAGACAACATTGACTGGGCCAAATTATTGAATTTTCATCGCCTGCCTTAGGCCATGTCGGGACTGTTCAATTTTAGCCTGAGGAGGACACGCCATTAAAGGAGATGAGTCGAGAAAGTGTCTCCTTCTGATTGCCCCAAGAAGCCATTACCACCCAACAGCAGCAGGACGGCACCGGTGGAGAGTGGACACATGCCCCGACACACACACACAAACACACAGGCATGTATTCACAAATGCATGCACACATACACCACTGCAAATCCACATATCCCCCTCCACCCCCCCACCCCAACCCATGCAGGAAGCAGACGCAATTTACATGAGTTGAAGGGAGGTGACAGGTAGCAATCAGCCTGGGGAATAGGGTTAGAGGCTGACGCCTGGTTACGTATTACCGCCTGCCAACCAAAACCTACAGATTGCTTATACCAGGCCACGACCTCCGACCCTGCCACATATCAACCAATTGCCCTTTAGTATAATTATGTGGAATAATCTTTTAGGGTTTGATTCGAGGGAGATAGGCAGGGAGGGCCACTTCTAATTTATTTTTTTAGGGGGTGGGGCTTGTTAATAAATACTTTTTTGGTGCAGGGCACGTCTGGCAGATATAAGTGAAATACCCTTAATACTGGAGGTCAGATTTATCTATTTGCCTGTGTGTCTGTCAGTCGCTCCACACTGGATCGGCTGTAGGTGAAGACCGTCAGGAATGTCATTATCCTGTGATGATGTTTTATTGATAGCATCATTGGAAGTGGCCCTCTTGGATCTGTCAAAATATCATTGCATTGTTTAGATTGCATTAAAATTTAATGAAGTGCAATCCCATCCATGCAGTGCTGCTAACAACCTAGTGTTCAGTCCAGTCAAGAGATGACACATTCATTTTCTGCTATTTTATTTTTCCAAGACACGTCTCATGCTGCTCCCTACGCTCACAATACGAACAATTATATTTTTGAAAATGTGCTGCAGGTCCTGGAGGATTACAGGGAAGTACTAGTGAATCTGAAATTGTCACATGATTAATCATTACATAGTTTCAAAAACACTTTTGATGGTCGGTTCATCATTTTAGAAAAACTTTTTAGTTTCAGTATTTGTTGCTTTTCTCAAATGTATATAACTATTAATGAAATATCTTTGGGTTTTCGACTCTTGCACAGACAAACCAAGAGAGATATGAAGTTATTTTCCTAATAATTAAATTTTATAGACATAACTAGTGAAGTCCGTTATATTAATATAGCCCAAATTCAGGTATTAAAATGCAATGGCAAAAACAGATCTAAAAGTCTCCATGGGCCACTCCAAAAAGGAAAAAGGAACAGCAAAACAGACCTGTTGCTATCAATATTTAGTACAGATAAACATACTGAAACAGTGTTCAAACTATTATCCTCTTCTTTCTGTATAACAAACAATGGCTTACTCCTTAAAATGACATTAGTGTGATTTTCTCTTCTGGTGTCTGATTTTAACCTTGGTGCGTAAATTTTTATTTTTATTTTTTTTTTAAATCATGAACTTAACCCTTAAGAGTTTGGCATCCATCTCGACGCCACACACAGTCACATTAGTAGCTGGGTCTGACCTTAATCATACAGTCCCATCAGAAACCTGCTGACCTTAACCTCCCAGGAGAACTCTCCTCATTCACACACTCACTGGGACCTCTGGCTGCCCATTTAGTGCTTTAATGGTGCGAGGCACCCGTTCAGCCACCCATTTCATTATGCCCCCCCCCCACCTATCACCCCATACACAGACACACACATACACTTAAGGGACACACGTGGACACATACACACTCATATCAAAGGTTTACATCCACACAAACAGCACCAGGTTATTCTCCACAGGGGGTTAACATCAACATATGTTACTGTCACACACATAAAGGTGAAGGTTGTAGGCTGTAGTCCACACACGAGGAAGTGTGGAAGAGAAAAAACTGAGGAAAGTCATGATTTTTCTTTTAGCTTTTGAAACTTTTTTTTTTTTTTTTTTTAAGTTGTCAGGGTTGTATAACTAAGACATTTGACAGACATTCTCGATCTTATCAGAAACTCCCATCCACTCTGCAGTTTGAGCAGTCTGTAAAGGGCAAAAAAGAAATCAATTCTACCCTGACAAATGTAAATAAGGTCTTATCGGGGCAGCAGCGACGCATCGACAGCATCAAGCGAGCAAATGTTCCACTCGCTTGCCTGTCATTTAACTATATCACCAGATCACTCCTGCATATTTTGCCTGAGGATAACCAATTCTCCATCACATCTGCGTACATATGAGCTCTGGCTCACATGTGTGGGTATGTGTGTGAATGTATAATAACGCGCAAGTGTGTGGCTTTCATGTTTGCTTGTGGACAGCATTCACTTTACATTTATTGAAATGAGCAGCTCTCCCTGGGGCGCCTGTGCGGAGCTGAGGCCTGCAGCCATGCTAGCATCTATCGACTCCCCAGGATTAGGGCTTGGCTGAGGCAGCCTCTCCCCTGTGGCCCCACCGAGGTGACCCACACCAAGACAAAGTTCAAGAGGGGAGAACAGGGTGAGTTCTCCTGGGCACAGATTAGGGGCCTGGCCTCTCCCTGTGGAGACATGAAAGTATGAACCGATACGGTGCGTCTTTGTATGTGCACGAGAACACACACAAACAGTCACATCAAACAGGCTCAGGTTTGTTCAGGCAAAAATCCAATTTGGAAAACACATCATATGTGACAGGCAGATACATTTTCAGCATGACATTACACAACAGATTATTATACTGGATTTGAGAAAAATTTTAGCATAAAAGTTAAGCCTCACAGAAAGTCTGACTTTGAATTTCAAAAATAAAGTTGAAATATTTTGAGTAAATGTCATAATATTATATAATAACAACATTAGAACTTTTTTTAAAATTTTTTTTAATAAAAGTATTTTGTACTACAATATAATTTCTCAAAATACTACAACTTTATTTCTCGCAAATTTCAGGCCCTGATACGTTTGATTATGTTTTTAAGGCAGTGTCGGTACATTTGTGATAAACACCAAAAACGACTGTAGATAGTGATAGTGCCACAAGGGTTGAACAGACGGAGAGAAAAGAAGCACAGACTACAAAATACAAAGAAATAAATGTCACAGGACTGGCCACATGGTTTGTTTGCCAAGTGATCCCTGTGTAGCGCAGCACAAAAACAACATAGAACTGACTGCTGACTACCAAATATATCACCAAATAAAACTATAAAAACACAAAAGAAGCTTGTGGTTTAATACACATATGATACGTATGCAAAATAAAAAATAAAAAGTTTTTTATCTCACAAAGAAAATATGTGTAATCACTGCTTTGAAGAACAATTTCAAGTGCTCCTTAAGTAAGACATTTCTCGAAAATCAGCCACATTTGTTTAAGTTGGTTCTTTCAAAGTAGCGTTCACTGATCCCTAGCTAAGGCCACTAATTGCATGGAGAGATGCAAAAATCTGTGTTCAAACAAGGCCATCTATTACACAGAGGCAGACAGGGATACAGTCTGTTTTTAGAAGTTAAAGTCGTAATTAAGGTTTCAGAGATTTTAATTGGTTCTTTTGTTTCATATAAGCCCCTTGCCTTTGAAGCTACAATTAACCGGGGTTTGCTTTTTTATTCATTTCAAGAATTTCCCACCAGAAACACTGAAACATACAATTTTGATTTTTTTTTCAATATATATATTTTTTTTTTGCATGAAGCGGCAATAATCACATTTGCACTTCACCAGATGAAATATCACTGTTTCTGTTAAAAGGCAATGGGTTACATGCAGGAAGTGGCTAATCCGGGAAAAGAAGGGGGGGGGCATACGAGGTACAAAGAATGAACTCCTTAAGTCGTGAAGTGGCTATCTTGCCTCTGAGAGGTATCATCATCATCTTCATCATCATCACCACACAAACCCCTCTCTTCTTCGGGAGTGGAGAGGGAAAATAATTGGATTCTTTCCCACAAATAACGCCTTCACCCCTGAGCTTAATTAACTAGACAGACTGCAGGGCCGAGGTCCATTCTCCTGCACTCTCGCCGGGCTCTTTGAGAGAAAGGAAAGCCCAGCTGTTATTGCCCACTGGCCTTTATTACCATGGCTGAACGATAATATAGGTTATTAGGGCAAGTTGTTGTAAGGAATGGTCTTTTTTTAGTAGCCTCCACTATATTGATACTGGTCGCTTCAAAATCTTGAAAAATAATTTTTAAAAAATCCATCTATCTACTACTAATCTATATAATTTTTTTTTTTTATTCAAAGCAAGAATAACCTAACAAAAGAAGTTTTTATAGTGTATTTGATATTAGTAATAACCTGCACATATATTATCCAGACTACTTTACAATACAAACCGCAATTACACAACAACATACTACGATACTAAGCATATTTAAAGACGACACTGTGTAGTATATAGGTTTCTCACATTCGCACAATCCTTTGAGGTGTCATTTATCTTGTGGGGGAAACATGAATGACAGTAGTCGATATACTAACAAATACAGGCTTTGACAAGCACTACAACAAACAGAAGAAGACTCAACAATCCATCACAGGTCAGGTGATGCTACGACACTATTGGTCAATGCATTAACAGTAAAAAGAAAAAAAAACACACCAAGTAAGACCAATTTAAGGGGATAGCGCAGTGTGGTCTGTGGATTTAAGGGGTTTACTTTATTACCGTGGGTGTTGTTTTATGGCAAAGTGCAGAGTGTATGCGCTACACCCACAAGACCCTCCTGGATGCCACCGTTCATATTATAACTCTTCCTAAGGTCCTTAGGGCCACTTTGTATGGAGGAGTTGCCATTTTGCTGTCACAGGTCTCCCCACACTTCTCTTCGTCTCTAAAGCTCCATGTTTGTTGTTCCATTCTCCTCTATATCTCCCAGAGGAGCTCCCTCATTTTAATATAAATAGAACGCTTCATCATGCAGTGGCACAAACTTCCCCATGTTGCATTGCTCCGGTGGCATTAGCAGCAGCAGCCAAGGCAGGAGGACATGCTGAGGGGATGGAGCACCAGTAGAACACAGACAAAAAGCAAATATGTTTTTGTTAGCATTTCACATGTCTGGTGTGGTTTGTTTTGTATGGGAGACAAAATACGCAAAAGTAGCAACAAAGAGTACGCTCACAGCCAAAGAAGGGTTTATTTCCCAGTGACTTGATACAGATTACAAATTGGGCTCCTCTTAAACATAAGATAGAGCAGCAATCAATTCTCACTTGTCAGTATGCCAGTGGGCCCGCACAGACATGAGGGATTTAATAGCTGACTGATGGGCAAACTGCAAGTCTATTGAGAATTTTCCCTTTTTTATGTGTCAGATAAGAAAGGCATAGAGATCTAAGAGAAAGCACTTCTTAGCCAAACTGGACCATGCCTGTCTTGCTCTAATCAGATGTGCACAGCTGTATCCCAAATGCCAGAGGGATCATTTGACGAGAGATATTTGCAACCCCTCTCGGTATGGGATTTCTGCTCTCTCTTCTGTAGTGGAAAAGAGGCCTGAAAAGGCCAGCGGGGCTAGGACACAGCCTGGGGCACTAACTGCCAATAGCTTTGCCCCTGAGAAGCTCTGACTTGTGCCTTGTGATCGGTGGACACCTAAAGCCACCGTCATTGACTAATTGTGCTTCATCTGGGTGTAGAATCCATCTTGGCTAACAAGAAAGCACTAGAGGTCTTCATTTAGCTATCAAGCCTGCTCTCCCCTGGGAGGGTTCTGAGAGCAGCTGCTGTCCTCGCTCCTCTCCCAATCAACACATCAAACGCCAACTCCAATTCATTTTCCTCCCTCCCTCGCCTTCCTTTCCCCTCCACCTCGCTCCCCTCCCTTACTCCATCTCGCTGCAAGAGAGGCAAAAAGGAGGAAAGTTCCAGGATGGTGGAACCAAAGAGCAAAGAGAGACACGGCGGTGAATACTGAGCGGCAGCTTTAGCTCGGCCCTGCGAGCACTCTGGATTTAGCAGGATATTTATTCTTTTATATCCAGACAAAAGAGATTGCACATGCCCTCCTGTCCTCACCAGAGTCACTCCGGTAAATCAGCAAGAAGTAGCCTAAATATAATCAGACTCTATTATGAACATTCGTACAAAAGCTTGCCAATAATCTGACACAAACTGTGTGGCAAATACAGGCCTAACCTGTGCATGTGGTCAACATCTGTGTGATAATAGTATTTATTTATTTAAACTTTTTTATTATATTTAAAACACTGACTCTAAATACAAGTTGTTTTTAGAGTCACGATTATTATAAGAAAGTGTGATTATTTTGCAATGATTTACTCAAAAACAAGCTAGCTGCTGGATGACAGTAGTAAGTTCTTCTTCTTGCCCTTTTTTTATTACATGCTGATGAATCCAATAACATGCACGCAACCCAACAGCTCCCTATCCTCTGTCAGCAGCAGCTCATGTGTTTATTAAAAGCCTGGTTTGTTTTGATTAGATTCTTAATTACAGAAAATTACCATAGTGCCACAAAAAGTATAACTATGTCCTCCAGGAAATTAGAAGATATTGAGAGACTTAATTCCTCTAATATGATCACTTTAGAGAGGCCATACTCATCGGTCGTATACAGTCTCGTACATATATTTTATGCATCATTGTCAGTGGTTCTGTGAAACGGTGGCATTAATATAATTGGACGTGATTTCACTTCCTGTGCTTTAAGCGGTACTGCCCAACACAGCAGAGAAAATGTCACGGTCTTTAGAGATAATCCTACTTTGCTTTGGTCAGGTGAGAAGCTTATTACTCAGTGGTCCTTCTGTTTACATGTGTACAGTTGTACGGATACTTGTTGTGTTTCAACCTACGTTTCTTCTGGGTGAGGTGTGACCAGAGAAAAGAAAAAGAAAAAAAAAAGAGGAAAATAATATATTTATCTCTAATGACGTTTATCAAGAACATCAAGATGATGAGGCTTAATGCTACATATGTGTAGCATCACAGACTGCACATACAACCTAACATCAATAAGGAGGTCATTCATTTGAATAGGATGTTACACCATCTCATATTAGTGAATATAAATTGGTTGATTAAGTTTAAAGAGAATGCATCAGTTTGTTTAACTTTAATCTGAATGTCATCCTCATCTGATTTCCAATTTCCAATAATCAATAGCCAACAAGTACTTTTACTTGCTCATTGCTGATTTTATTTGCCTCATTGATTTTATTTGACTCATTTAGCCCCGAAATGTTTTATTCCTGGTTCAACCATACGATGCACTTTGTATTTATACAGCATTTTTTAAAACAAACTTACAGTCTATTGTTTTGTTATTGTTTTCATCCACTTTAATGATAAAAACTGATAAACACTGTGTGTGCTGTCATGTGTGAGAGTCTTGAGTAGCAAAACAAAAATGGCATTTTCTTGTTGTATAAACACAGTAAACGAGATAATGAAGCTCTTTTAGGCAACTGGGTGTTGAGTTATTTCTGCTGCAATCAATAGGCTAGAAAAAAAAGTCAATAAACATATGCGTAATAGATTCCATCTGCTTATTATCATATAAAATAGGCTGGTAAATATGCACGTAATTACTGGTGACACTCCAATAACCGATAATCTGCAATGAGACGCTTATGACTCACGATTCAGTACGTTATCACTTCTGTATCAATAAAATATGTGAAATGGGTTATTAGTTTTAGTGAACTCAACAAAAAACGTTTCTTCTTTGAGGGTTTTTATATCTTGAGCCTTATCACGCTTTCTTTTCAAACATTCTCCAAAAAGATTATTCAGTAAGGAAAAACAGATTGTGACTGCAACACTTTTTCTGCAAAGTTATTCTTGTTGCTGTGGATCCTTTCTCTAAATAACACATTAATGTCTTATAATTATAATCCTATAAAGTGTATGTGTGGGTCTGTGTGTATGTTCCTCTACAAATTTTTTCCACCCAGTCATTCCACTTGATACTTAAAAAACAAAACAAAAAAACATCTGAAGACTTTATGTGTCACTATATCCACATCACTGCCCTCCTTGGCATGTTCATCCACAAGCATCCATGCCATCTAGTTCAGCATCTAGAAGATGCCAACTGCGCAGCATGCCATCTTTTCCAACCCTAATTCATCAAACCACTCAGATTTTCTCGCCTAATCCTCCCTTTGCTCGCACTCCTATCCCGCTGGAGTTCGGTAATATGATCTGGAGAGATGACTGAATTCCCGTTCTGTCCAATATCACCAGGTCGCTAGTCTCCTGCCTCGCTGGCTCTAACAAGATGAGCTGTTTTCCATTTGGCCCTTAATGCCACTCTGGGCTTCATTTTGCAGATCCCTGATGTGCCACAGTGAAATCATAGTCCTGGACTCAAACGTGCTTGTTGATCTTTAGATTACTGGCCGACAACAGGTTTCCCCCCTAAGCCCTGTCCGCTCTCAATAGGGAAACCCAGGCGTGGGATGATATTGAGATGTCTTCCTCTGTCTCTCTCTTTCCTTCTCTTACTCTCTAACCACGGTCGTCCACAAGTGCTCACAGCTGCTGGCGCCACCGTGCCACTAAGCAGGTTTTAAGACGGGTCCCAGTCGAGTCTTCGCTCGCCCAACCAGGAGGCAGAGCCCTGGATCCAGACCTTTTTAAGTGATCATCCTTGTATCATAACAGATTAAGGTCTGCTGCTGCTCTGGATTAGGCCTAATCTAACCTTTATCCGCTCCCATCTTCACCTGAAATTTACAGCGACCAGGAAGTCAATCGCCAGGCCCCCGTGATATACAGTGACACTGATCTTCCTTTTCGCGCTCTAATTATCGGGATTAAGAAAAACACTTTTGAGTAATTATTTTCACATCGGATAAACATTAGGCTTGCACGGATTTAGCTGAGCTTTCGCCCAACAAGAAGCGGAGATCTGAGCGGGCTTACAAGCTCCAGACAGGCAGATGGAGATCCTTTCTAATCAGGAATAACCAACAAACAGGCAATGGAAGAAAAGGCAAAGAACAAAGAAATGTTCTTTTTTCATTTAAACGATTGGGGATTTTCACAGCTGAGGACAAAGCGTACACATAATGCCTTGTCACAAGTATATTTACATTTCAGATAAGGGAGATGAAATTTACAGTAATAGTATATTGTATCTTCTTTATCTTAGAGATTTTTACACTACTTTGTATGTTATTTCTCCGCCTTGAATTACTGGAGTTATGTTTTCTTTCTTTTTTTCTTTTTTCTTTTTTAAGTGCTGCTTCCAAATGGATTTGATAGACAAGTCACACATTTGGAGATTCTTCTGAGTGGAGAAAAAAAAAAAGAGTGAAACCATGGGAAAAAGATGACCTTCAGAGCTTGTTTGATATTATATATTATTTCAATCATACACAATTACAAACTGAAATCACATCACAGCACCGAACTGAGGCCCAGATAACCTTTTAAAGGGACAATTCCCTGAGAGGGGTGACCTCTGACCCCAGGCCTGCCAGCAATCTTCCGCAGGATGACTTGGCCAAGGTTGCAAAGGTTATATGCACCAACACATACACATGGACACACACTCTGTCTCTCTCTAACCTTTACCTGAGTGTTTCTACCTTTCACGTGTCTTACTTTCTCACCATGTTATAAAAAAAAAATCATGTATAAGGCTTCAAATTACCTGTATCCAGGATGACCATTTAACTAGCTATAAACATACACTGACCCGTCATACTGTGAAATTAATACAGCGCAGTATGTGTGCAGTTTTGTTTTTTTATTCACTAAACAATGACTATGAGGTCATAGTGCTAACTTTCAGCTTTAATTTGAGAGTTGTTTACATCTACAAAAATTATTGTAGATCATCTAAAATTATTGATCTACCGCAGTTACCTCAATTTATATTAACCTGATAAAAGCTGGGACAAAACGACTAAACCTACTGAGATTTATGGCCAAGCTAATTTTCCAACACTCATCCAGGAAATGACAATCCTGTTCCTCTAAACGCTGATTAATGTCACTGAAGTGTGTGGTGAACATTTCTGTGTTGCCACTAACCCCTCGCTACCCTCTGACATCCCCCCCCCCACCAGTAAAATGAAGACCTCTTGTGTCCACCTGCCCTTTGCCTCTACTCAGAACCAGATGTTTCGGGGCTTTGATGTGGACCTAACTTTTTGGGTCAGGGAAGGACGAGAACCCGAAACTGGCACGCATGAAGCCACAACACACGGAGCACTGTTGGCTTTCAGCACAAGCGTCATAAAAAATTGTGAAAAATGTGAATTTTTTAACATTTTAGCCACACTGTGATCAGTCATGTGTTGGGGGTACAGATGTTCTCCTATGCTGGAGTTGTGGAGTCGTCTGCTCTTAGTTTCCTCTGTGCAGTGAGGAGGCCATAAAGACAGAATACACTAATGTATAAAAGTATAAGTTATGGCCATTATTCTACACCTTTGATTAGTAAAACTTGCTGTAGATGCAGTACTGTATATGCAGGTGAATAAATTTATAAAACTGTTAATGTATGGGACATGTAAATTCCTTACATTTTCACTATTCTTTTCACCAAAAAAAAGAAAGGCCTTTTACCTGAATTTTATAGCTGCTGTCTGCTCTAAGAGATGATTGGTCATAGCAGTTTACTGTAAAGAAGCTCTCTAGAAATGAGCACAGCTAAAAAAATAAACACCACCACTTCTTTTTGTAGAAAGTGAATTTTAAAATAGTGAGAAAATGCAAATTTTACAGAGGAAAATGAAACAATAACATGTTCATGTTTACTGACAGATTTTTGAGCAAAATAAATAAGCCCCAGTACTTCATCTGAAACCCTTTTTGTAGGTAAATCAAATGTTAGTTTTCTGATAACCAGCAGGTGACTTATTTCCTGTATTTTTGCAATTTTAAATATAATATTTAGGTATGTTTTCTTTTACTTTACAGAGCATTTTACTAACTGTTGAGTCCCCTTTGTGCACACTAACATACAAGGACATAAACACAGGTGATTCTGAACCACCTTTACCCCAGGTTAATAGGTACAGTACATGATCATGAGGTCACTTCAAGACAGCAATAAAAACTGCCTAATATGATGAACCTCAGACTGTAGCTGAAGGCAAAGGCAGCATGAGAAGGTGAGTTTCTCGTTTTCCCAAAGCTCTGTTGGAGGTAAAAGAAATCACGGAGACTAGACATGCCACTGGGCGATGTAAAAGAGGGAATGAGAAATTAATGGATTATTACTCAGTCAGGAAAAAGGAATCTGTTTGCTACTTTGTTGGGCTTAGTCAGTATGTCTGTGACTATGGAGCTAGAAAACAATTGCTTCAACCCAACTGTATATTTGGGGCTTTGGTTCAGGCTTTTGTCCCACAATTGCCTGTTGTTTATAAGAGCGATGGGACGGTTTGGTGTGGTGCAGACTTCCTGTATAGTAAATAAATGCAAGGTTCACTGATGAGACACTGACACTTTGCTGTCACTATTTCAGGTGGATTTAACAAACTAATACTAATGTATCAAATGATCAGGGAAAGTTTCTATAGGTTATTGGTGGAAGTGATTGGGCCTCGTAACTGCATATATTTGACATCAGCTAGAAAATCAATATAATGACAACTTTTAAACTATTTTTGTTAGCAAGTCTGTAACATTCCCGTCACTTCTTCGTAGACGAATTAAAAACAGACCGTTTTATTTAGTTGCTGGTATGTTTGCTGGAATGTGTCCTTTTTGGTGAACTGGAGTGGTAACCTCTCACAAGTCACGAGTCACAAGTCATAAGCTGAAATTAAAGGCAGTTTGTTTTCTCTGGCTGGGCTTGATTAGCAAGAGAAACATTCAGCGCACATGCAACATTTATAAACTTTCTTAAGAGCATAAGTGCAGTTTACTTAGTCTCTTGTCACAGAGGCAAAAGGTCAGCGAGGGGTCGATGTTTGGAGAAGCACATTAAATGTTGGTTTACCCCTCAGAGTTATTTTTGAGACTTTATTAACCACAGCTGGCTTCTGTATGACTAACACTGTGGAATACAGAGAGATTAAACCGGAGTTGGCAAATTATCACATTCAATAGTCTTACAGCACCTTATATCAAAGTATAAAATGAATCCCTTCCAGAAGAGGAAAATGTGCACTTACTATCATCATGTTTAAAAGCTTTACTTTCTTTATTTTCTACACAATGGTCTGCTTTTCATTCAGCCTTCGAGTGTTGTCTTTCAGAACACCTATAAACACATCTGACAACAGGTCGTACAAACTACTAGGAAATTACTAGGAGGAGGAGTAATTTTCTCACACTTTAGAAGCTCTCTCCAGAACCACAGGATGCATCATAACTGCTCAAAGGATGTGTAGCTCTCCCAATGACAAGTAAACTGATTTAACGTGTTAATTTGGAGTTCCCCTTTCAACAAACAGTCATTGTTCCCCAACCTGGCTGGCTGTGGTCTTGCTGTGTGGAGACTGCACATTTTATGTTGGTTTCCTTCACTTCACAGACACAATAGGTTAGATGAAGTAAAACTGCATGTGCTAGCACTGTGCACTGGCAAAATGTCAACGGTATTACCTGCCTCTTGCCCAGGGGATGCTGATATATAAACTCTGAACCGTCACTGTACAAAACAGGATAGGCAATCCTTTGCTGTCTATGTCCTCGTATATGTGGAAGGGTCTACTGTATTTGTTTGGTTTACTGACACATTTACAAAGTTACAAAGACTTTTTCAGGATGAAAATGATGTTCATGACTTGCAAGTTAAAGGAAAGTAACTACAGTGATCCCTCGACACTTCGCGGTTCACTTATCGCAGATTCGCTATTTCGCGAATTTTCATAATGCTTTTTTTTTTTTTTTTTTTGGTGCATTGTGCTCTGCATTCTGATTCGCTAAAAACTCACTCCCGCTTCTTGTATCAAAACATAACATAACGTAATCGATGGTGGCATGTCGGTGTACAAGGATCTTTTTGCAAAGAAGAAAAAAGAGCGACAACAGCTGCCTATCACTATGTTCTTCTCCCGAACAAACACACCTGCACCGCGGGCTTCAGAAGAAGAGAACACTGCAGAGCGCAGTCAGGATGCAGCGGCCCAGTCTGAAGAGCAGTGAAACGGCCTACACGTGAGTCACTGTATTTGTATACATGTAATAGTTGCTAATTGTAAAAAAAAAAAAGTTTTCTATTTCGCGGATTTCACTTATCGCGGGTCATTTTCGGAACGTAACCCCCGCGATAAACGAGTGATTACTGTATATGCACATCATATAGGTGCAAGGCTATTAGAAAGCAGTATCAATAAAAAAGGTAACATCTACAGACCTACTCCAAGCCACAAAATGTAATGTTTCGATCCTACTTGGATTTTCATAAAGGAAAGAAAATGGAAAAACCCACACATATTTATAAATCATGCAAACCAATAGGCTGATAAGCTACGACAACAGGTGCGGTTAACCATCCAACACACCCAGGTGATAAACATCTTGTAGATCTAATAAAATAAAAAATAAAATAAAATAGAAGCTCTGAACTGCACACATAACATATACACAATAATTCATTAATTATTAATTTGATATTCATTTTACTTTGATATGTTTATCATCCTTGGTGGGTTGGATGGGTAACCACAGCTGTCATCATATCGGTGTGCATGATGTTTAACTATAGGAGGGTTTTCAATTTTTATAAATATTCTGATTTTCTGATGAAGATCTGAGTAGGATCATAACAGTGTCCAGATTAAATTGTGTGGCAGCTGTTGCCTTTCTTTTTTGAAAGTTCAGGACTTATCAAATAATCACCCGATGCTTCTACAGTCCAATAACCTCTTCTATGTCAGTGGTCTATATCTATACTAAGAAAGGTAATAAGAAAACGTCTTTATACCTGCAACACTGAATGAACATGTAGAACAAACAATGAGCAGTGCAGCACAAAGTCTAAGATGTCACAGCTTCCTATCCTGCATCTACCCACATTCATCTGTCACATTTCCCACAACATCATCCGCTCATCACCATCATCAGTTATTTGATTTTGTCGTTGACGATGACAGTGATCGAGATGGCAATAATCCCCACTATGCATTCACAGTGGAATATTTCCCAGTAGTCTATATTGATCGGTACTGTTATTTGCCATGAGGATCAGTGTGATAATTAAAAACTTAACACATTTAGCATCTGACTTCCAAGCTTTTATTACCTTTGGTAGTTCAGCAGGAAAAGGAAAAGGTCATATTGAGGGATGGAGCTTAGGATGGCCGATGAGTTTGACAGGTCTGGGTTTGTTTTGGATATGATGGATTCTAATTTGTTGTAATATATTTAATATAATGATTAGTGGTGATCATGACACTATGGACATCTTCTGAAATACTCAAGTTATAAATCGGTGCTGACAGGACAAGGATATGGATATGATGTATCTACAAGTTTTACACTAAATCATTAAATATTGTAACGGTTTGGAGCTTTAGTGTTTGAGATCCCTTTGATGCTGCTTTACTGAACAGTGCATAGCAGAGAAAAATGAGAATTACAAGAAACAAAATACGCCACCAACTCAAGTGTCACATTAATTCCTGTCTCCCTGTAACCTGACATGAAAATATGATTCAAACAAGTTTCACGCAGTATGGTATAGAGATATTTTTTTTAAAATATGGTATACAGAGTACATATCATATCATATCATATCATATCATAGCACTGACATCAATCTGGTAATCTGCCCTGAATCTGGTACTTAATCAGTTAGGAAAGCTCAAGCTCAAGTGTTTAAGGCCGAGTCAAAATCGAGAACATAGCAAACAAACAAAGTCCTATTCAACATTTGCAAGCTCACTGGAACAGAAAAAAACATCAGTAATCAACAGTAGATTAGTAGTAATGTAGATATTCCCAGAATTCATAAACCACAGATTATTGACAAATTCGTATCAATATGTTCTTATTCTTGTCATTTATTTCTGAATATAACTAATAAAACCACAGCTCTGCTAATTTACAAGTAAGAGACAAACGTTAAGACAAAACAGTGTAAGCATATTAAAAAGTTTAACTGTGAACACAAGACATCTCCTACTTCACTGTTAAGGCCGTTCCATTGTAAAGGCTTAAAGTATTTGTGATGTCACAAATCATGATCGTAGGCCCACCCCTGAAAACTGGATTTTCAATAGGTGCAAAGAAACAGATAAATGTGAAAACAGCTTTATAGTGTCAAGCATTCAACTGCGAAACAAGAAGAAAGACATGTTTTTGAGTGGAGGGAGACTTTAAGCAAACACAACTACAGTATATGTACCCGACTCTGCTGGTCCTATGATATGTTCGATGGTCTTGCAATAAACCAGGTTAAAACAGCAGCGCAAAGACACAAACGCAGCACACACCATCAATAAATCACATCTGTCAGTCAACACGTCTAATAAGATCATAGTGTCCAACATACCGAGGCTCTAACAAGTGATAACACAGTCCATATGGCCGGCAGATCACACAGTTTTTGGGGAGTTTTCTGCTAGACCTTCTGCATGCACTGCAAAAATTTACATCTTAACAAGCCATTTAATCCTGTGTTCAGACTGAAAATCAACATGTAAAGATATTCCAGTTCTGTGCTCCTGGATGTCAGCAGCTTACTGAAACAGCAGTCGTCTACCTTATTTTAAGAATTTGTCTTTCTCTTTGCAGGCCTGGAGTTGTGGGGGTGCTCATCTTAAGATGAGCAGGCTAAGATAAATGTCTTCTCTTGCTGCTATTTGGCAGCTGGGGCCCTCAATGGCTCCCTCAAGACACAACACTTAAGAACCACAATAAGGTGGCAGGGGCTCTCTGCAGTCCAATAGCACTGAACATGATAGAAAAGTCTGCAATCTGACATTGTCGCTGTCTAGGTCTCTTTTCTGGGGACACAACAAGGGGCCAATAGCTCCCAAAGGTCAAGACACGATGCCTGAGACATCAGTAAGTTTCATGAGAATACTTTATCACTTTTGTCTTCCAGGAAAAAAAGAAACTGGGCCAGCAGTTCATCTACTATCAATAAAACCCCAGACACTAGAGGAAACGCAGCAATTTGTTTTCGCTTTTCTGTGATAAAAATCAAAGCAGGATTTTATATATTTATTAAGTTCTGTCCTAAGAAAATAAACTTTAAAATGTGTCATTCATATGCGTTTTCCTGGCAGCACAGACTCATGAGTCAGCCCAGAAAAAGTTTTGCAATTAATTGTTCTGTTCCCTCAGTTCATACTGCCAAGCAAAACATAAATATACTGTAATGGAAGAATCCAACCATCTCTATGGTTAAGAGCACATCAGGCACATTATTAGACATTATATCTCCATAGGCAGTAAGTTTACAAAGTTGTTTCTATGTGTGAATGAAATTTGCAGTGGTAACATTTAACAAGCTCTGCTTTATTGTTGCACAAATAAAAAGCCAACTCACCATTGAGCAACCCAAAAGCCAACAGTGTGCTGCAGTCTAGCACAACTCATGAAGGCATTTTATCTCCCTTATAAATTAAAAGCACAACAATAGGCCCTCACCAGGAGCAAACACAAGCACTCCCCTGGGGCAGGCAATTTAAAAGGAGGGTGAGGCGGTGTGGGGGGGGTATCGCTTGGATGGATCAAATCGACCTTAAAGACGATCCAGTGCGAGATACAGCAGAAATTGATGGCCATGTGTCAATGAGATTGAGACAATGAGGGTGAAAGGTAAATGTCCCAGGGTAGATGTTTGTGCATGTGCATGACTGAAGTTTACATTGGGCCTCTTGCCGTGTGTGTAAATCATGATTATCCTTGGAGGCTCTGCTGAATAAGGCCCCTTTGGAGCGATTTCACCTATTTTATTAAGCAGTAACAATTTATATAATTCAATGTTAGTGGATATATGGCATGCCATTGGAATGGATCCTTTCATACATGACCGATTCAGATGATAGATGTGGTATTACTAATCAAATTCATTGTGGTAGCCACTTGGGAATTTTGCCCCTGTGAAAACAAGTCTTGCATGTTTATGAAATGCCATCACAATGACAATTATATTACATAATAATTCTACATTTAAAAGGCTTCCTATTAACTCAAATAACAATTCGTACAAGGCTACACTTTTTGAAAAACTGTAGAATTTGTTTTTGACGCAGAAGGAAGTAAATCAAAGAAGGCATATTAACATGTATAATTGAGGATAAAATCACTAAACCATAACATGGACACGACCCACATGTAGACTATCCATCTATCTCTTGCATCACTTCATTTTAATACCCTTTATATCTAAGCCGGTGTGTGGATGACCCCCTATACACTACAAACATGGTTCATACATGTTTCACAAGCAGCACATGTTGACATTTCACTGGTCAGAAAATGCTCAAGATACACAATCAAATTTCAACCAAACTCATCCAAAATAATAAATATAGACTGGAAAACATTCATTGCACTGCTGGAAATTTTCTGCTGAATATTTTAACTCAACTGACTTGTTTGACATGCTGGTCACTTAGGACGTCTTACATTTGAATAAACCCTGTTTTTAATTGGGAAGCAGATTTTTATTTGTTTGAGCGAAAACTATAAGATGACGTATCACTACAAACCTTTTCCGTCCAACCAGACGGGAAATCAACCTGATTCCCAGGTGTGTCGATGCCCCAACACCCCCCCCCCCCCTCTCCAATCACTCTCCAATCCCAACCCCCACCCCCCTCTCCCAGTTATTCCTGTAACCTCCGAGACTATAAGGAAATGAAAAAGGATTAGTGGGACTCTGAATCAACGAAATGACTTTAAATGACTTCTTCGGGTAGCTACAGGCCAGGCGCGCAGCATGTTTAAGTTGACATTTCAATTGTACAAGTAATTTGCATTCTATTTGACTCTAAATGACACCTCCATATTAAGGATTCCACCAGCAGTTCTTGATTTCCTCAGTTCAAAGAAAAGCCTAAGAAATGTGCCTTAATCAAGGTGTGCCGGACTCCTGTCAATCTCTGACCAGGGAGAAAAATCACTAACAAGGTGAGGTCTTAACTTCAATCAAATTCTTAACATGTCCACTCATGATACAAAGCAAATCTTCAACTGCTGCACCACACCTTATTAAATAAAGATCACTAACTGAACACATGTATCTGTAATATGGCAATCTGGTGAAAATGAGAAAAAAGGGGGGAAATGATTACTTTGAGGTTATCACATGAAGCCGCAGACTGTGAGGCTTAAATCTGGTGTGATCCTGTTGCTAAGATACTTGGTAATGTCAGTGAAACAAGACCATCAACCTAATTGGTTGGAGTTCATGCATGTCCTCACATAATTTGTCATAGAGAGGGGGAAGTCTTTCATGTGTATGGTTGTATTTTTTTCTACAGCATTGTCATTTTATCTTAAAGCTGGACTGAACATAATTTATTGTCCTGCCAAGCATCTTCACGGTGGATCTTTGCGTTTTGCTATTTTAAGTTTTAACTACAACACAATAGAAGTTCTATGTATACTGCAAACATGTAAACTCTGTCATGCAGTCTGTTACTGACAGAAAAGGTGGGAAAATTCCTCATAAGATTCAGACTGTTTCATCCGTTTCTATTGAAAATGATTTGCCTGAACACACAGTAAATGATCTCGCTTCATGGGCAGATTTGTGTTTTCGTTCAGGAACAATAATTTTAAGACACAGTACTTGTTAGCACCATGCAGTCAAAGTACATCTTATTATTATTATAACAGTAAGCAGTAGAAAGAAAAATCCCTCTCAATGCGTAAAGACAAAATATGATTTTGTGGATTATTACAGTGAGGCAATTCTGGAAGTCAGAGGAACACACTGTTGTTGGATATTGTGTTTGAGAAAGACTGTGCTTTGGCAATCCTCCACTAGAAGAAAATAAAACTCAAGACATATGAAATAAGGTATTTGTAAGGCTTGATGTTCATCACCTGTTGCAGGATGGGAGGATATGTTCACTGCTATATGTAAACGAAGGACTTATAGAGCTTCTTGCTGTACTGTACTATAAATCCAGTACATTTGTTTGGAAAAAGAACAGTTTACTTACTTTCTAAAATGGTTCATATTTGTTATCAAAGTTTTAAATACAATAAGACCATAAAAAAAAATCCAACAAACCCAGAGAAAGCCACTTATATTAATGTATCAATATCCTTTCATAGCTTTTGATGGTTTAACCCATTAGACACATGTGGGTCAGTAATGAGGGGGAGTTTTTATGCATTTATTTCATCACATAATATACAACCACATCATTACAAATATCATTAAAATAGGAACTTCAACTTTATAAATGGTAATCGTCTGTTATTTAGTGATTTTTTTAAGATCAATTTCAACCCATAAACTGTCTAGTATCCTATTCTATCAGACTCCAAACACACAACCACAACAGTATGGCAGAAGTACATTTACCCTCACCTATGTTTGCCTCCTCTCCTTTATAGAACTGGGTACTCAGATGTCACCTTTCTATCTATTTTCTCAAGGTCAGAACATGATGGGTGGATGGCCTGACGCAAGATTGAGGTAATGAGTTTGAAATGGCATTTAGAGCAGTGAGAGGCTGGAGACGCACACCTGACTTGTCACACTATGGATTCAGAAAGAATAGTGTTAATGAAAATATATGGCCAAATCCTTGGTTCAAAAGAAGAAGAAGAAGAAGAAGAAGAAGAAATGGTCGCTTATTTGACGCAAGATTTTGAGGTGCGCAAATTGTACACAAAAACAACTAATTTATTGATGTAATGACACATTGCATCTGGAATTGTGTATTTTGTATGTTAAAATCATTTTTCATATTTGTTTCAGGTCAAGGTATGATGAATATTGTTAAGACTGTGTTGGTTATCATAACCACTTTAATTATTTACACATGTGACAATGAAAGTAAATTTAATGTGTATTTCGTATTGAACTAGCACATTGTTTGTCAGCTGTGCGTCAAATTTTAAATGGGAAATGTACAAGTCTTCATACTTACAAACTTTCTTTATGAACAAATGTTTTGATGTGCCACCTGCGGTGCATGGCGATGGTGTTAGACATACTAGAGTTCTTGGATAAAGAACGATTAATGAGTTAACGTTAGCAATGCTGACTGTAAAAACAAATGCATGACACAAACATTGCTCAAGTCACAAACTTTGTATGCTCAAAGATCAACATATGTTTTAAGTATTTGAACAAATTTCCAATACAGGTAGAAATATCACAGAGCGATCCAGTGGTATTGAATATTCTGGTGGTGAATTAAGAAAGTTAAGACTTTGTAAGTTGATGAAGCCTGGATATGCCATAGTTTTAGTCTCCATAAGGCTACACAGGAAATTATGTTAGAGTGAGTCTGACCGTCCTATTTGGGGAGGTGAAACAGGTTCAGCCTACGAACACTACTAATTATATCAACAAAACCCTTTGCCCCTTTTATGCATTCTGTTCCAGTGTTTGCTCTTATAAATGTCTCCATATACCCCAGGGCATATATCTGTTCTCACGGGCAGAGCAAGTAGAGAAACAATCATATTTAGGCCATCCATGAATGACAGATACTTTTCAATTGTCCTGCCAGCAGCACAGAGCAGACAGATAGAAATGTTTTTCCAAGCCTCTTACTGCACTCAATCTCAACGTCGTTCTGCCATGAGAGGAGAAAATGCTTGTTTACCCAGAAACCAACGGGCCTCCCTGATTGCCATCCCAATGGTAATGGCCAAGGATGAGGCAGATCAATAGCCATCTGCTCCCGTTCCTAAAGCAATAACATTCAATAGGAAAACCCATTTACTTTTACTTACCTTTGCTTTATTTTGTTTTACCATAAGGACAGCCAGTTCTGATGAAGAGGGGATTTGACTATGAGGGCAGCTGTTTATGAATATTTTACTACTATAATGCTTTATGTTATTGAAATGTGGTAAATGAGTGCACAGATTTAAAAAAAAAAAAAAGTTGAAATGGTGAATTGATGACTATATATATCAGAGTCTTCGAGTCGAGTGGTCTTCGAGTCTGATTAATTCAACATCTCTACTCGTCTATGTGACAGATAATTCTTGTTGCCTCAGTTGACCTTGACGTATGGACAATGATGTAGTGCAACAGCTCTGACCTTATCCAAGCAATGAATGCTGACATATAAGAATAATACCAATTTATGGCTGCAGGAACATACAAAAACAGTCATTATTACGAAGATTTTTTTTTTATGAAACGCATAATTTATCCCTGACCACCAACAAATTTGGGGTTAGAAAGTTGAGTTAAAGGCTACATTTGTGTGTGTGTGTGTGTGTGTGCGCCATCACATGTATGTGCATGCTCTCACTTGGTGAAAACAGGAAGTTTAATAAGAGTTTGTGTGTTCTGCTGAACTTGCCTCAGAGCCAGTTCACAAATCCTTCTGCAGTCAGAGCAGCCAGCTCTCCCAGGTGAACCACTCTCAGATCAAATTATCTCCAGTTCTCTGAGAAAGAAGGGGGGAGAATAAAAAGTTGCTTTATTTGTTGAAAACAGTTTTCATCACACTATCATTCAATACTCACTTTAATATTGCACTTCACCCCCCATATTGAAGCACTGCTTTCTACCCATGTGTCTCGCCAGTGTTTTTCCTGATGCAAGGTGAATTACATTTCTGTATCTTCCATTTTGTGGCTGTTGTTTGACTCACACTAAACTAAACACCCGTTCTGGCTGCCCTCTCTATAACCTTGCATCTAACTCCAAAGACTTCCATGAATCTTTAGCAAAGCTTCTGGGAATGATATTTCTTTACTTTGGCAAACCGCTGACCTGCTGTAGATATTTATTTTCTCTCTTTTTATGATGTTATCACAATCAATGTGCACTGCTGTGGACAGTCAGTCTAGCATTGTCACTACTGTGTCAGTATAAGACAATTTTGAATTTTTGCTTAAAAAAAAAAAAAGCTGCATGTTTAAAGTCTGGATACAATACATTCTGGCACAGTTTTAATTCCAAACTAGTTTTTGTACTGTTCATGTCTAGACATTTGCAACATTTTTCATTTTGTTCATACTTGTTACAGAAGAAAGCTTTAAATAGACCTCACATGAAATATACTGATAAATATTACAGTGATCATTGTTGGTGAAGAAGTTTTAGCAAAAAAACAAAAAAAAACCAATCTCATGTCAGGCTGCAGCATTGTTGACTGTGTATTGGCTCCGTCCACATTTCCATCACTGATATAACGCTTCATGCTAATCCCGTCATCATCAATTGTTCAGGTGGAGTTTCTCTCAGTTGCTAATTTTATTATTTATATGTGCAGTACAGATATTCACATTTGAATACAGATAAATAATAAAATACTGATAAGCTCAATAATATTGGAGATAATAATGTATAAATGTCAATCAATAACTGTAGATATATAAATAGTATCAACAGTAGATAATGTTTGCTGTTTGTTGGTTGATTTTTTTCTTGACAAATAGATTTCTACTTTCACATTTAATCAAATGTAAAAACTCAAAATGCTTCTCAGATAACTCTTCAGTTTGTGTGTGTGTGTGTGTGTGTGTGTGTATAAAGGTGAAAGTTTAAACAACTATGCAAGACTGAATCTATTTACATTTATAGCTATACAAACAACAAATATCAAAATATGTAAAATGTGACAAATTTTGACTCCCTCCTGCTACCACTAGTCAACACAAGTCATCGTATTAAAGGGGCGGTCACAGCAGTATGTGAATTCAGTGCCTCGCTGGGCTTGGCCGTAAAAGGTTAGGAACACTTGCAATTAATCATCCCCTATGTGCTGCAACGGGTATTGTTTCCAAATTTATCATGATGCCAGGCCTGTGCAGGCATCTGTGTCTCACATCATGCCATCTAAATGCCCACAGTAGGAGACATGGGATGTCAGCTGTAAATTAGGTGGCACACTGTGACCCCATGGTGTACCAGCTTTGGTTAATCCATGGCGACGCGTGTAGAGGACACAGCAGGACACAATGATCCCTGTGACTTAGGTGCTCAAGCACCATTTATGTAATTCATACTATATCCTGATTGTGTGGATGCTATGATTGTGTACATTGGCTCTCGTGCAACTCGATAAAGAAACACTTGCCACACTGAAAATGGAACTTGGACTAGCAGTGCTAGTGCCTTGCTGTATGCATCATGCTATGTAGGGAATGTAACCTATATAAAAACCTGTTGGCTATGTTAGCGCCATGATCTTTCATTACACTTCAGCCAATATTGCTGGACTGTCTGCCATTGGTCTGAAACACTTTGCTACTGCCTTAAAGGACTAGTTCCCATGCATTTTTAAATTACTAGTCCAGTTCAGAGCTCTTAACTAGTGCAACACAACTGTGGTTTAACAGGACATAATCACACCCTAATAGAAGAGTGTTAGGGGCAGTTGAGTGACAAGCTCTAGTTTTTTTCATTATCCATGTAGGGGTTGATTGATGTGTTTTTGAAGGTACATGAAGGCAAAAGGGAACAGTAACCTTCATAAATTACTGTATGTGAGTGTATGTCTCTACAGGTGTCTGTGTACATGTCCACATGTATCTCTGTATGTATTCTTCTCTACACTTTCCCCACAGCCTTTATCAACATAATTTAGCTGCCTAAACAGCTGCAGCCTTTCACCAAGAACCCCGAGACAGCTGGTCATCCACACACAGACACACACACACACACTCTCTCTCTTGTATCTATCCCAGGTGGAATTGGGTTGAACAATGGCCTGATAGGAAGGGTGCTGTTTGGTGGGCTTGGTGGATAGTGGAATCCTCCCCAAGGTGACCTCTAAGGGGTGGTGGGGAAAGAGTTGAGGGCTTTGACGGTGTAATGGATTGGTGTCACTCTGGCCGGAGATGCTCAGCAGAGTAATGATATCATCTTGATGCTGCCAGGTAAAAAAAACACACACATCTACACACAGCTATTTATTTGGGGTGTTTTTTTTGTTGTTTTTTTCCTTTTTTCATTGCTTGAATGGAACGTTGACATGGTCATTTTGCTTTGTATGTTTAGGGCCAATTTATGACAATTAGGCATTAAACCTTACACATTTTTAAAGTTAGCTAAATTTGATTAAATATCAATGGGATGCAATGATTAAAAGACATCTACAAACTCACCAAAAATACTATTTCAATGTTGTGTTTACAACTGAGAAATACAATATAGAATTATAATATATTTTGTTGATTTATTCAGTTTAGTTGTTCTGAAAAAAACTACTATTAAATCTCAATTTTGACTCTAATATAAAATAAAACTATAGAACTAATAATAGTACAATTCCTTCATATAACAGGACATCTATGTAGTATATAGCTGGTAAATTTTTCTGACAGATACAATGGATGTGAAATGAGGTTTCATGTTCATATACATATACTATCAATACTGTTAATGAGGAACAATATATCTATCAGACATTTTCTCTATTAAAATGTTTAAGTATTATTTTAATAAATGAATTCTAAACATTCTCTGAATGAGGTGATTTTTGTTTTATTTTTTTATGCCAAACAGAAATGTATCTTGTGTCTACCCACTGCTGATTAATGTGTCTCTGATTGTGTGAAAGATGAACATGGAAAAAAAAAAAGAGTAAGAGAGACATAATTTGTATTTGAGTTTTTGTACGTGTGTCAGTGCATGCGCTCCAATAATTGGCCCAAACACAAAGTGAGATCAGGTACAGCAGACAAGTAATTAGGAGATGCTGAAGCTGTGCGTCTCTAAATCTGCCCATTGCCAATGATACTGCATGTCAATGAAGATACGCAGACTCGCATGAGATCCAGATCAGGCTTTAATTACCTTGAAATGAACCAACTTTGAAAAAAAAAAATACTGAACTTTCATATATATTGATCTTAATTATTTCAGCCCCAGAGGGTTTTAACACGCACACAAAGTGAAAACAGAACAGTGTTTCTGCTTCACCTCCTCCTTCTCCTGACAGAGAATTTGCTCTCTTTGTGTAGAGGTGTTCAAAAAAAAAAAAAAAAAAAAAAAGGAAGGAAAAATAGCCTGGGGCACCTGGCAGAGGATTTGACCTGTTCCCTTGCAGTCTGAGGCAGAGACGAGAAAAACACACTTTTTCCCACACTAGCCATATTCAGGTTTAAAGATTAGAAAGTAAAGTGGTGCCCCTATAGGTGGAAGCCTTCATCTCTCTCTCTCAATATGTAGGTGCGTGCAGAGGGGAACAATCTGGACATTGTGCTGACCCGCCCTGTGTGCTCTCAGCTTACACACCCAAAATAAGAAAAATAATAATAAAGGTTTCCACATTTATCAAGGGTCCAGGGGTCTGCCGCGTCACAATAATTTACTTTCAGTCTTATGGCATCACAGCTAGTCACGCAATGGTGTGTTAACCCCCTTGATGATGTATTAAGTTGGATATATAATACGCCGTAATAGATGAAAGTTCGCCCATATGAAAACTTTCTCTCTGCTCTGTGTTTGGGCCTTTCAGCTCTACTTAATGCAGAGCTTCCAGTTCTCAGGCGTGGAAAAATTAAATTATAAACAATCACATTAATGTGGCCTCATAAAAAGACTTTATCCAATCAATGCATTCAACATGAAGACCCTTTAAATGAAGAAAAAACAATCAACAACTCAGTTCTTTTATAGTGCAATATAGTTACAAACACAAACAAATATGTTTCTTCTACTGAGGCCAAATGTGATTTAATGTGCTACAGAAATATAATAAACTTACTATTACAAAGGGTTGTTTTTATGTCAATCACAGAGCTATTTGACAATAACTCATGTTTTCCACAATGGCTCTGGTGCCCTGGGATAACGCTCCAATTCTACCACATAGGACTGCACAATAACCATATTTCATATTTCTGAGAAAAGAGGCACATGGAATTGCTGACGGCGTTTTTCCTGCAGTGTATTTTCATGGTGGAGTTGTGCCCGATGATGGTTATGATAATTTGATCTGAGAAGACAGAGATTTGAACTAGCAGAAAGGAGGATGCAAATCCCTCAGTAAATCCCTACACTATATAGCCCCCAGCCTGCCGGGAGAGTTTAATATCTACTGGAATGATTAAACTGAAAAGGTGAAACCACCATTGTAGTAATAAGAAGTTGGGCTGTGCAACAGGGGTTTGGGGGGTGGGCTAATCGTTTGCACTGCAACTCTGACCTCTAATGTACACAGACCAAACAAAAAGCTAATTTCTTCAACTAATTTGCATTTTTTTTTTTTTTTATGTTTAAATCTGAATATTCTTCATGAACGAAATAAAATGGGGAGTGCTACTTGTTAACAGATTTTCTGGATCTTTGATTAATAGCTCTATGATAAAGTATTGCTTTGTCAATCGAAAAGGACTGCAGCCATATGCATCTCAACCAACCCAATAAATAGATGCATTACAACATTTTTAAAATATAAATACTACACATTTGGTAATTTATATTCATGCGAGATGCCATTCAGTGTGACTCTATAGTTTTTCCTTTGTGAGATATCTGTTCCCATTTCTCAAAAAAACCTAGTTTTAGATATCTAGTATATTATACATTTATCATATTTATTTTAAGGTTCATGTAATGTCCATGACATTGTCTCATAGTAATTTTAACAACAAAGGAGGTAATATTACTGGTTGCAACACCGAAGTAAAGAACACTCTTAATTTGATTAGACAATTTGTATCATAAATTGAAAGCCACAATTCGTTCCTCGCATCACTTACGTAGATATTTACAACCGCAAAAGTAGCTGCATATTTTGTCAGCAGCCGCTTCTTTTCTTCTGCCAACACGGATCTTTATTGGGAGGCTGTAACATGCAGAGCCTCACGCTATCCCCTAGATCACATCAGTCACGGCGAGGCCACCAACCAATTGGTGGTTGCCGCTAAAACAACACAGAGTGATCCCTCAATGGCTTCCCAACCAGAAAGACTCTTATCTAGCCACTTGTTTGTCACCATTTTGTGCTGAACAGGTGGCATAAAATCAGCCTGTGTGAGCTGGATGTGCTGGGAGTGAATGGCACACAGTTTATGGCGGTGTCTGTGGGAACCAAAGGTATTCAGTGTTTGTGGATCAAAGCTGCACAGAGCTAAAGGGTTGATTCTCAGTAAGTCCGGCAATACTAGCAAGCATTTCAATAATGAGGTCATGTCAAAAAAATCTTTCTAAATGGAGCATTGAAACAATTCACTTGTTAAGATGCATCTGAGTGAATGAGATTTCTCATCATTCACTCATGGTACTACAGGGGCTTTCATTAAGAGCATTCAATCCTTCTATGATGTATTTTCTTATTTCATCTATTGACATGTGTTTTTGTTGTCTCGGGGACTTGCTGTGACATTTAAAAAAGTCCTGTAGGAAAATTATCTTTGCTTGATTGAGCTTCTACATTGGCTGGTCAACAGAATCAAATACCCAGCTGACACTGCACCACCCGACTCCACACCTCTCATCTAAATGTCTATTAATAGCATTAATAAGCGTGGACCTTATAAAACTAGAACCAAATCTGATAGTGCTGCCAGGTGTTGCAAGAAAAAGGTCAGGGAAGGATTTGAAGTACACAATTCATCTGTAAGTAAAGTGAGTACTCTTGTAAAATCTTGACCCACATACAGTACATTCTAATACAACATAAAACACATAATAAAGCAGTACTTTAGCAGTACTAATGTTTAGTCGACCTTCTAGCAGAGTGTTAGACTGCTAAGTGAGATGGCTTTCTAAAGCATTACTTTCTCATTATTATCAGATAAATCATTACATGAATTATGTTTTAGGTGTTTCAATACTGCAGCATGTTCTGGCTCCACAGCCCAAGTGACAATAGCGTTTTTGAACAGATGTTATTTTGCCTTTCCTTTAGTCAATTCAACATAACAACACCTGTATTTTAAAATAAATTAAAGCTATTGAACCAGTAACATTTCAACTTGACAGTACCACAGACAACTGCCTTGTGAAGGTTCATTAGAGTCACAGGGTTTTGGTGTTGCAAAAACACAAATGGTAAACGGACAAAGAGAAATAAATGGTTGTGATTAAGAAAAGATTACTGCCAATATCAAATTAATTAGGCAGGGAAAAATCTGATTATCTGAAGAATGGCTACAAATGGTCTAAAGGTAATGATCATCAGAGCCTGCCTGATGTTGTTAAATGTTATATTCAAATCCTTTATTTTTTTCCCTGTTTGGACATCCTGTTTTGGGTTACTTCCTGGCTACACTGTTGAACCCTGAATAGGCAGTATTCAGGAATGAATTCAATCAACCCCAGTAGCACAATACAAAGTTACACTGGGGCGTCACACCACCAGAACCAACTCCGAAATGTAAGTAGGGTTAATTTACTTTCCACTACTCAGTTCTTACTTTTGTATCTAAAGTGCTGTTATTACATTTACACCTGCCCTCCAAGTAGACCTGGATGTTAACCTGCAACACAGAATAAAAACGCATTTTTATCTTTTGTATTATCCTGCTAAACATTATTCAGGCACAAAAGCAACCAACTTGCAGAGTAAATGCGACGACTCATTCAGGTTCCATACACAGTAATTCTGCTGTAGCCCCTTAGTCTCTGCTGGCTAAATCCTCTGTTAGAGATAGAGGCTGGGTTTGATCCTCTGCAGGATCTCAGTTTATCTCTCTTGCAAATCTGCTGCCAGATGACAGGGTTAGCTTTGTGGACTGTGGCTGCCCACGCTCTCTTAAAGATCGACACAATGCCTGGTGCCACAGAGTTTCTGCTATTTACCTATTCTGGACCACTATGGAGTGGAAAAAAAATGTTATTCTTACAGATGCAATTGATGCATGTCTGTTTATGGATATCTTAATTAGATTTCTTATAATTCCCATTTCAAATTCATATCAAAGGAAAATACTTAATATGTTTTTCACTCAATATTTCCAATGATACTACGTGCAAGTTGTTTTAAAATAACATTTTACTGTAAGTCTCCCTATTTAGCATTCTTAGGCAGTATATAGACATTTAACAAATTGTTATAACACACTATAATGTAGTTATAAGTAGATAAGGACATTTATAAATGTTAATGTACATTATTTGGGATTTAAAGTAGAGTGTTACTGAATTTTGTTTAATGATGGCGATTTTTTCAGCTTGCTTTTATTTTATTTTTTATTATTAATAAAATCATTGTGGTGTATTTTGTACTAAAGAGTGCGATGAGCATCATTAGATGTACTGAAATAAAATTATTTCACAGATTTCATTTCAAAATTAAAGAAAAAACTAAATTACATTGTGTTTGCCCTTACAACCACGGCTGATACAGTGCTCTGTGTGCTACACATGCCCAGTCACTGCTGTGTCTTGTGTCATTTCATCAACGCTGTGCAACCAGCTGCTGTTGCTGCTTGCTCATTAAACATTTGTAGAGTCAATACAAATTCCACCAAGGCTCCCTTCCTCAGGGCAAACACTGGAAAATACAGTATGTAAACGGTGCCACACTCATCATTCACCTCTGCAGAAAATAAAGCTATCTTCCCACCGTACTGTATCAATAACTGAGGAATGGAGGAGGTCCAGAAGCAAACCTCCGCAATTCATTACAAGCCTGCGTCGCCTCCGGCAGATGAGAAGGGTTGCTGCTGTTGACAGCTTAACTCTCTGCAGAGAATCACTGATTATTGTTAAATGTCAATGTGAAATATCAAGTCACCATGTGAGAGTACTGAGTCAGAACATTGTGATGCATAAGTGGTACACAAGAACTTTCTTAAAGACTTTGTTTAATCAAGGGAACAGTCTTTTGCTGTTTCACATTCATAGATACACCCTACATTCACACTAGGGAACTTATAGTTACTGCTACAGTTGCCGACCAATATGTTGATGACTGATTGTAGCTGCTAAAAGAGGGTTTTCAGATTTCTCTTTAGCTAATCGCCTCAAAGGCAACTTGACCTTTTGCATTCACCGTTATTCTCTGGCCTTTTGGCCTCGTGCATCTTCCCTCAGATTTATAGACTTTTGACACTATAACTACCTGGGGTGTAATATTAAAAGGTGTGTTGTTTAAAGAATTTCAAGGTTTTTTTGCAAAAATAAATCATAATTGCAAACTGGTGGCAGACCAGAAAATAATGTCTGGTCTCAACTACTTAAAGGACAAGTGAAACTGGTTTTGCCTACTGTAATCATCCCTCCTGCTAATACTGACCGTTCTGAAGATCTCCTCCAAATGCCCTTACAATCTAAGTGATAGGGGACAAAATTCAAACGATAATGAGGATTCAGCTACCTGAGTTACTCAAATAAAGTGGACATATTTCAAAGTTACAGCCTTTTTAGTAAAAAAAAATCCCCTCATTGTGTCTTGATAGGCAGTATTTCCTGTTCAGCTGCAGTTAAAGTATCATTTAGTACTAAAAAGATAGTAACTGACATGTATGTGATTTGACTTATTTGCATAGGCAAAGCATCATATTAGCATAAGATAAACTTTTAAATACATTTTTGTACAGAAGGATTTTGTCCCGTTACTTACACTGAGCATCATGAAGGGATCTCTTAAAAGCCAGCATGAATGGCTCTCCTCACTAATGCTTTAAGACAGACTTGAAAAACTGTTTATCAAGTAAAAAGTATTGTGTCAGGTATAAACCAAATAATGCAATATAAAGAACCATCACAAAACAACACTGTACTGCAATGAGAAAACACTAAACCCAAAGAGATGATTGGTTCACTTTTAGTGAACAGAACCAGAGAGCGAAAAGGCTGAACAGGTAATAAAGGTTCCTGGCAAAAAGTTTTTTCTCTCTTGTCCCAAACAAAATGATAATTATAAGAACGCTTTGTGCAGTTCAGAGCTTAGAAATAATCAATTCTGGGATATTGATGTTCAGATATTTCAAATGTCTTGTTGTCATTTAGAGCAGCCAACGCTGTCTGGACTAACTTCTTTTGTTTCAAGGGATTCAGATGAGTAAATTCATATTAATTTCCTTCATCATCATCATAATCAACTACTGCTCAGCTTCACTAAAGCACCAGTCAGAGGTTGCATCATTCCGTTAAGCTCTTTTAATTATGATAATAAGTACGACATCTACACATTGACTGCTGTGTGTGTGTATATATATATATATATATATATATATATATATATATATATATATATATATATATGGATTTTTTAAATTAACTTTACAAAATAAAAACTATAAGGATACATTTTTACCAGTTCACCTTTCACTACTATCTATATAATCAAGCTGAATTTTAACTAAAGGTCGTCCAGGTCAATCATCCTTTCCCCCCGGGACAGGGGCAAGTTGACTAAAAGCCCCCTAGAGAGGCAGATTTTTTTTTTTAAGCTGCAGCATATTAGTAAAATATAGAGGTTATTATTATTTTACACTCTGTTTTGGCAAAACATAAGCAAGGTTTTTGAAAAGAATATGCTCACCTGCAGGTAATAACACCATGAATTCATTAATTGTACATTCTCCAAATGATGCTGAATTGTTGACAAGTTGACTTTGATTATCCTGGACTCAAAGTAAGCAGAGTGCATCTATGCTGTTACAATTAAAAGATCAGTATACTGATTATCATATGGCTATTGTTATTTGAAACCCATATGTTGTAATCTTCTACAACCCTCAGTGTAGAGTCTCTGCTGCAGAGACCGTACCGACTTCTGTGGTGAGTAATCTGGCTACTGGCATGCCGCCCCCGCACTGTGAATGTGAGAAGAGCCTGCTGGGAGAAAAAGCACTCTGGGGCCTGCTTATGAAACGTCTTCCTGTGATCCCAGCTAGCTAGGCCCTTGTGGTTCATCCTGAGAGCAGGACATTGCAGGAGACACTGTAAGTCCACCTCACAAGAAACTGTGTGTAAGAAATATCACTGCTTTTTTCAAAATTCATAAGAAATATAAAATGTTTTGTTCTAATTTTTCTGTAAAGGTTTGTGAACAATATGGACAGAAAGTTTATATGCTAGATTATCAAAACATCTCAGTGAAGGCAATACTGCACATTTGCATGCCCTATAAGTGCAGTACTAAATTAACTTGCATACTTCACTCATCCAAAGTTCACATGGGTAAACACCAAAAGTTCGTTTACTTTCCCCCCTTTCATCGGTGACCTCGAATTTCCTAAGTCGCAGACGCTTTGAAATCCAGTTTGTTTTTGGGCCCTTCAAAAGACAACACTCTCCCTTTTTCATGGTGTAAATTCTTGAAAGCCTGAATTATGACAACAGATGCAAATAGTTTGTGTATATTTGGTCAGATGTTCTGTATTTATTTCCTTTACGTGCTATATCACAAAGTAACTTGGGCAGTTTTTTTCTTTCTTTTAAAAGGCAAGATTTTATTGACCAGGACTTCTCTCATCACTTGAAACAAGATTTAAGAGATAAGGCAAAAATGTAACCTTAACATGAACCTCCTATGAACGTATGACCCCGACTGGTATGACCTTCCTCTGGTGTAAGACTAAATAAGTCCAATGTGTGCCAAATGATTCAGAAAGAATCAACATTTATTGAAGTTATCGGTCCAGAATCTAAGTTTGCTTTTGATCTTATCACAAATTTCATTAATGAAACTTAATCAAATTTACAACAGAGGAAACATGCGGTGTTGGCATGTTGTAAACACGAAAAATAATTCACAACACATCATCTCTATAGATACCGTTTTCCCATTTAGATGCTCCAGAGGTGAAGTTTACAAGACATTCTGCGTGCAAAGCGAGGTGCCAGACAGTCAATACTTGACTCCACTAAACAAAAGTAAACACAAAGTCCAAAGATAGCTGAAGGCTGTCAGTCAAACCCATCCTCAGCTGCCTTCACCTGTCAGCCGTCACTCTTTTCCCATGGTACCTCTGGGCTGAAGTATCCCTGCCCATGTTTTTAGACAAACAGATCAGATTCCTCCTCAAACAGGCCGCTGCCGTCCCTATTGATAACAATGTAATAATTCAAAACAAATGATTCAGCTCTTTGATGAGAGCACTTTTATGGTCACGAAGACTCACCCTCACACTGACATCTGTTTGATTTTATCTTCTTGAACTTTATCCTCTGCTGAAAAATTTACTGGCTCTGACCAGAGCAGTGTGTTAAAGCCAGACTAATATGGGGGCAAAGACAACTGAGACACTGGGCAGGACAGCATGTCTTAGCTGTTAAAGCCTGCAACATATAGCGCTGCAAACTCTACAACACTCTCAAGCATTTCAGGGATATCACATTTTCAGTTTGGTCTCTTGAAATTTGACATTATCAAATGCCTTTAATACGACTCATGCTCAAAAAGAAGTGGTGGATACTTTCCTTGGCATGAGACGCCACCACAAAACTTGACTTGAATAAAATTGTGCACATTAATGGTGTGGATGTCTACCCTGTAGGTGAGTGAAACAAACTTCTATTCAATTCCCAGCTCAGTGAGTAAAGTTTTATTTTAAACAAAATGTTTTCTTAAAATGCACCTTACAGGTTTGCAAATTGCTGAAACAATTTAAACTTAATGACACAATTAACCAATGTTAATGTGAAAGTTAGCTCAGTTGTAATTACGTGACCACAGTATGAAATGATCTCCCAAGAAAGACTATTAAAGGCGGTGAAAGCATGTCCATGGATGAAGGGTTAATGTATTGTTATTTATTTATTTGGTTTTTTCATGTCTAAATTTGACCATTTGCCAACTATTTCATGTTATGTCACATTTCCTAATCTTTCCACAGTGGATGGAAATTTTTTTTAACTATGTGTTTTTTCTTATAGACTATATTGCACACTTTGCAGTTTTCAAAGAGTGTGCTAATGGAATTATGGAAGTGACTATCGTAATAAATCCAGATCCACAGAAGCTTTGGTCTGATCATCACTGTACTTTACAGGAACATGTGTGAACCAAGAGAACTGTGAAACTAAAAACCTGGCCTTCTTACTTCTTCATATGAGCACTACCTTCTCATGCTTCTCCATATTTCTTCCCTTGACGAGGGCTGTGGATTGGGGGGGGGGGGGGCTGCCTTTGCTCTAGACCCTGGCCATGGTTGGAGCTGTATGCTAAAGCCATGGTCAGGCCCCAGAGATTTGCAGCCTCTTAGATGCCTATAACTCATCCCCAGCCCTGCTTCTGAAGGGAGATTTTCCCCCCTCAATCCCAGGCCTGAAATATCCTTTCAAAGGCCACAGACTGGAGACAGATATGTAGGTGTTTTAGATAAGGTAGGAATTGCATTAAAGGATTTTTCCGTTTTAAAGCTGTTGCTATCTTTTTTTGCCCTTTCCCAGAGACTTAAGAGGAGTAGTTGAGAAAGGATGGGAAGAGGGGTAAGGGATGTACTTTGGGACAGACGAGTCTATACATTTGTGGTCAGTTCACAGCTCATAAAAAGCTAGCACTAACCTCAGTAAAAATTGAATAATGTAGAGTGGCTAGAAGCGGCGCAGAACCTTCTCAAAGAACACTGAAGTTATTGACCCAAGTTTGGAGGAAAATCCTTCCAGCTCATTGATCTCTTCACCAGCATAATTACAGGGCAGCGAGATGAATCTTCATATGGAAGAAAATAGAAAATTCAGAGTGATGAATTTTCAGAGTGATGGGAATTCGTGCCAAATGCAACCGTCAAATTAAAAGCTCTTTCCCAAAACCACAAAATGGGATAATTTTGTTTTGCAAAGTCAAATGTGGCCAAAAAGCAACTCTATAAAAGTCAACAGAGTCTCACCCAGGCTGCGGCGTGTGAAAATGAAAAGTCACTTTAAACAGCAGGTCTGTTAAGGCCTATAATGTATATAGGTATGTGCACGGCATTCCTGACTTCTCTCCATGCTTCTGTTTTATAAGATCTTACGCTGCGCTTTGGCATTTACTTTAAAACTTTATAATTATGTGGCCTCCGTTTTCCCCCAGCAGACTGTGTTTACATTTGCCAGCTTAACATGCACGCAGTCCAGTCCTCCACAGTCCGCATGTCGTTCTGCTGCAGCGCTTGTTGGACTGGGCTACAGAGAGATTAGTCGCCTCATTCCCTCTGGTGCCTCGGCATAATGTGCTTCACCCAGAGGGCTTGGCTGCTCATTTTCCAATAGGACCTTGGAGCAACAATTTCACCCTAATTTTCAAGGCTAAGCCTGCTGAAATGTAAATAATAATAATTCACCTATCATACATGTATTATTGTATTATTCAATATAATATACGTTTCTCAATTTTATTTTACCTAAATTGAAATATTTAATTTGGAGTAAGAATCTGACTATAATAAAAAGTATGCATAGTGATTCAAGATTAAATTAAGTTATTGTTAATAACCTAACGACACAGTAAAATAAAGGGTCCATTTGTAGTTGCATTTTCTTTCACACAATTCATGTCAAAATTTAAACAAACAAGACATAAAAAGAAAACTTTCTCTGTTGTCCATTTTGAATAATCCAAGCAGATGAAAACAATAAAAGGACCATAACTTTCACCTGGTCAGTTTACAGAAACACAACCTAGAGACACACACACAAAAAAAAAGAAAGAAAAAACCAAATCATAAATCAAAGTATTCTGAAACGCTTGCTGACAGAGCCTTGATACTTGCTGCAATAATATATCACATATCTCATATTGAGAAAATTACAGACAAGCGCACTCAGGCTAGGGAAGGGCACTACACTAGACAGGGACTAAGACCCACACGGTCAAAACCCACACATCAGTGGATCCATAACAGCGAGAGAGAAAAAAATAAGAGACAAGCAGTGGAGAAACGTAAGGAGGAAAGACTAAAATTTGCACAGAGAAAGGCTATAAATTAAGTTGCGCACACAATTATTGAATAATTTTGAAGCAAAAAGTGTAATCCGTTCAACTAGCCATCCTCCTTTTAACTAAATCTTCATTCAGAAACCAGGACAACTCTTTTAAAGCTTTCCAAGGTAAGACCGGTTTCATTTCTATTTTTTCCCCACTCTATTGCTTTTTTTTTCTCCTCTCTCTACTCTAACACAGCTCATTGGCTCATTTGTTGTTTGGTGGTGTACATTTTACTTATTGAGCAGTGGAGTTTTGTATAGCCTAGGCAGAGATTAAGACAAATTCTGATAAGGACTGGAAGTTGACTCTCAGCATTAAGGAGGATTAATGTTTAGCTCTGTGTGGCAGGGGCCTTCTCAGTGGCTGTGTTTACGCAGTGTTGCAGACCCCGCATTAATCCGAAATTAGTATAAAAGATCAGCTGTGGCCACTGAGGCGAACCTTCACAGGGCTTAGGCCAGTAATCAAGTCTCACTTTGGGACAATGAGCGCCTGGAAGGTCAATGAGAGGCCTGGTTGAAGGGACGAGGGGATTGAGGAGGGGGGTGAGAGACTTTTGGTGACCACATGGTTTAATTTAGGTGAGTTCCACACAAACATGGTTTGCCGCCACAGTGTGCGCTTTCTCCTCTCGATGTTGGGTGTTCAAGACCATGATTTGTTTTTGTTACAGCTGCAGAGGACATTAGTGTTTATAATTTAACACTCAAAAGACATTTCTTCCTTTTTCTCGAAGCCCGTCTGAAATTTAAGACATGCATTTGATGTCACACAAGTTTACATTTCACAGCACTAAGTATTACCTCTGTCACATAATTATAATGTGTGCTGAGGGATTATAACAATAAATAGCATACGACTATCTAGCTGCTTGTAGCGTAGAACAACATCTCCTGTTCCAATGCAAACCAACATTCAACAGAGCGAGTAGGAGAATCGCAGGAGAGTTTCTCCAAGACCGTCTCTTACAGGAAAGTAAAACTGTGTCAAATTGAAAACAAGCAGTATAAAAATCTGCAGTAAATTTTCCACTACCAAACTGGTGCTGGCTGGTGCAACACAAGAGGCAGCACCGCTGAATTCAGTTAGGAAAAATAAAATAAAGGAAATATAGCTCAGCATAAACCACAGCCCTTGGATGATGAATACTCGCAAAACTGTTGATATCTGCATTATTTTGTATTTTTAAACCACTCACACTGTGAGCGGCCACATTAAAACCTGCTTCCAAAAGGAGACAATTTTATTGACATTTTAAATAAGGCTCAACATACGTGTAGCGCTAAAATGTGGCCAAGTGAAATGTCTCAGCTGCAGCGAAAAGGGTCCGAGGAACTTGTAAATACTTTCCAACCTACATCTATAAAGTTCTTAAATTATTTATTTATAGGGATTTTATAGTGCCTGAGCAAATTACAGTGCCCTTGAAAAAGAAACAGAAAATCATCTCCTCAATCAAGTTTTCTTGGAACATGCCAAAATTCATTCTCCACTAACTTTTCCACAGTAGTTCCTCTATGTCTGTCTTTTGCACACACATGTTAACAACAGACAAACTACAAATGAAAGGGTAACGGCACAAAAAAACAACAGCAACAGCAACTAAATGATAATTTAGGGCATTTGCACCACATTGTGGTGAAAGCAGCTCTCTTCAAGTGCCAGCAGGGTACCAGCGAAGCCCCCACCCCATCCTCCCACTGCTCCTGCTAAGATTAGACAAATTAAACACTATTATTCACGTCACTCCTGCAGCTGGCCTTTTAAGTGGTTCAACGTTAACTATCGTAATGGTTTGCTTTGAAAGCCACAGTCTTCTCCTTAATTTACAATATGAAAAAGCACTGTTGGCCAAGTCTTGGTGGGATTTTTCTTCTCTTGTGCCTGATGTTGCAGGGGAAAATAGGTTACTTTACACTGCAGTTTGTAGTATGTGCATGAATTTCCTTTGTAAAGCATTTTATGTCTATATCCATATTTGACCAGCACCGTACATGTTATATTATAATTGTTGTGTTAAATTATATTGGTTGTTCATTTTGTAGAACAGAACACTTATTTCAGATTTTTTTTGTCATCAGTAAATTTCTCATTTCTCATGTGTAATTTAGTTCCAAATGGTAAAAGTTTTAGACAGTATGTTTGGTTAAAAAGTCAGCCAGGACTCTTCAAGTCAGCTATAACTAATGTTCGTCCCTGTAAACTATTTCATCATTTACAAGAAGACATTCCTGAGTTTGTGCCCTCTCAGAGTGAAGAGTATACTGTAGTAGATCTGGCAGACTCTCACATCTGTCCATACGTTTTTAATGTAGCCTCCTGTTGGGAAAAAGGCCTTTCATTTTCCCTGTTGTATCCCCGCAACCTGATAATGGATGTGGTATTGGCCAGGAGCCCGCGGACTGAGGAAGGCCGGTGATGGATAACCTAGTTTCAGAGCCATCATCACCATACAGCATGTGCCTTGTATCTGTAGTAAAATACCCCCACCCACACTGAGCATGCTCCAGATATGGGCAGCAGTGACAGATAGTGACATCCTGTTAGCTGCATTACATTTTAAACCACTATCAAAGGCACAAACACTCACAACTGAGAACAAAATAATGGAAATGCCACAAAGACAAGAACTTTAGCTTCACTGATGCTAATGCACAATTACGGAAGCAGATAAACAGCCCGTTAATAAAGTGACATGCTTAAAAGAGTTACAGGTCATCACTTTAATTAAATATTAATATTTATGTTATGTTTTACAAACAACGTAAGACTACTGAGACAGCACCAAAGAAGTCAAATAAGCACAAGTTAGACTAAAATTGCCTACTAATGAATTGTATCAACAATAACAACACAGACAAATGTCATTTCCGAGGTTCAGTCACAGCTCAGCAAAAGAGAAAGTTGACTTTTAGAATAACTGCTCAGAATTAACAAAACTTTGACAGTCTCAACACACACACACACAAAAAAAAAATCATAAAGCTGCTTCGAAAATAATATTCAAAGAGGGTGCTCTGTTGTTTTTATATACAATGTTCATTAGTACTCAGCATGTAAAACAGTTGTATTAATGTCTTCTGTAGCTCTGGAGCTTCCTGAAGTCTGAGAAAATAACCCTGATGATGTTAAGAGGGTTATCTTGGCTTGGCTTAAGAAAAAGACAATATTACAAACTGGAGATGTGGGGTTTAGGAAGGGTCTAATGATAGACTTTACTGAGTTGTATTATGGGAAATGTAGGATCCAGTGTTTTTTTTGAAGCCTGACTAAAGAAAGTTTCTCTGTGCCAACTTTAAACCTGAGTTTAAGGCTTGTATTTATACTTCCCTGATCTATGAACTATGGAAAAAGACAGCAGCATCTAGCCTGTCTGTCACAAAAAGTTGGCGCATGGCGATGGATCAGACTTGATAATGGCAGTCATCATTTAGAGTATACACTATGGGGTCTTTAAAGGAGTAAAGGAAAATGAGACTAATGTAATGGAAAAGGGCACAAGCTAATCAGCTATCACCACAGCCAAAGCAAAAACCACTGATGATGTGCCTGAGGAGCAGTTCCATTGGTGGCTACAAGATGCTGGCTCCAAAAAAAATCTCTGTGGCTCCATAAAGATCCAATTAAAAAGTCTTTAATGTCTGCTCAGAAAATAGAGTAAGGTTTAATGTTATAGAAGCTTTACATAAGGAATGAAAATTAATTAAAAGAAGAATGTAATTAAAAAGAAAATGTAAAAGGAAAAAAAATTATTAAAGTAGAACTAAATTAGGCATTAAACCCAGTAGTAAGCTGTGTGTGTGGAGACTATGTTTTTCTACTCTACAACACAAACACTTTCTTCAACGATGTCCCAAGTACAGACCACTAAAGAAATTCAGCAATGATTTCATATACATAAAGTCAATTGCAATTCTATTATTGTCCCACAGAATGTGTTGCCAGACAACACATTCTCAGTTTTACAGGAGATGTAGCAGCACTGTTGAGGCAGGAACAGCCTAACCAAGCTAAATGTTAGACATTAACTAAATTATAGTAATAACAAATTAAAGTGCAAATACATCAAGGTTCTCTGACATTTGAGTTGCATCGGTGTGACCATAAAACACAGACTTTTGTTACATGATCACGCTGTTATGACTTGAATCTGTGTGTTCTCACCAAAACCAACTTTTGGAAAATGTATACACACTTCTAGGCCAGTTTCTGGTGTCATAACCAGCCTCATCACCGCAGGAGCCGGGGAGCAAGAGAAGCACAGCCGGCTTCCACTAGTCAGCTCCCAGCATTATTACCTTCAATGAGTCTTGCATATCAACTTCACATCTAGCACCAGGGAGCTGCACATAACTTTCTTATGGATGAGAGATTAAAAAAGAAAAAATAAAGAAAGAAATTCTCCAGCAGGTTGAGATTGTATGTCTATAAAAATAGTGACAGAATATCTCAGTGAAACTTGATCACTTTGTCTACAAGCTGCATACTTGAGCTCCAGCTCTCACGAACACCGTTAAATTTGGGTTTCAGATTTACTGGTGGATTATTAATCAAAGTGAGTGCTGAATGCTAATGATTAGTGCATTTAAGTATTCAGTACATTGATTTATACATTTATTTTTTAATGCAGATCCACTGATTCCACATTTTTTAGAGCATGTATTTTGAACATATTGTTTAGATGGACATTTCTGAATACAACTTTTAACACTGAATAGTATTTTTGTTTTCCAAAAACACAGGAATAGTGGTTTACCTTAATCATTTTCAAATGATGAAATCAGCCTTATGAAGTGTTTTTTTTTTTTTTTTTTGCTGGTGGTGGTGGTGGGAGCCGCAGTACCCCAGGAGGTAATTAGTCTAAACAGGGTTAAAGCTGTGACTCACAATTTGAAGACAGCTGTACGACTCGCTGTGCAGCATGAATCCGTTTGTCCCCGAGTGTCTCGAGGAGCTGCAAGCGGCTGTTTCTCATCCTAACTGTGATGATTTATGCCTGACACATCTAAGTACAGTATAAAAAAAAAAAAATAAAAAAAAAAGAGTCAGCATACAAAAAAAGAAAAGACTTCACATTCACATGTTTTACATTTCTGCCTGGGCGAGGATGACATTTCATTTCTTACCCCAAGTCATCTCACAAGGGCTAATTCAATTTGCACTCCAAGCTGTTTCTAATCCCCTCTCCCCTTCTCAATTTTTCACTCCATCGTCTGAATACCAGAACATTTGCTATTTGATTGTTTTTTAATGGCAAACGTGGGGCATTTTCACACAGCTGTTGGTAAAGACTGAGAAGAAAACAGTTTTGTCAAATGTATTCCAATATCCTTGTAATGTGAGTCAATTGGTTGGATATTTCATCTGAAGCATATAGTTTGGCAGGGTTACCAGTTCACATGTTTCGTTGCTTTGTTGGGACAGTTCACGCTCTCTTTGATCACTGTTTAGAAAGCTAACTGTGAAAGTCCATCAAAGTGGGTTTTATTAGCACGCTAATAAGTGATACAGCCCGCATTTTAGTATGTGGTTCAGTGGGTGTTGGTGCATGAGACTGTCTAAGCTGGATGCTTTTTCTATTACACTATGTCAATTAATGAATACAATATTTCACAGGAATGGGCATCACTAATAATGGAAACTGTGATATATTTGTTCCACAAATAACATAAATCTGCTATTGATGTGTTTTTTTGGCCATTCAGGGGCAGAGCGACAAGCACTTTAAAACAACACTGACTTATTATCACATTACAAAGTGTCAAATGTGTTAGCAAACACTGTACAGATCCAGCAGACACAGAAAAACATAAGTATTCATTTGGAGTTGTGATCTGAAAAATATTCACTTTCTTTTTAACTCTGTTTTGGTCCCCACCAACCCCTGAGGCAAATATGTGACACAGACACAGACACACGATTCCCAGCCCAAGCTGAGACAATCCTAATGACATCATATTTTTCAGACAGGACCACAGCTCCCCAAGACTTCAACTGTTTTCCAATGCGTAGAAAACTGATTTGTTTGTGTAAAATGAGTGCCACTTCAATGTGCTGCTGAACTAAAAGGATCACATTTGTTTTAAATAAGTATACGAAAAGTCTTGTGAACACAATTAATACCTACAAGTAGTCACTGTAACATACTTATTCATGCTTCAAGTTAAGCTACTGCTAGAATAGCTGCAGTTTTGCTGCCTGCGCTTCTATATTTAAGTGATGTGGTCATGCATGATCCATTGTGGGCCCGGAGAGGCACCCATCATGCCAAGCTACAGTATCAAACAACTGGCGCTCACTGTTGCCATGAATTTCTCTAAACTGGCCACAGCTCGCTTACACTGCGCCTGCCTCTGACAGCCCTCGAAAGAAAATCTTTACCCACTTACGTGTGAAACAAATTTTCTCATCCGCTCATCAAATTAGCTAGCAGATTTCAAATTATACATCCATCCATTTTATTACTTTACTGCACAGTTCTTAGTATCAAAAATTGGTTGTTTACTGGTGACGCATCTTTTAAAATAGTCAAAACATGCCAGAAACAAACTCGAGAACCTGAATTTTGCTTGTGGACGGTTTTAAGTTACAAATATTCTTTAGTTGTAGTAACCCTCTTTGCAGCAAATACCATTTATATGTTATAAAGGTTGTGCTACATCACAAAAGCTGTGACTTTGGCATCTACGAGATATTAGAATTTGGCATGTAATTCTAGGTCACATCTGCAGGCCGCAAAGTGAAAGTAAGAAGGCGAATACTGTACATTTCTGAAGTTCTAAAGTTGTCTCTAAGGAAAATACCCACATGTGTAGCGTATAAATAAATAACACAGAAATGTTGAAGTTTCCAAACTCTGCCAAGTAAAATAACACTTGACATAATAGCAGAGATAAGTTGAGAGCTCTGGCTACTCTAGCGGTCCAACAGGCTATAGGAGAAGTTTCTCCTTACCAGCCCTGCACGCCATGTCCCTGCACTGCATTTTCATCCATTAACACATCCACTGTGTACGCACTCAATTTAGGAGCATAATAAGAGGCAGATGAGTCTTGCAGCCGCTCCCCTCACAGCCGGCAGAGACCCTGTAGGAGGGGAAATTTGTCCAACTAAATTCACCCCAACAGGGGGGAGCTCTTAGGTCAGAAGCTCTTAAGTTGAGGAGAGCAGACACTCCTATGAGTTTGTGTTGAAAACCGTGTGATCCATCATCACTGTGTGTTTCTCTGTTAAGGGACTGTAAGCGTGCTGGGAGCTCACACAGGCCTCCACTTGATCACAGTTAAGCTGAGCTACATGGGGCACCAAAGCTATCACTCATTATGAAAATGAAGGGAAACTGAGATAAGCTTCCACATTAAATAATTAAAGTAGATCCTCGTAGGGACTGGTTTAAGTAGATATGCAGAGAGGTAAAATATTATCCCAATGATGAATCCCTTTATTCTTAATATTTTCACAAGAGCATTTATATATCCTGTTTGTCACAGGGTGATATGGTTAAAATCAGTTTCAATAATTATTAGGGCTGTCAAAAGTAATGCGTTACTGCAAATTTAGCTTAATGCCACTAATTGTTTGACAACAAGGTATTTTGAATGGCACACTTCAGCTATCTGTAGTTACTGTCTATGTGAACTGAGGTACCACCAGAGTACATCTAGTCTTAAATACCATTGGCTAGTGAGGCACACAGCTATTGCTAATGCAGGCAGCCTTATTAGCCTCGAACCATCCTGCTGGTGGCAAGCCATGCCTGATAGTGTACAAACGAAACCCATGAACAAACCTACAAGCAGCAGGCTTTCAACAGCAATAGCTAAGAGCTGCAGCTTGTGGGACAATGAAATCATTAGGATCACATCCAATGACTGCACTTGAATTGAGAGCCAAAGTATGGAAGATACACAACCTGTATGATGACCAAAGAAAGTCATGGTCTTTCTTATACTCCTTTTCCACCGTTTCTTGCTCAATTGCTCAACTCAGTTTATTTTATTTTGTTTGTTCTGTTTTTATCTCATAGCACAAGAGGATGTTTTTTTGAGTCTTAATTTTTCCCATGTGAGATTGGACACAATTACACATTTGCTTTTGAAGTGAGGGATTCAGGGAGTGATCTTTAATCAGTACTGAAGTAATGGAAAATGTAGCTGGCCAATGTGCCCATATGTTGCCTGTTGAGCTTGACTTATGATTTGAGCATCATTTTTAGAAAGTTAAATGCTAAATGCAAGTAGTTTGATTGTGTGATAATGTTGCCATGTCAACGTCAATTAAATCAAACCACCAACAAGTCCTTTTGAAACAGATTCGCTGAGATTTTTACTCTTAAACTCATAATTAATAATACCAGAGGTCATGATTTCTTTCCCAATTCCCCTTTCCAAACAAAAAGCTATTCTTAAACAGCAGTACCATCTTGTCTTACAACAGTGCTGATGTGACCTTTCACTTGTCCCACTCGTACAAAGAGAGCTAGGTAGCAACATCCCTGAGTCTTGGAGCCAAGACAAGTCTGGCTCTGATTACCATGGGAGCTACTGCCTCTGCCTGAGAAAAATGCTGCAGGTTTAAAATAAATGTTATTGTTTGTCACAGGAAACCAATCTGATTACTGTTTCTTCTCTCATGTGCACACTTAACACCGCACACCGGGCTGTATTTACGCATGTGGTTTTCATTCAGCCTCCCTAGTGAGGGGGAAACGGACACCTCGCGTTTTCATCTTTATTAAGTCACACTTTGGGGAAGGTTAAAATGGGGGTTGTTTACACAAAGTATTTGGCAGTCTTTGCAAGACAATCTGTCTGTTCACATCAAACAATAGAGTTTCTCTGCAGCAGCAGCGTCTCAGAAGTGGGCAGGGGAGAGGGAGAAGGACGACTTCTCTGATAGTCGTGACGTCTGTGTTTGCTCAAACTGACAGCGAAAGTGAGGAGTTGTTAAAGTGCGGTGTGAAGCTATTTTGGGTTCAGCAGGAATTGGCCATTCTGACGGTATCATTTCACGTTGGGGTATGTGTATTGTTATGGCAGAACTGTGTATGTGCATGTGTGTGTCTTCAAACGCTGAAAAAAGCATTTAAGGATGCATCTAGCTCTTCCTCTGTCCCTTCCCTCTCTTGCCTCAGAGTGTATCCCTCTGGGGATTAATGAAACACACACACACACATCCCGAAAGCAGTGCACAGAAAGAAAAAACAAAACAAAAAACAAAAACAAGTGTGCTAGTAAAGAACAGAATAAAAGCTTAAAAAGGCATCTGGGAGGAAAGCTGAGAAACCAAGGGACCCGTCAGCAGGGTCTGCCAGGGCTTAGAAGTCAGACTGTTTGTTTTGCTTCGTATGTCGACGCGGCCACTCTTTTTCTCCCAGTGTGGTTCTGTCCCACTGTGATTCTCTGCCAGACTGCTTCTCATAAACTTTACCTCCATAGGACACCTCTATTTGACACCCAGCAAACCAACAACACCCACTTTGCAGAGAAAAAAAGAAAAAGAAAAGAAAGGCAATATGTAAATGTTGTGAAAGGAGACAATTAGGAAATTTATCTTATTTGGAAGGCTCGTAATAGTTTAATTCCAAAAACATGTTTTCTGCCTTCCTGGTAATGTGTTTCATGTGAGGTTGTGGTTTTCTGTAGAGCTGGGGTGGGCGGGTGGGGAGAGTGGGGGGGATTTGAACGTGCTTGGTGGCAAACATTTGTTTGTGTTTTCCTCATGGTGCATCATTTCAAAGGGCAGCGTGCATGTCCCACCACAAGCTTCACATCTCCCGCGATTGGAAACACATTTCAATTGTAAAATGTCAAACCAACACTCATGTCATGTATGAAAGCGATAGAAGGAGCATTATGTGATGCACATTTTTAAAAGAAACAATAACTTGTGTATTCAATCAGGGGAGACATCAGCCCACTTGATTTTTATGTAAAGTCCCCCTGCTGTGCAGAAAGAGATGGTTTTCTGGGACCCCCCACTCTCACAGAAGGAAGATACTGCTGTGCATTCGTGTATTTGAATGTACAATCAAAAGTAGGTTTAAAAAGAATTTCACTGTTTTAAGATGCATGCAGAGAAAACAACTATATACATGTTTCCAACACCTTTTTTTCCACTTCCACTGTGCTAAGCCTGAGCACATGGTTAACAAGACTCTGCCTTTTAACCGACACAGTTGAGGCATACGACTAGAGCGATGACGAGCAGTGTCCTTGAATGGACCACCAACCTTGAAGCCAGAATTAAACTTTTTATTTCCTTTTTAATATCCTAAGCCACAAGTAATTTTATATTCCATTTAACATACATGTCTCACTATTTTTGATAGAATTTTCTTTATTAAATGACATTTCATTTTGTCAGTGTGTCTTTCCCTAAATTTAATTCAGTCAGGTTTAACACATTTTAATTTAAATTATATATATATATATATATATAGAACATTTGTGATGTGGATTAGAAGATGCAACTGTCAGTATCTAATGTATTTATGATATGTATGGAATCACTGCCTTTTTATATCGCATAACTAATATTGGAATATACATGCTCGATATATTCAGACAGAACAAAACACTAGATAAAGGATAGGATGAGACTGAATGTGAACATTTATACACAAACCTGTTCTGCTATTAATATGAGCTTTGCATTTATTATTTATTATTAAATTGCAGTTTAATCTGAACATCCCAAACATATTAAGGGTAACGTATGTTGTTGTTATTGTTGTTGTGAAACCAATGAATTTACACCCTAAGGTTTGCCTGATATCTGATATGAATGATATACATTATGAAACAAAGAAATGCTTTGTCTATTAGTCCTTAACAAAGTCTTACACATATACACATTTACCAGGTTTTCTCTACTGATATTACCTTTACCAGTAGCCGACAGCACTGAGGCAGCGGGTAGCACAGGGTGAACATGGTGCTGGGCAGGGTAAGGCCTTATCGCTGCTTTAATTTTTCTCCCCAAGGTGAGCTGGGAAGAGATCAGTGGCACTAAACCCTGGGAATTACCCTAGATATTGGCCCCCTGTGCTCTGCAAATGAAATCCTGCCGTCGGCAGGAAGAACATGGTGGTTAACACTCTGAAAATCAGTTTTTGTGCAGACCACAGCTGGCGTGAAGGGGCAAGGAAAAGCAGTGGAGAAGAGAGAAGGAAGGAGGGAGGAAAGAGGGGGAAGGGCACTTTGGAGAAAGGAAAAAAAAATTACTTTACTCATAAAGAGAAGACAGAGGGCGAAGGCTTTGCTTTTCGTCTCTTCATTCTTTAGAATATTAGTCTACAAACTACAAAAAGAGTCAACATCATTTGTTTTCAAAGTGTGATAAATGGACATTTGTCTGCATTTACATTTAGGTACACACAACAAGAGACGGTACAAGACAACAGACAAGTGCATGATATGCGACAACAGACATAGTTCATAGTTGTACTGACTAAACTAGTGGTGAAACCATAACCAGGGTCCAGCTGTCTGAGGGTCTCGGGGTTGTGGCGGGTGGGTGGATGGTGAGATGGAAATCACTCACTGTGATCATAACCTTCACAGTGCTGAACCTGACCAGCTGTCAGGCCTGGGTTCGCCTTTACCCATATAGCAGTGTTAGTGTGTATGTGCATTGGAAACAAAAACAAAAAAGTTAGATTGTATTATTATTTATCTTATATAAGTAGTTGATTACTGAAAACAATAAATCTTCTATTTCTGTTTCAGAATTTCCCTTTTTATGCTTCTGTCAGTTGAATATTCTGTTACACAGCAGTTTAACTGACATGGTTACATCTATTTTGTCAGATCTGTTAGAAAGCATCTTTCGCTCAGTATCTTTTATCTACTCCCCAAGTGCTCCTTTTGTAGTATTATGTATATGTACCTTTTTTTGGATAATTTATTTGTGATTTAACAGAATTTTGTTTTATGTGATCAGTTTGCTGCCAAGTTCTGTCCATAAATCAATTCACTCCGTCACTGATAATAAATAAAAAGCAATTTCTAGGTGTTGTGGATGTTGTAGTTATGAGGCATGTGTCTTAACTAGTAGCGTCAGGTCATTTCTGAGGGCACTACAGTACATACATTTCACACTCAGAATTCATACACTTGAATAAAGAGACAGAGGGTGAATATAGTGAACTGTATAGTAAATAGGGAGTGGTTTCAGGATGATGATGATGCTTCATTTCTTCCTGAAATTAAGGACAATGTAACTAGTCTAATGATTGTGTTGCCCAATACTGTTTTCACAATTGCCTTCAGTAAAAACTTTAATTAAAAAGCTAATCTCTCTGTTTATTGGGTGTGTGTTCAGCTTGATGCGAACCTTCGGCCATGTTGAACGTACAGCCACGCCCCAACTGGTGGTTACAGAAAGTGTTGTACCTTTGACACCTGCTGTAACTTCACTGATTGGAGTTGTGCCAGAACAAACAAACATTTCATGCAGACAACGCATGATCCACATGAACTAAAATAAGTGGCGTTGTTATATTTAGGATTTTGAGTTTCAGTATGAATGAAAACTGTGGTATACTTATATTTCTTTGTATAAAATCTAGTCTTTTTTTTTAGTAATTAAAGTAAAGTATCTAATGGCTTGGAAAATCAATCATTGACGACTCTTCCCACCACTAAAGTGACACTGCACACAAGGAAACCGCATATGTTGCCATTTTTCATCATTCATTTGTGTGTCTTGGTTTTTCTGCCTTACATCCATATATAATTACACACACACACACACACACACACCCACACCCACACTCTGCTTCCAACACACACACACACACACACACACACGCAGATTGTATTTATAGGTTCTGATCAGGGTGTAAAACAAACCTGTCTCTCTTTAGATATCCCCTCACCATATTCCCCCCAAAATAGCAGGTGCCCATCCACTTAGCCGCAGTGGGAGGATTCAGAGCTTCTAAATAAATGGAAGGATGTTTACTCAACGCCAGAATGAAAACAGCGCTAATCTCCAATCAAGTCCAAAAGGCAGATAGTTAGCAAGGAGAAGCTAAAAATAACCCGAAGAGTAACACGTTCCAGCTACGATTGAACTTAACTTTGATCTTACTATACGTTGGCCCTCGTGTACTGAAAATGATTAGCACTTCTGTACAGTGACTTAGGACGTGCTGTATATAGATGAACTTAATGGACATAATATGATAATAATATGAGCCTGGAGTATTAGTGCATGCTCTACAGTTCAGTAGGATGGAAAAATTAAAGAGTGGGGGGGGGGGGGGGGGCAGCAGAGTGTTTGGAAAAGTGATGGAAAGCTTAGTTGGAAAACATAGTTACAACAGACACAACTGAATGATGACCTTGGTGATGATCATGTTTTAGTCGGGGGTTTGGGTTTATATATCTCAACACAAAATATATTTATTGTCTGTAAAAGTTGAAAAGAAAAATTGTTTCCTGCATATTTATGTAAAGCAATAGTTGGAACTAATTTATATTAGATACATGCATGGTAAGAATAAACCTATTACAGGCTTGTAAAAGTAACAGATTGAATTAATTTGTCAGGTTTGATGTATTAAATCAGAGCATAACAGCATAAGTCAGAAAAAGAAAGTCTTCTCTGGCCTGAAAAAAAAAATACAATTGGATGTTTGTGTTCCAGTGAAGGATCACAAGAACATTTTCAAGCTGTAGCGATGAAATATTGGTGTGCAATGCCACACGTACCAAAAGGGCTATTTCAGCTGAAATATGGTTTCTATAATTGTTCAGCTTTTTAATGATATGTAACTGCAGTGTAAGTGTTGAAAGGGTGAGTTTTATATTCCTTTTGGAGTTTGCATTGGCACCGTTTTTGTGTTATGAACAGCAGCATTTGCTGCAGCTGCAACTATATCGCTCACAGTTTACCTCCGTGTTTGACTATTTTGCGTTAGCAGATTTGTTTTGGGGGAAATTGTATGTTTGTATCAGAATGTTCATAAAAGTTTCTCTTGTTTTTCCCACAACATTTTTAGCCTGGTTGGCTGACCGCATTTTAGACTTTTTCAGCCAATAGGTCAAGACACTTTGAGCTTTTTAAAGTGGGATTAAGAATGGGGACAACATATCCCTGTGCCAGAAGCAGAAAAATGCTCCTATCAGCCACTACTGCAGCTTCCATGTCGATAGAAATGACACAGGCAGAATTGCTACTGCGTGAATAGGGTAAAGACATCACTTTACCTGACAACTTTGAAAACCACCATGTCCAATTTGAGCTTTTGCCACAGTAGAAGAGAACATTGTTCATATCCTTACTACATAATCAGCATTTTTGAGCTGATGTCATATATTTGAGAGATATTGTTTTAATGATACTGAAGAAGAAGCAGATTCAACATGTAAGCTCTAAGCATTAAGTATCATGAACATGTTTCACGATAACAAGTGTCACGGTAGACAAAGGGTCGCCATTACAACTCGTGCAAATAACTCTGATATCCTGCAAATTAACAGTCACTAAAATTATGAGCCGGGGGGAACTTGCATGCACGTGCATATTCCTAAATGCATGTGGAGCGGAAATTTGGTGGGGTTTTTTTGTGTGTGTGTGTGTGTTTTGGAGGGGCGTCGCCTACACGTTGGCTCCTCAGTGAAGCGTTCCACATCTACGTCAGTCTTTGGCCGACGATGACTGGCGTGTGCCCACAACATATAACCGTGGTGGTTGACTTTTAGGTGAGGTGATGTGAGAAAGGGGAACAGGGGAACAGGGGGAAATTACCTATACAAATTTGAAATTGTCAGTTCATTAAATCTTTAATTAACAGTTCATAAAATCTACTTTGCATTATTCTGATCATAAATGCAACTTTTAACCTGTATAATAATACCGTAGCAACCTAATTAAAAGCACTTTTTCTTCTTCTGCTGTCAGAAAAAAAATAAAAAAGTACAAAACCAAACATTCAGCAACATAAACCGTAGGCAGTGACCGATGAAAATGTGTAGAAGGATTCAAACAAGCCCATGTTGTCCTTCACATGTGGTTTTAGCACTACCTTACAGCAGCTAGTCACATCGCTTGCATGCAGCAGACATATTTCAGTAATCCATCTGTAAACAACCTCCTCCTCATCCACTGTTGAGGACACATTTTTCTGGCACCAAAGATTGGCAGAGGGAAAAACACGTTGAATAATTAAATTATCTAAAACATCTAATTATTAGGTATAGGACAATTTTAATGGGAATACACACAGACATATATAATTCTATCTTGATTTAAACATACTTTACTGATTTAGACAGATTTATGACACAGCACGTTATACATGATACACAACGAAAACATTAGCATTAGCTGCTGATGAGCAGGTCGCACCTTGCATGGTAATCAATGGTTGCTACCTCTAGTCTTGAGTAAAAGGCACACACAAGTAACACACAACTTAAATTAGGTGCTGCTTTACAAGATCATTCATGTGGTTAATTGTATTTAGCTTGATTCAGTTTGGTGAAACGTGCACCTTCCGTTCATGTTTCTGCACTATATCATAAAGTCACCCTCTTAAAATAATCGCCTAAGTCACTTTTAAAATTGAAAATTTTTGCCTAAATCATCTCCTCATGATGCTGGCCACATCTGGTAAAATTGCCTATATCCTCAGTTAAACAGCTTGTGCCATTCTACCTATTCATAAAATTGTTTGTAAATATTGTATATTTAATAAATGGTTCAGTTTTTTGTGTTTCCTGAAAAATCTGAAAAAATGACTTAGGCGATTATTTTAAGAAGGTGTCGATAAAGTACCGTCATCTTCAGATTTTCTCTTGATTAACCTTTAGTTTCTGTTCTTGACTCAACAACAGGTATACAATTGTCTGTCTGTCTGCCTGCCTGCCTGCCTGCCTGGGCGTCTCATGTTGCTCGACTTAAAAAGTACACATGGGGAGAGCAGACATCATAAAAAAATGTCTATCCACCTGTCGTTCTGGCATTGGGGGAGCATTTGAACTCCACCTGCAATTCTTTGGTCTGGCAGACTGTGATAATGTAATGTGTATGTATGCATGTGTGTGTGTGGAATGAGTGTGTCTCCCCATAAACAGGTGGGGTTCCCCGCCACAGATATCAAGTTCCCCTCTTTGATAACCCATTACAGACTTCATTAATTTCACTCACTCCAGCCACGCACTCGCCGTCTGACAAACCCGCTGAGGAATTTTTGTATGAGCACACCTCCTCGGGCTTGTGTAAGTTTTACAAGCAGAGATTAACATGTGTGAAAACAAATGTAATTCAAGCCTTTATTGTTTTAGGAGGGTGAAGCGGACATGCCCAGTGTTAAAAGAGCTTTCTGTATGCTGCCCCCAATAACTTCACAACAAAGTGTTTTGCCTCATTTGGAAATTCAGAACACAAACATTAATTCAAATTATACCAAATATGATGTTAATATGATGACATTTAAATAGGAAGGTATAGACGACACAAAAGATAAATCTTTTACAGTTGTGTTAATTTGTCTCAAACGCTGACAAAAATTTCTTTCTTGATCTCCTAAGCCAAGAAAAGCACACATACACACATACGCCGCCAATGTCTACTTGTGCAGGGTTAATTTGCTCTTTGTTTTCTTGACATTGATTGGTTATTCTTCAGCACATGAGACACCCGACACCGCGGCCTCCTTGTTTCCAGTTGTGCAGTGAGTCATCTATGTGTCTGGCAGATGACACAGTGGCGCGAGGTGAACTTAAACTGATCCTGACTCCGTCCACATTGAAGCTCCAACCACTACACGTCCAAAAACAAGTCTAGCATTGCCCCCAATGAACAGAACAATGCCAGGGATCTGGATGCTAGGCTAAATTTAAAGTCTCAAAATAATGCGTGCACAAGGACCCATCAGAGCGAGGATGGACATCCAGTGACGTTTTTTTTTTATTGTCGTTTACCTAAAATTAAATATTCCAAAATGCAGAGACAGTTTAAAAGACTGTTTCTCTGAGACTGTGTATTTCTGCTAGATTAGGGTGAGGTTACATAGGGACAAAATTTATGACAACTGCCTTCAACTGAAATCCTAATGTGAAGTTTCAATGTTTAATTCATTTTCATCAATAAAACATAATTTATATGACAACTCCAGAGCTTGTTTGTGACAACACAGACTAGAAAACTTTTGTGAAGTAAGCAAAAAAGTTGACTGTCCTCTCAAGATAAAACAGCGTCGGCATTTCACGACATGTGTTTATGTTCAAAAGACATCTAGTGGCTGTAGAAAGTACGGCTATTGTCCGTCTGAGGCAAAGGAGGAAGTGGTGTAACAATGTTTTAGAACCACAATTGGAAGGAGCTTGAGGTCAACAAAATATCAGATTTTGCCATTGGAGACCACTGTTCACCTCCTGTTTCCTATCATCATCATCATCATCATTCATCATTCCCTGAAGGTTGCACCAGTTCCTGTATTTTAACAAAGCAATGTCTTTAAATGTCTCCTGTTATTCTCATTACTCCGTTTGCAACAGTGATTAGTAAAGAACAAGTCAAGCTATTTGGCTAAAGTTGGGAGGTCTGGATTTTAAATTTTACATAACTTTTCTTCTAAGTTTTGTATTTATTACATGCTACCTGACTGGGCTGTGCATGGCTTTCCAATATGTGCAAGTCATATTTTGGCCTGACCAGTTGTCCCAATTCCCTGCAAGGACCTTGTTGTTAAACTCTTGCTGCGGTTCAGACACAAACCCAACCTTGACACTTCAACACAGACAGCCACTGAGACGAGCAACAAGTGCTGGGGCATGAACTTGACCCACAGAGGGGTAGGGGATGAAGGACAGAGCTAAACATGAATGGTTTACAGTGCCAGGACAAAGTCACCATTTTGACATTTAAAGAGAAATTCTTATAGGCTGAAAGTGGAACCAGGAGCATCTTACTCTATACATTTGAGTTATATAATTAGATTAAATGATCTGCTTTTGATTGTATATGTCCATGTTATACTATTGTATTCAGTTTTTTGTTTCATAGTGAAAGCTGATCAGATTGCTGTGTGCCGATAAAAGAAACTGGCCTGGACAAGTATTGATGGGAGGATGAAACCTCTGATCAACACGTACATAGGAGCCACTTGTGCAACATTGTTTAAAGGATATCCATGACATTTATTTTTAGAAAGCTATACCAGCTATTTAAACAGGTCCCCATAATGTAGATACACAGGTCACCGCTGTCATTTTTGAGAGGTAGCATCTGTTGGGACTTTTAACTCTCTGTATTGTTGTGGCAAACACAGCTTTGAACTTCATTCTGATCAGACAAGCTTCTTGATGTGACACAAGAGTACAGAGTTTCCTGGAAGAAGTTGCGGTATTTTTAGACATAGATACAGGGCATGTGGACGCTTGATTTCAAGATGATTTACAATGCCGAGGCATCTATAAATCCATAGTGTTGAAAAGACACAATCATACCACAGGGGCCACTGAACAGTGGGAGTGGGAAATTGTGGATAGAAAACCAAACAAAACCGTTACATCAAGTAATTTCTGCTCTTCGTCTTGGTCGAGTATTGATTTTTTGTGGTTCACTGTGTAACTCTGTAAGCAATCTTTAACAGTTCAATGCCATGCAATAACATCCTCATTTAATTAACAAGGTCAATTGTTTCCTCAAACAGAGTGAACCCTCGCTTTGCACCCATGTTAATTTTCTTATCGTCTATCAACGAGCCAATATTAAGGCCTAAGGGGATATGAGAAAGGAGAGAAAAATATACCTCCTCCGCAACAGTCATCCAGTTCCAGTTTTGAGTTTGCTGCAAACCGACAGCAAGAATTACTGTTGTGTTGTTTGATTCAAAAATCATATTGATCTCTGCCTCTTTTGATTTGCATTTTCCCCACTCACAGCCAAATCCTCCCACTCAGGCTTTGCTTTGTGAAAGATCGTTTTCAGACAGTGTAAAGATGCCAGACTCGCACCGAAAAATTATTCTGAGAATATTACTTATACATATACATATTGATTCCGCTCGGAGAAATGAAGCATTATGTGGGTGTTGAGTGGAGCGGGGAGATACGGCGGTGAAAAATGACACTGCGTCACGAGCTATCAGTTTCAGTGGCTCAAAGAGAAACATCTGGTTGGACTCGGCTCCAAAGAACACAAACCCAGCTAAGAAGGCTGCATAAGTTGGGAGCAGTCAGCCTTCAAAACAAACGCCACCAGCTTTGTTGGCTTCCGACACAATTTGCTCGAGGTCTAATTCAGTTTCGGAGACTCGAGTCTTACAATGATCTCCATGTGCAAAAGAAACTCAACTTTATTAAAACATGGCGGGCTAAGATAAAAAGAAAAAGGTGAAAAAAAGGTGCAGTTACTGCGTATGACAACAGATACACCTCCTTTGAATACGGTACATTGTTACCTCTTTAGACACTGAACATAGTTTGGCTTTGGAGTAATCCATCAACCCAGGGTGAGAAATAGCCTTCTATATTTGGCCTCTACATCTTTAGCTTGTTCTCTCAGCGGGTACAGGGGCAGCTGAGGAGACAACCCTCTCCATCAGTCATAACTGCTGGCCTGAGGCCCAGAGTTCCTGTCACTAAGAGGCTTAAACCAAAGAATCTTCCCCCTCATTCGTATAAAAGCAGAGCAGGTCAAAAGGTTCTAAAATTATTTGCATAGCCAATGAGGTACTGACTTTATGACTATAGTCCACTATTTGGACTGTGAGTCATAATATTCTCAGAGGGTTAATTTCCTGAGCTGACACCTTTTTCCAGTCCAGCAGCCAAATAACCTTAAATTCCTACATTGCTAATAGTACTAAAGAGCGTGTCTAAGGATTTACTAACGTCAACACCTTGAAAAAAAACTAACATACAGCACTCCAGGCCCTGATTAAACTGGATCCAGTTCATTTCAGTCATTTTTTTCTACATCAGCCCAATTTAAGGTATTAAACACAGACTACCAGCTATATGAGCCACAGAATACGAGCCCCATAAAATGCAAGTGTAAGACTGGCGATAGGAAAACATTTGGGGAAAAGAGCCGAACCTGGGAATTGCTTCTGTAACGCTGCTGGGTGACCACAAAAATCTGTCTGTGAACCACGTCAAGACTGTGATCATTATTTCACTCTTTTCTCCAGCTTTTCGTCTGCATACGTTTACCACCACATCAGCATTTTTTCTCCAAATGAAATCTAAAGGCATTCCTTTGCCTTTCCGCACCCTTTTCAGAGCCTTCGTCAAACTGAATATGGCTTTCCCCTCTCACTACAAGACATGTAGCTCAGCAGCTATAGTACCCTTATACTCAGCTTTTAATTCAATTAAACCTGAGTGATAATGAATTTAAAGAGGTAAAGAAAGTTGCATGTGGTTTCTTTCACCTCAATATAGACCAACTAATCAACATAACAACTTGACTGTATTTCAGACCAAATTTCTTTATGTGCATAGTTTATATCTGGAAAAGTGGAATATTAATCTAATGAATGGTTTTAAAGGTGTGTACATTTGTGGAATTACCACTGATCTACATATCATGTGCGTACCTTTTACTAGTTGGTTTAATCAAAGTGAATTTACACATTTAATTGAACTTCTTGAGTTTCTTTTTGTCATCTGCATCTTCAGCCTCTAATGATTCAATATGATACTTTAGTGGTATCAGTTTTTTTGGAGGGTGATTAATCTGTCTAGAATAGATGATTGTTACTCTCAAAATTAAATAATGTATTGGTTGTAGTTCTTTGCTACATGAGCATATAATTTATCTCAAACCTATGTCTCTAAGATTGTGTACAATGCCTACAGTAATGCTCTTGGATGTATCAGATGTGCTGAACACAGTGAGGCAATTGCTAAGCTGGAACATAAATATGCACTGGCAAAGGCTGATATCTTGTGGTTACAGAGCTTATCCCACAGAACTACTCATGGCTGAAATGATTGACATATTAAGTTTAAATAATGGTGTAGCCATCTCATGCTGTCTTCAAAGTGCAACTTGTGCAATTTTCAGAAGTATAAAACTCTGAGCCTTTTCTGTACGCTGGGGCAGGATGCCATCATATAAGTGCTGGATGCTTCAAGACACTTTGAGAATGTAAACCATTACCGTTTCAGAGTCCAAACCTCTGTCCACGCTCTCCTCCAATGTATACATTTCACTTTCTCTTAGAGACATAATTTCAAGCAACAAATAGTTTATTATATAGCATCAAAGTAAAGTTTGTTAATGCAGATGTTGTCAAATCAAAAACAAACTGTTCATAAGGCTCTGAACACAATTTTAGGATGTACATGAGGTTGCCACATTCCTTAAACTAATTAGAAGGGTAAAAGTGTAATTTGGTTCGACCAAACAGGTGCAACAAAGCTAACAGGAGTCAGGGGCTTGAAGAAAATGTCAGTTCATTTATGCATTCACACAAAATAGGTGGTGTTAGAGGTGTAGTGAGCTAGCCAACTTGATGGCTAATACAGCTTTATCCAGATATTTGAACATGTCATAGAAGCAAACACCACCTTTATTTCTGTTTTTAATCCACCTGTGTGCTTCCTGCTATGATCAAATGTTTGTTGCTGTGCTGCCAGTTAGTCTTTTAAAACTATGCAACTTTGGGGTTTCTGTGAAAGGTTTCGACCATCAGAAAATAATTATTTCATAATCTTTACATAATTGCACACATACAACCATCCACTCATCACTTCTACAGTCTGGTCTAATATTTTAAGGAACAGGCATGTATTGTAAAGGGGGGGAAACACACAGTAACATCTAAATGTGCTAGAAGTAATGTTACATCTTCTACACTACTTGTAGCAGAGCGCACTTGCGACTCTGAAGAGTCCTTATTCTCTGTTTGAGTTGACCGCCACCCAAGCCAAGAGAGGCAGTATGAAGTCATCACAAAAGTCAAGAGCTACTGTGCCACAGAGACTGATGTTCAAGGAGGGAAGAAAACTTGGCAGAAAATCAGTGTTGTGTCACTGGAAAGGATTTGCAAGTGGGAGGAGAGCGAGGGGAAGTGGGGAGGGAGGATTGAGAGAGGAACTCGGGGCTGAAGCGGAAGAGGGATGCTAGGAGGATGAGGAAAAAATGTCTGAGGAACAGAATAAAAGAAAAGGAGAGCACTTTTGTGGAAGAAGGTGAAAGAGACAGACGTGGCTATGAAGGAGAGAGGATGGCGGTGTTGATAGAGGAGGTGAAAGACATTTTTTCTCTGGCTCCACACCCAGCTGGTGTCTACGCTGGACCACTGCGGGTGTCAGATCTTTATTCCAACCCTGGAGACAGCTGGAGGTGTCAACACTGCGCCGGCCTCAGTTATACCTCCCCACAAGACTCTACCATGTGTTTGTGCGGGCAGCAGCCTCACTGTCACAACAAGCAGATATCATGTTGACATGGGTCTTCCCTCATCTTATGACCATTTGTCCAGTATTCCTGAATCAATGGTTATTTCACCTCTCTGGGAAGTTATATTTAAGAGAATAAAAGCTCCTGTATTTATTTTCCGCTAACTGTAAAATGTCCACTTGAAAACTAGGGGTCACTTGTGGGATTTATAATCGAGCATGACAAGACCCAAAAGAAAAGTTATAGAGGGGCTTTCATGCCCCATTTACATTGAAACAATCACTCACTACTGGGGTTTCAAATTCTCAACAACCACAGACAGACTTTGAGGGGTTAACCCTCTAACTACAAATCAAACTGGTAGGAAGGCATTTTATACATTTCTTAATGGGTTCCAGAGGAGGGGATGGCTCTCGACTATCACATGTGTGTCTCAAACTCCCATGTCGCCTTTAAAACTTTACAGCCTTACGTAAGGAGAGGGCAAATACAAGACAAAAGATAAGAGGAATCTATTTCTATTCCCATTTAGTTTAATAAATTCTTCTCAATCCGAGTCCAAAAAGGTAGCACATCCTGCCAAAGAGATATATCGTAGAGAGCAGGAGGCTGCAGAGTGTATGAGTAAGACACATTCCTTGGTAATGAGGTTAGTTCTGGTCCGATAGGTGAATGAGGATGATATGACTGTCTCAGCAGGAATCTGGTAACAGCAACATCAGCTCCAAAAAATTAATTCCAAAAGAAGATTAAAAAACATTTGAGTAAATTGTGCTCTTAAATAATGATTTATGAAAACAAAAACAAAAAAATAAACATTTTAAAGAAAAGTAGGTAACATCTGTCAAATTGTTGGACTTGAAGTTTTCCAGTTGAGATTTGATAGATCACTCCAGTAAGCAATGTGTTCATTTCAGGGGAAAAAAAATTATTTATCATCTATAAATCAGAAAGGATCAAGAGGCTGAAACCTTAGTGATCACTTTGTAAGCGCCATGCTTTACTTCAATACCGCAAACATTAGTTATGAACAGATAAAGTGACTTATGAGGGTTTGTTTGTGTTTTAATTCAATGTAAATGTGTCACAATAGTGAAAGATAAGGAAAACAGAAAACTGAATACTCAACTTTTCCTCTTTACAAAAGGTGTATTCAGCACACTTGGCTTCACTCCATCTGCAAGCAAACATCTCTGAAATACTTATATATATATATATATATATTGCAGCTCAGCCTGCATCAAACTCAGCAAGCAGATGTGTTTATGGGAAATGGGATGCCTAATAAATCTTTGGCATAATGTTATTGAATTAGTAGGGACTTAGGACTAGATACCACATTAAATCCTGTCTTTTCCAGTTCACTGCTTTTGATAGCGATACATTGGAGTCCCACATGATATACTTGCGTATCCGCCATCATTTTTCATCACCTATAGTGAGGCCTTGGTGAGGGGGTGACGATGAATAATAAATGACTTTGAATTTTCTGATGGAATATCCATTTGTACTGTGAACAATTTTCAGGAAAGAGGATTTACATTTAATGCTTTGCGGTGCTCCCTCCAACAGTTGCTATTTGCAGCACAGATTAACGGTGAGATTTCCATCTCTTCCATGGCATGATGTGATATTTGCTGCCATTTAAAAGATACTTTAAAGATACTACTCAAATCTTTGATGTTCAAGCTGAATTAGAGCAGCTATTAGCAGAATAAATATTGGTAAACCATGAAATAAGCAAGTTTAATGCACAGGAAATAAACACGTTAGACCCTAATATTATATATTTACAAGGCTAAATTGTATGTCGTACACTTAACATGTGTCCCTAGTTTTTAGGAGAATCGACTTTGCTCATAGCAATACTGTTAGTACAATGTTGTGATGAACAATTTATATAATATTATTTAATATTAATACTTGTCCTGCACTGAATGGTTAGATCAAGAGGCAAGTACTACGACTTGAGGCTGAAGCCAATGCAATGCAGACTCCTATTCAACTTCTCTCATGAAATACTAAGTGAATACATTATTTCAACTTGTCATTATGGTCTCAATCGCTAAATGTGGACCCTCTAACAAGTGTCTGGTGGTCATCTTAGAAATTTTTACTCCGTTAATAATATTAATAGGACGAAGGACAGTTTTGATGTCTTTGTTAGTTAGCTTAATGTTAGCAAAAGTCTGCATTGCCCTGCGTTCCCGGTAGCTTAGCATTTAGTGTCGGTCTGAGGTAGCAAGGCACATCTCCACAGTGTGAAAGGCAACACCCAGCACTCCTTATATGGAAAGTCCTGGCTCCAAACAGAAAGCAGCAACTTTGGGCTTCAAACTGGCTCCAATGCACGCCAACAGGTGATGTCACACTTTGCTACGTTCATCTTTATATACCGTCTATGGGTCAGATTCATAATCTTTGTCATTTCATCGTCATGTCGATTGTCATCGATTAATCAACTAATCACTGCAGCACTTAATACATTTAAACAATATCCAACCTTATTTCAAACCATGGATGGATAATGTTTTCTCCATAAAATAAAGACAATTTAAACATACTGCTCACTTTGTTTGTATTGACATTTGACATTTTATTTCCATGCCCCTGACAAGCACTGTAGCCTTTTTGTCCTGGTCCATGTTTGAAGTTACTGAATATTTGGAAAAGCGGAAAGAAATTGCCCATCAGAGTACATCTGAATTAACTGAAAGAAAAAAACTGCCACAGTAACGGACAGTGTTTGAGTGACAGACGACCACAGCAATGGCTGCTCATCAGTAAACAGCACAACAATAATCCCAGAACCGGTCTTGTCAAACGTCTTTCATGCATGCACCTCTTCACCTCACCGTGACTTTGACCCTTCCTCTCCTTCGTAAGTTGCTTGTAATGTTTGTAATGCAAGAAGTTCATCCCACTGTTTCTCTGGATGAAAGCAGAAGCTAAATACATTACATGTATATGTAAACAAGCTCACACACACACACACACACACATATCTTTCCTTTCTTCCTAACATGGCTCGTAATCGGATGCCCCTTGCCATCCCTCATTACCCGGCATTCCTGGGGGCTACATGCCGAGGGTGCGGCAGAGAGACTGGTGTGAGGTTGGCGCGGGGCCAGGTGACAGTGATTGATCGAAGTATGATTGATGGCTACAGCTGATACACCAGCTCTGTTTTCAATTGTTGTTGGATCTGGCACTTCTCACCTTGTAAAAGTGCTTTAAGGGGAGCTTTGGGATGAATGAGGGTGTAGGACTGGAAGAAGAGGATTGTAAGTGTCAAATGTGGTTGAGTGGTAGAACTTGAATAGATGGGACAGACATTTCCTTACTGTAAGTGCCTTGTATAGAGCAAACATGGCTCCAGTACAAGTCTGACATCAGTAGTTTTTTTTTGTATAAGTACAAACACTTGGCATATTTCTGATAACTACCACTGGAATATTCAGCCAAATGTAGATGTATCAGCTGTTCATGTGCCAAAATCTGATACTGTTCCTATGACAACAATATAAAATATTTTGCTGAATGACTATTGAGGAAAGTTAAAATTAATACAGCCTTTGTAAACCTATTCTGGCATTCAGCAGGTATTACATGAGCTTTTAAGAACTTATCTTTCCCCAAATATGTTAACTAAGTTGCCAAGTGCAGTAGCTTGTGACTGACTCAAAAGAAAGCACATACGGTAGGTCTAAGGGTTCACACAAGGAACAACAACGTTTCTGCAGGGAATAGAGTTTAAACCAAAGCACATATCAGGAAGTTTATGGGTAGTGACATGCTGAGTTAATGCAGTCTTAAAATCTAATCCTGTTGCCAGAAAAGAACTTTGGACAATTCTCCAAAACAATATCTGCACATGGCAACTACAGTATGCCTTAGGGAAAGATTATGCTCATGGAAAATCAAATATGGTCAACTACAATGCTTGGTGAAGGTTAAGGAATGACTGCGGTGACTTTAGTAAAGTAAACATTAACAAAGCCAATTAATCAATTTTTTCTAGGTTTCTGTGTGGAGTTTGATTTGTATGACCTGGAAACCATCTGTCAACTATGTGTAACCATCGCCAGTTAAGATATTATTCTGGGTTACACACATTTAATTTTTCACTCTCACTACGCTGCAACAATTAGAATCATAATCAATTAATGGGCAGAAAATTTATCTTAAATTCCAGCTTCTTCAATATAAATATGTTCTTGTTTCTTTAGTCCTCTATGACTGACTGTTGTGTTCTATGAGGACAGTAAAAACCATAACAGTTTCCACTGTAAAACAAAAAATATCCATTCTCTCCTTTCAAGCGAGTTGGATGTTTAGCTAAGGAGAACAGGTGGCACCCTGATTCCTACATCCCGCTACCCGGTTCCACGGCTCCACTGTTCCTGCTGGGAGTTGCATAGCTGACGCCTTCGCTTTCAGAGTTCTTGCTTTGCGTGTCCCAGCAGGGAGGCAACAGGATCAGGAGATCCCGGATGCTCTACAGCATGCCGATAGAGCACAGGAGGACATGAAAGCCTTATCCCTGACCTTCTGAGACACCAATAGTTATCTGCCCTTTAATTCACTGCTGTGGTCCTATATTGCATCAGTGTGGAGGACGAAAGTAGCTCACTGCAGGAGTATTTCAATTTTTTTTTTTATTGTTTCACCCCTATTCTTTCTGCCTTTCTATACTCTCTTCTATAATCTTTAAATAATGCCTTTTACTCTCAATTATATATTAATTAAGGCAAGAGAGGTAGGAGTGTGTTACTTTAGTGTAATAAATTAGCGGGATCTTGTTGGAAAGATACAATATAGACAGATTTAAAAGACTGGACATCAAATAAAGAGCAAATGGTCAGTGCAAGACGGATGAAATACCACAGTTATATGTCATTGAAACCTCCAGTCTGCCATTTTTACCTGAGCTGCTAATATTGGACTTACCGAGAAATGACTGCTTTTCTCATGTAGTAGACCAGCAGACAATATTGAACTGGAGATGAAGAGTCTAATCTGATTCCAACTCATTCTTTGATTTGGCAGCTCTGGTTCAAAAGCTAAAGGAATCTGTGGTTTGTCTGCTGAGGTAATTGGACTTATAGCTAATTAGGTGTCAGGAGAGAAAGGAGCAGGTGGTCATGCTACAAATCCTCATATGTCTATGGGGAAAAGGAGACATTTTCTTTCTTTTTTTTCTTTACTCTTTACATTCCTTGCACTAATTTAATGCTAGTTATTTATTCTTATTATTTATCTGATTTTCATCCCTAATTCAACATCTGTAATTTTGTTTTTCTTTAGGCAACAGGTTGGTGTGCTGGAGCCGCACTCACAAAAAAAAAAAAAAAGTGTTTATAGTGTTTTCTTCTCTGTGACCATAGACCAGTTATGAAGTCAGGAGTTGATCGATTTGTTTCCCCTAAAGATCCTTGAAGTTGAGTGGGATTGGTGACAAAGCCTTGGTTCTGTTAATATGGGCCCCCGATGACCTGCCGGTATTTGAACTGCCCTTCAGGTCCAGTGATCAGAATGCTCTGTGTTATAACCATGAGCATGAGAAGGGGTTAAGAATCAGTTGGTCTGCAAGGGCCAAGCCTAAAACATACTAGAGGATCTGCAGTTCTCTTTGCAAGGATCATGAACCTACAACCTGTCAACCACTGTTGAATTCATGACTCACTGGCCAATGGAACATATCAATCAATCATTACCTAAAGCCCACCATCCAACGGCAGCAAATCCAGTCTGTAAACATTTTATCGTCTTAGCAAAAATGGACTATCCTTTAAAATAAAAAGTGTTTCATTTGTTTTTCCATCAAGCATTTTGAAAAAGTACTGCATAATTTATTTGGAACTGCGTATGTCTTGTTCTCTACACTTCACATTCCAACACATTTTTGTATTTCTGTAAGTTATTTGTGGCGTAGTTAACAACAACAGATACTACTACTACTCCTCCTCGTAGTCCTACTCCTATTACTCCTAGTGTCTGTAGCATCCATACAGGAATACTTTTTATCCTTGTGCACATATGCAATTCTTTTACTTTGAAATAACACAATAAACGCTCAGTTACGATACAGTAACTTAACATAGAAGAAGCATGTGAGAATAAAAAGGTTTCTCCTGTCAAGATTAAAACAAAAATCGATGCAGTGTAGTTTTGACAGCTGCCTCGATCAGTATTGTGTCCAAGGTCATATTCTTAGTAATGCATGATAAACTTGGGATTAACTTGCTTGGTGCTTAGACATTTGTGTTAGGACAGCAGGGAAGTAAAGATTATTCTACAAGTAAGTGGATGTCCAGACTGAAAAAGCTGTGTTGGTGTGAACTTGTTATTTCAGGTGAGATGATGAAATATGACGCCCAGATTAGAGCAACAGTATGAGTTTATGTGTCGTGTTATTTTTTACATGCTTGATTATAACTGTCTCTTAAAGTCCACTCTCAGTTCTGCAGTATCCCAGTTCTGTAGTGTTGCTCAAACTTGTTCCTTGATAACATAATTCATGTCAGTGTAATAAAAATAACAGTCTAAATTATGCATTGGCATTATGCCACAGGAAAAGCAGGAGAAAAAACAGGTTTTGTTGCATCACTGTAGGGCAATTTTAGGTGATTTCCATTCAGTCTGCCAATCGGAGCAGAGTTTTAAAAAAACACCCCTTTTATTATTCTCTTTTCTGGAAAGAAAAAATATCATGAAGAGCAACACTATTCCTATAAAGAGAAATAACTTCCAGTGTTGTTCAGTGTGGGATCTATGCACTTAGGTCCTATTTATCAGCTACATAACCTCTAAAAATAATCACACTATATATTCTTGACTGTGAATTTCAGATATTTCTGTCATGATACAAGCGGAGCACACACACAGACAGGGTTGTCCACAGCTGAACCTCACAAAAAAGGAATGTGATCCAATAATACACCAATTCATTTTGATAATCATATTTTGCTTGTGCCATATTTATTAAAAGTAACATATGAGAATATGCAGCAAAAGCAATGAGAGAGGCCTGAAATTGCCTGGAGTGAATGTTTGTCCCACCAGACATGCAAAATGAAGCCATGTGCACCGCCAGGGATGCACAGCGTTTGCGTGATCCATCACATCAGGCATTATCAGTCATATAATGAAGGCTTTGGTTCCATTCCCATGCTTTCTTTTCTCTCACACTCCTCAGACATTTTTTTCCTCCAAATAATAAACTATCTCATCCCTTTTTCATTACACAAGTATTCCAACACTGGAGTAGCCTGAAGGTTAGAGAAGCTTTCTTGTGACCAGAAGGTCACTACAGTCTGAATCTGCCAGATTTACTTTGAAAACGTGGGTGGGGGAGCTGAATGAGCACATCACAACCTCCATCAAATTACCCTTGAGCAACGCACTGAGCTTTCGAAGGCTCTACTGCAGCTGCTCAGGACAGTGTGTGACCCTTTATCACCTGTAGGCTACTTCCAGACATTTTCCACAGTTCATAAATTAACAATTCCACATTTGCAAAGCTTTTTTTTGGCAGAAATCTGTCATTAAAAGAATCAATTCTGTAATATCAAACAAGAGTAATATCTGGGACTCTGCATGGTACTTAATAAGAAACCTGCAAGATACTCATTGACATTGAGAGTTGGAGGGAGGTACAGGGAGGAGACACATTTGTGTGAAACGATCTGGAACAAGATTTAACGCTTCTAATTACATCTATCAACATTTGGGGCTTTCACGTCAAAGTCAATGTGTTTCCTGTTAGCTGAACACCATTCGTGACAGCCCTGCAATTAATTGAAACATTAGAGACAGGGGGGGATTGCTCTGGGGCTCATGTGGCCTTGGCTGACGCGTTGCATGCACTGCAGCCCTAAAAGACACGGAAAGCTTAGCCTAGCCTCAGTGTCAGCAGGCTAGCTTTCCTCCCAGTCAGGGGGAACCAGATGTAACTTTGTACTCAGCATTAGCACTTGTACCTTGTAGAGGCAGCCGTGGGGAAATGGCCCTATCGTGATGAGGTTACTGCTCTGCTGTGTATTACTTTGAAGGGCTGCTATTCAAAGAGTATTAGATATGAAAGGAAATGGAGGCATCTTGTTTCTGGTGCTCACATGATTCATTGACTCATGTCAGTATGGAGGTATATACGGTAAAAGGGTGAACTAAGTAGGAGGCAGGGTGGACTTGTGATTGCAGAGAACATACTGTAGCCAAAAGATTAGAGGTTTGACCTCGAGACATGAAACCCCTACAAAACATTCGTAGTGAGTTAAATAGAACTCCTAAATGATTAAAAGATAATGTTATATATGTCACATGGTTCCTGTTATATTTATGTCCAAGCTTCACATTAACATGCTGACAAAAATCAGAAATAAAACCTTTGTTTTTTTGTCTGTAATTTTTTATTATTTTTATTTTTATTATTATTATATTTATATATTTATTTTATTTTTATTTTTTTTCTGTAGAGATAACCACTTGAAAACTTTGTTTTGCCAAGTTTATCCATCTGTGAGGGTTTAGCACACTGGCATCCTTCTCATTATTCTTAGAGCAGGTGTATGTTTGCAATCTGTTTTCACAATCGACTAAAGTGCTGCAACCATTTGATATTCTCATATGTCTAACTCAGTACTTCTATAAATCTATAAAGTGTTCTCATTGACAATTCTAATTCATAGGACAGTTTTTATTTCACGTTGGAAAACTCATTTATGACAGTCATCTCTTAGGTTGTGTGTGTGCGCGTCTGTCCCTTCTGTTCGTTACAATGGAAACTGTTGTGTGACATTCACAGCATGCCAGGGGTCACCAGCGCCAGCCTGGAAGTATACTGGTGTGTCAGTCAAAAGATTTACATGGAAACAATCTTAAACATTATTTATGAGGCTGGCAACTGACATTACAATGAACTATGACATCACATAAGCTTAGACCATTAAGCATTTATTTGCAGCGATGTAGCACCTCACACATCAAAGCTGTCCGACTGGTATTCCCTGCACCTCCCACTGCCTGCAGCTAATTACATGATTGGGAGAAGCCTTACACAAAGAAGGTTGTGACTCGCCGCTGGGACAGTAAACGTGCTGACCGCCACCACGGCAACAACAACAGCTGCTGCTGCTGTGCCCTTGAGCAAAGCACTAAACCCACAACCGACCCAGTAGCTGCTCATTGGCCAACAATGGGTAAACCGGCCGGTTGCCATATGTTGACCACACTTTCTGAAATGGAGCGCTGCCAAAGGAAAACACCAGTGACAGGTTGTCTGCCTAAAACTGAATGTTAGACATTTGAGCTCTGAATATTTAGGAACAACTGACATGATGCTGATGTTGGACTGTACAGACACGTTAAAATGACTAATGAAAAGATTAGCTTAGCGTGATTAATACATTAAAAACGACCAATTCTGTTTGTCACCTGACCAACCTGTTGTGTCTACAGATAAGATACCAATGTTCTTCCATACTTGACTCATTTAAAAAGTGAGTTCTAAACAGGTAGTACATGTTAAAAGCTGACAAGTCAAATTAAATGTTATTTATCATCAGTGTACATTGCTAAAAAAAAAAGGCACAACAAGACTGGAACCTTTTATCACTGTTAAATGCTCTAACGTGTGTTTTAAAACAGGGGCAAACCCTAAAAAGCTGCTACATCTCAGAGACTCATAATTGTTGGCACTGTTAAAGATTTGTTTACATCAGTGTTGTTAGTGAGCACCAGAGAAAAACAAGGTTTTTCATTTAAATGTCAAGTCAACTTTTTGTGAATATTTCTACAAAAAAATTACAAGAAAAAAAGAAAAACAGACATTTAAAATATACATATATTTTATGGCTACTCTGCTTTTCAGATCTGATGTTATGTTTCAAAAAATTACATAGTTGTGAGAGCAAGCTGATTAACTCTTTAGTCTCTTTTAATATTCAACAAATCCTTTCTGAAGGACAAATTTATTTCACAAGTCATACATTGTTAAGTGTATCAGATCCTATAATTTCCTTTTAAGCATCAAAAGACAGATACCACACTTTTACTCAATACCCAAATTTTACCCTCTGGGATCAATACAGTTCATCTTTTCTAATTATAATGTCACTTTGATCTTCAAATATAAGTGGGCAAAAGCTTTGATTAGTTGTCTTGTTCTGAAATCCCCCGCAAGGTGATCTCACTTTCATGTGGGAGAGGAAGTGATCCTGGAGCGATGAAGCCTTTTTTTCAGGCTGACAAGAACAAACAAGATTTCTGTTCAACTGGAACAGGAAGTTCACTCTCACTCTCACTCTCACAGACAGACACACACACACACACACACACTTACAAACAAACACACACACACAGACACACGGCCCCCAGAAACATTTAAGGTTATTAATCCTGTTATTGTGCCAAAAAGTACTTTGTAGCATTCGAGAAGTTTGGGCTGCAGTCTGTATTTTTGATGAATTAAACAATTTACATTTAACATAATTTTTCTTTCTTAACAAAAAGGACAACATATCCGAAAGCACTTAAAATACAGTATTTGCACAAAACTATTGCGCTATAGTACACTCAACTTAAAATCTCACATGGTTTATGCCTTCAGGTTATCTTGTCTGATGCCATAAGTTACACAAAGGCGCCATTAGGAAATATAGCTACCTTGTAAAATTGAATAATTTGAGCCATTTGTCTATCAAAATAAAAGCATAAAAGGATCAGGCTTTAGACTGGACATTAAAAGGTACTAAAATCTTTGCTATCTTGTGACACCGAATGTCACCAATATTTCACGGTGTTGGTTTGACTTTATTCACATTTTCTCTTTTTTACAGAGTAATCCCAACACTTTTACTCTTCAAAGTATGTTTCCAGGTCTTGGGGAGTACTACAGTACAAGTAAAAAAGTTGTAAAAGTCTTTTGTGGCTCCAGAGGGAGTTGTGCAGAATTTGATAAATTGCCTCAAGTGATCTCAACATCAGATGGACTCAAGACTACAAAAATGAAAAGAAATCTGGGGGATGTGGAGTTAGAAAGGAGTGTGTTTACCAGACCTCTGTAGCTCCTCATCTCTGCTTGAAGGTAGCAACTTGAGGCTACGCTAGCCACTAGATGGTCAAGTTGCACTATGGGTAATGTAGGCACCACATTTTGACAAGGAGGAAGAACCATAAAAGTGGTATCCAAGCATCCTCAAACATGGCAACACAGACTCCAAAACCACACACACAGTTGTATATGACAATCCAACTCATTTCTTTTTTGTCAATACCTGCACTATCAACCAATCAAACACCCCAAAATCAAGGTGGCTGCCATTTTAGTTGTGCACATGCAACCAATTATCCAAACTATGGCATGACCAAACCAAAATGCCACTCTGGTGGAGAGCTGCAACATGGTGACTGGTTCAAATGTCCTTTTTGTCATTTCCATGTTCTTAAAACTATTGAAAAAGCTTCTACATTAAAAAGACCTTTCTAGACACACTGTGAAAACTATGAACAAAATAGAAAAGAATAAGGCTAAACCAACACAATTACAAGACTACCGTGTATAGTTTTCAGTGGCTATGCGCCTGGGAAACAATAGCAGCAAAGATCAAAGCCTTAACCTCTCCTCTTATCATTCTTCTTCTTTATCTTTCTTTGACTTGAATAATTCCACTATAAACTGGCAGTGGTGAACTCAAAAGGATTACAGTCCTCTCTCTGACAACCAGCAGGCAAATAGTCTGAATTATTACTGGGGAAAAGGATTGTTGATTATATTTGTGGTTTTCTGAATGCTATTTAGTGCAAAGACACAAAACATCACATGACAATTAAGCAGCAAATACAGATATTACTGTTGATAAACATTTTGACATTTTTTACTTTATCTTTTCAGATGCGGTAGCTATCAAAGCCAAGCTAAGCAGATAACTGTGTATCCCAATATTTAAGGAATATATATTGGTAATAACATGCACTTGCTGTGTTATTTTTGCACTTGGGGAATTAAAAAAGGTGACTGACTGTTGATGTGAAAGGTTCATTGAAACTCAAAAAAAATAACAAAATGACTTGTGTTGTATCAACTGAGGATTGGTTATCTGAAAATAAAAGTGAACCCAACCATTACTTTGAAGATTTTTTTTTTACTTAATCAGCAACAACAGTGACTATATTTAATGCCATAAGTAAAATATATTATATCATATGTGAAGTTAACTACAGTACACATCATCAATCAATCAATTACCCATCATTTATACGACGTTTTTTTCACCTCTCTTATTTTTGCCATTCTGAATCCAGTTGGACTTAAACCTAAATCTCAATCCACCTTCACGCTGCTGGCCCTTATTTTTTGCGCAGGCTGTACCTCCATTGTGCTGTCAGAAATCAAAGCTGGCAGCAGAGACAGAAATAGTGAATATGTATACCTTTAATCCCCCTTATCCTACTGTTAGGCCAGGGTGTGTCCCCCGGTCTTCTATATTAGTCTGCGATGAGAAGCTTGAGTAAACACAATCAATGGGAGATAGTAGCATATGCACCACAGAGACTTCTGAAGTCCCCCCACCTTTTATTCACCTCTCCACGTATTCGATTACGCACCCCAACCTTTGTGGGTTCTCAGCGTATTACAACCAGAGACAATTGTATTGATGCAATATTACATGTGGGTAGCAATAATTGGTAATGTTATCACCATCACAAGATTATCTTGGGGGAAGAAAAAAAAAGAAGAGATAATACCAAAAGGGTGCCCGCGCTCCCCATCTCTCCTTCACTGTGTATGGTGCACTCGCATGCTCTCTTACTCCTGGATTACAATCTCTTCATCCATTATTAATGAAGTTAAACTACTAGTGGCATGCTGAATGTGCTGCATGGGAGATTTGTAGCTAATCCAGCACAAAACAGCCCCAGTCACATAATGAAGGGAAAAAAAGCACAAATGTCAACAGTTTCACACTGGGACTGGATTAGACACCCCCTCCTCACCCTCCTCATTCACACATTGCCTCGCTCTCCCTTTCTTCCATGACACTTGCGCAGAACCCCCCCCCCCCCCCCCCCCACACACACACACACACACACCACACACACAGACTGAGTGGCACTGCAAATCTTGCATCCAGTGTGAACATTACGAGTGCACACACACATCCACCTTCCTCCATCACCTTTTATGTGATGTTTCCCTACAAACGGATTAGTGAATCTGAAGTACAGATTTGGCGGAAAAGGCCAAAGGGTTGTTGAGGTCTGTATGTGAAAAAAGATCGTACAACAACCGTAGTTCCAGTCTATGCTGCTTTTATACGGATTATGACAGGGAGTTGAACACATGCTTACAGATGAGCACAGAGTGAGCAGGAGGTTGACCCTGTGTCATCTTTAAGGTTCTCATGTGTCACTCGTAGTTTAGTGATCGCATGGGGTTGGTCGTTCTGTTGTGGTGAATCACTGTGTACTTGTGTACAGTGCAGCCAGGCGCTGTGGCTCCATGAAAAGAAGAGACGAGCAGCGTGAAACACTGGAACTAATCAGAACACATGACATGGGACTAGCATCCTGATTTCAGATTAGCCATGTCGTATCCACCCCTCCCTCCCACCATTTCTCTTTCTCTCAGTCTTTATATGTTTTATCTTTGTCATCCTTTGTCTACCTTTTAGATGTAATCTTGGCTATATTTTAAATATGTCTAAGGATCGGTTGAGTTATGTTCTTTTATCTTCCATACATATATCTTTCTCATTACTTTTTAGATCTGTTGCTTTTTCAGTCATCTATCTGATATTCTGTTGACATATCACCATTTCTTTGTTCACGTTAGTCTTTCCACATTATTATTATTATTTCTTTTAAGTTTGCAGTCTACACTGAAACATCAAAATTACAAAAAAGTATATACTCTTCTGGTTTTACCAGCCTGAATTGTCATCTTGTTTCCATGTAATTGTGTGGTCAGTGTTAGCCGTTTTATGTGTGGAAGAATGCCTATTTAGCCTAAAACAATCAGTGTTTATGTATCCTACAACAAAATGTATACTGCTGCCAATTCTATCCACATTTGTCACCATTTTTGTGGCATTTTTTTCTGTCACTATTTTCCTGACAACCTAATTCTTGATTGGCTCAGTTGTTTCCCAAACCAGGAAAACTGTACTGCACAGTGTGCTACATTTACCCTCCGCCATTTTATTCTAGTGTCTGCAAAACGACGACGACTAGTGAATGTCTGAAATCCTAATTTCCTGCTCACGACTGAGCAAACCCTTTAGTGTCTATTAGTGACAGAGTGCAGGCAGCTTTATTTAATACAAGCGATAATTCAGATGTCTGGAACCAAGGCTGCAGCTTTACACAGATTTGGTGACATTCTTCTTGAGAAGTATTTTCAATATTTTGTTTGAGATCACAACAGAAAGCTTGGGATTCTTGATCAACCATACAGTAATTTTTTCCTAATTTATTTTGGAGATAAGTTTTAGAAATCTTTCAAAAAGAAAAAAACTTAACACAAAGACTACTTACTAGCAGATGGAATTTGTTCAAGTTGTCATGATGGTATATGGGGAAGGGATTAGCAGTCATCCCCATGACAAGATGTGAGATGCGGTTGAAAGCCACTGAAAGGTTGTTGGGTTTTTTTTGACAAACATTTCCAAGGTCAAGAATTAACTGTTTTTCTTCACACATTTTAGGAATGTTTGTTGTTAACTGAACTGCTGGCTGAGTGTATGTGTGTCAACACTGAAAAACAGGATGCTAAATCAAATCTATCTAAACACCAACAAAATCTTTCTCTCTTCTACCCCTCCTGAATTCATTCTTTCCCTCACTACACATGTTCTCCCAGTACATAAAAGTACTGTTTGATTGTTTATCATTAAGTGCCGTACCCATTTACCCAGGGTTTATTTTACGCCATCTGAATCAGCCTCCATATTTGTGCAGCCCCCTCCCCTGTCCTCCCCTCTCCTCATGCCATCTCTCTCTCTGCCACAGTAGACCAATTAGGACAAAGCTGATTCCAGTTGTGACCTTTGGGTCCACCTTAGGTCTGCTGACAGGAGAGTTAGCATGTAGCTAAACTGTTTTACATGTTATCGACAGGGTGGGAGGCATCATAGTCATTTTATCACACCAATTTCATTCTTGGCCGATTTCCCCTTAGGCAGGTTAGTGGCAGCTTCCCATTGATTTTTCATGTAATTGATCAGAGACCTGCTTGAGCAATTTATTGGCCCGCTCACACCTGTGATTAAGGCCAAGGCCGCATGTGTTTATGCATGCACCGACTATTACTTTCCGAGCTCTGTCTGTGGCTGTCAGCGTAATGAGTGCCATCCTAGTCTCAGGGACATTTTTAATCATGCTTGACCAGAGCCATGTCACGTCCAAAGTAAGGAGGAATGGAGACCGGCTCGTCTGACTGACCAGCAATGACAGGAGTTAATATGTTCACATAAAAAACATGGACCAGAGTTTAATTCAAAGTAATCCTTATTCATTTTGAAGCCACTTCATGCATGGGATTAATATTAGAGCAGTCGGGGGGCCAAAACCACAATGACATCAGCTAAGCATTTTCTTTGGAAGCCGAGGATAGGATAATTACAGAAGAAGACAAAGACGAAGAGCTGAGTACTTTTTAAATATACA